>CM075855.1:85235214-85835214 GCA_037975125.1 Latrodectus hesperus
TTTACAAATGTTTACATCATTAATATGCACAAGATGTTATTTTGCTCTACATTCATGCTTTTCTACAGTTATTTGTAGACTTCTTTTGCGCGTCTCTTCTATAAATGAGTACACTTATTATAGGAGATCACTCTATAATTGGATGTGGGTGGATTGCACAGATAGCAGATGTATGAAAATATATAATTCAGCAATTCCCTAACAGAAATTGAATTGCCCAGATGGAAAATATTTAATATTATAGCTGTTGGATTTCAAAAATTAAAAGGGCCTGAATCCTCTTAAGCGGACATCTTAGATGATAATGTGTATTTTTAATTTCATGAACTTTAGATACGTACTTTTTGTGTTGAACTTGGTTATGAAACCATTTGATTTATTTTTAGCACTTGAACTTCTAAATTTGAAATGTGAATCAGTTATAACTGTAATTTCGCCTGTTGGTTGAACTACAAATCCAAAAGTTAACCTAAAAGAAATTTTAAGTTATTATCTGTAGTATTTTTTAACAAACGACATATCTTTATTTTCTGGTAGTTAAAATATAAGAAGTATGCTAGTTTAAGTTAAATGCTAGCTTAAGACGTTATTAGGAAATATTAATTTAAATTAAAATAATAATTATTAAAAAACGAAATATTAATTTTCAGAAACAGAATTTTAAGAAGAATGTCTTATACGCAGTTATTGTGACCACCAGTCAAAAGCCAGGATAACCACTTTTCGCAGAGACATACAGCTTCTTGTGCATCTCGCAGCAGGACCAAAAGGGTCTCCCGAAGGTTTTCACTGCGATGTTGAGCCATGCTGATAACAGTTCCGATGCCATATGCGCTAGATTACGCGGTTGAGGATTCATGCCTCGAACAACCTGATTGAGATGGTCACACAGATTTCCGATAGGGCTTGTCAGGGGAGCTTGCTGGCCAGAGGAGAACGGTAAACTCATCCTGGTGCTTTTCAAACCCCTCACGCACACTGTCAGATGTATGACACCTTGCACTGTTCTGCTGGTAGATGCCGTCATCATATTGAAAAAAAATGCTCATATAAGAGTGAACATGATCCACAAGGTCAGGCGCATACTTGTATTGATCTATCATGCTTTGAATTGTGAGTGAATTCAGAGAATGACAGGAAAACATTCACCAAATCATAATGTTCCCGTCTCCCGCCTGGACCGTTCTGGCAATGGTTGCAGAGTGTTTGCTTTCAGAGGTTTCCCGTTGTATACACCAACGTCTATCTGTCTGATGGAGCACAAAATGTGATTCATCGGTAAACTACCTGTTGCCACTCAGTGGATGTTCATTTGTTGTTATGTTATTGTCTTGTGCCAGATAGTCTAGCAAATAAGACGTACGCTACTCCACTTTTCAAATTGAACCGTAATTTGGTGTGGAGTCCGACTTCCTCAATACACACATGCCATAGATACCCGTTTATAGGGTAGGCTGCCATTCGCAACCCATTCATACAAGGAAAGGACAAAAACAGGAGAGAGAGAGGGAGACAAAGTATATCGGTGCTCGAACTGGTATTTGAACCCAGGAATTTCCAATCCGCGATCAGGCACGCTGACGAACAGACAGGGTGGGCTGGCTGGACGTCCAGTTGCGATACTCATATGCAAATTCCCCCCTTCGTCGCCGATGAACAGCAGTCAGCATATGTAGGTGTCTTCTATGGAGCTCCAAACATAGTCACTGAGTGACAATTTGAGAGACACTTTTGGAAGCTCTTTCGCTCATCTGGGCTATCACTCGCTCAACGATAATACGTTTATTCAACCTAGTGCATCTCAGCAGCTGTCATTCACCTCCGTCATCTATAGAACGTGGTGCAGTACATTTTCCACGTCGCTCGTTCTTGGGATCCGTGTCATTTTACCATGCACGATACACTTTTACCTCAGCTGCTGGCGAACAGTTCACAAACTCAACATTTCGGAAATGTTTCCATCTTCGGCCCGAAAGCCAATGATGATGCCCTTTTGGACGTCGGATAAATCGCTCCACTTCTGCATTACGCAAACGACTGCAATGCTTTCCAAAACCCTCAATCTCCCTATACATACGGTCAACTGTGTACATAAAGTGATGACACCTGCCTTCTGTGATTGGTCGCTTATGTGATTGGTTAACGTAGACAATACGCAGTGGTCATCTTAATGTGACTGGACTGTGTATGTTGAGAATATGAAATGTACCCAAATAAGAAATATTTTATACAAAATATAATATGTTACTGACAAATGAAGAAAGCACAGATCTCCAGCTGAATTTGTAATGATTTTTAATATCTTATAAGCAATACAAAAATTCAAGAAAATACCTGGATCTAAAATATTGAAGCTATATTTGAAAATTACAAAAAATAGAATACAGAACAATATGTTTAGAAAATAAGTCCGTTGACAATAAAATCCAGTTTCACTCTGTTGTCTGTTTAAATGTATGTTATAAAGGACATTGCAACACCAATTATAAGAGTTTAAAGTTATAACGAATATTGTAACAGTGTTGGTCAAAAGACCGCTGTTACAATATTCGTTGTAACATTAATTTTTAAATAAATACTGTTTTAAAATTTCAGACTTCAATTATTAAATTTCCAATTTGTTTCAACGATGTAACTATATATATAAATTAAGTTGAAATAATAGTTTATTACACACACATATATATTAATTTTTAATGCTGTTCTATTAGTTTAATAAGGAAGACAAGAACTATTAAAATAACGCTGAATTTAATTAATAATAAAAAGCTAATAATTGAATAAAATTAATAATTGAAAGCGAAGTATATTAATTTGAAAAGAAATTTATTTAGTTACTAAAAAGAAAACTTACTTATCAATTATGTTTTCGATTGACACTTCAGAAAGATGAATGAAACTACCATTCTGAAAAATATATAAATATTTTCTCAGCAATTTCAACTGTAAATATGTAACCACATCTTCAAGTTTTATACAGATATACAAAGTCTGTACAAGAATAACATACCTTAAATATTTGCCCTAATATATGATGGAATTCTGCCTTGTTTACAATATCTTTGTCTCCTAAAAATATAAATTTTACGTGCAAAATAAGTCATTCTGTGAACATATTTTTATACAATCATATTTTCCTTAAAATATAGTATATTAGATAATTTGATATTATATAGTCGTTATTTAAACATCACTTGAATGTTTTTTTTTCATTTAATATCAATGAATTGACCATCAAAAAATATGACAAATAATGACTTGCATTTATAAAGCAATTTTCAAAGTACTTTAAAGCTTTTCTTAAAAGCTGTAAACATTCTGATATAAAATTGAAGATTAGGGAAATTTTTTGGTGTGCAATAGAAAAAGATTAAATATTGCTATATTCAGCAAATTGAAAACACATTTTCATATCAAATATCTTTAACACAATAACGAAATGAAATACAAAGTGTGTGTGTGTGTGTGTGTGTGTGTGTGTGTGTGTGTGTGTGTGTGTGTGTGTGTGTGTGTGTGTGTGTGTGTGTGTGTGTGTGTGTGTGTGTGTGTGTGTGTGTGTGTGTGTGTGTGTGTGTGTGTGTGTGTGTGTGTGTGTGTGTGTGTGTGTGTGTGTTAACAAGCCTGGTGATTTATGATATCTATTTAAAAAATACCTATAAATCGAACTCTTTCGCCAAACAAATACAGCTCTTGCTCATTTTCACTTCCTTTTATACTTATTGTGCCGGTGATGACTCCGCTTTGAGCATAGAAATTCATAGCCTTGTTAACTCTGAAAAATATTCAGTTCGTTACTCGTGAATAGAATTTCGATATATACTGTAATAAAACTAAATGATCATTTACTTTTCTAATGGTGGCATAAAATCTTCCCACTTGGCTTTCGCCAATCCCGTCGCCAACGCGCCAGCATTCACGTCGCAAGTAAAATCAAATGCTTCAGAAGATGCTTTCCATCTGCAAAGAAATGTCTCAAAATTTAAAATGAATTAATATTGTGCAGTTAAACTTCTTTTAGTTATTTTGCTGAGTAGTCAATATATGCAAATATGAAAATAAACTTTCTAAAAAAGTTAAATCTCAGAAATTATCACAACATTATAAATTGTATTTCCACATGTAATATTAATAATATTATAATGAATAACATTTACATTAGTAGTTAAATTTGTGTGTCATTTGATTATATTTAAAAATTAAACTCAGATACGACATTTTTTATCTTAACAAACGAGGTCAAACAAGTTCAAATTATATAAAATAGAAAGTACATAAAAAATATTTCTAAACAAGAAACATTTGTGGTCGTCTGGCTTTCATATACTATTTTTGTTTATATTCCTAATCAATTTTTTATTTTCAATGAGATAGCTTAAAGTGTTAGCGAAAAAGATTTTCAATAGTTCTTTACATTTACAATAACATTTAAACTTAATTCCTAAATGTGTTCTTTCCGTAAAAGATATTTAAAAAGGTGATATTAAAAAATAATTTCACGAAAACTTTTTTTTTTTGCTTTGAAAACGTGAATATTTCAAATGCATCGTTAGATCTGTGAAATGGAGCACGGTGATCCGATTGAGAAAGGCATCACACTCATTCACAGGGGGTGGTGGGTTTTATAACTGACTCAGTCCAGGATTCACTAGTGACGGCCGAGAAATGTAAAATAAATCGTCGTCGTAATGTCCTCAAAAAAATTATCCATTTGAGTGCAAGACAGTTCTAGTAGTTTTCTGCTTAGTCTTTTCATCTAAATTACGAAGATCCAGTTTCTGGACAGAAGTCATTCTTCTACTTCAGGCAATTATACACAAAGGGTGAACAGAAACTACTCCACTTTACCATCTCTTCTTCAGGATTATGGTCGCATGGAAATGTTCTATTTCACTAATAGGATTTGGCATAAAAACAGCAGGTATCCAAAGCAAACCTAGGGTTTAACGAGCGTCGACGCACACGTGTCAAACTGATTTATTATTTCTTAATCCTTTCATATAATAAGAGAATGGACACTGATCTGACAAAACTTAACAACACTGGCGAAGTACTTTAGAAAATGCATGTGTTTTCGAGCAGTTTATAATCTTCCTCCGTATTGTGGACACCTAACTGCTACGCATTTCTTGGAAAGGCCTGCATCGTGGATTAAGTGAGCCCTGCTATGTATCTAAGATTAACGGGTTTGTGGAATTTTCGCCTATCACCGAGAGCATCATAATTTTGAACCACGGTCAGATGAAGAGGTTGAAACCGTAGCTGGAACACCCTCCTCTCTACGTCCACACCAGCGTGAAAGACTTTGGACACCACAGATTAACATGTACTTATATCCAACCCATGAAATTCCATCAACCCAGTAAGGGTGAATGCGGTAACCCTTCCAATCGCTGCCCTCGACAAATGTTGCTTCATTTTGCTAGAGCTAATATTAAATGCTTTATTAAATGATTGCAGATATTAAACGTTTTGATCTAGTTGCAACGGAAAGTCTCGAAACATTCCTCTGTTTTTTTAAATAGCTTTAAAAATAACTTTTATAACTATAGAAAAATAATTACATTTAAGGATAGTAAGTGACAAGTTTTAATTTTTTTTAATTTGTTCCAAGCATAAAATTTTAAGTTCGTAATCCTGATTGTAATTGTGGAATTAAAAGAATTTTAGAATCATAATGTAGCCTATTTTTAAGCAAAGTAGTCTATATATATATATATAAATAAATAGTCCTCTTTAGCACCAGGTCCTCTCTAATTTATAATGACTCTCTCTTAATTTACAGAGTGAATGACGATATAGTAATTTATAACTAAGAAAAAAAATTATTTCATCTTTAGAGTGAAAAAGAAATTTTCAAATAAACTTCTTAAAGAATTGAATATTAATATTTGTATACTTTTACCCTGAATGTAAAAAGAATGATATGCAGAAACAAATAAAAATGATTTAATGAGACATCACTAGTAAAATGCATTTATAAAAGTATATACTATTAGTTCTGAAAAAATTCCGATTGAAGATTTCTATAATATCATAAAACTTGTGGTCCATATTCCTTAAGAAATAATATAAAAAACAAAGCCCGTCATATTAATAAAAATATATTCATTATAACGGTGATTAATTTTACACACTGTTTTACATAATAAATTTTAAGTCACAAAGCAAGTTTACTTACATAAAAGCAAATTTTACATAAACCATTTTTTCTTCTGAGTTTGTTTCTTCAGAATCTTTTTCCCTAAAAGAAAATAATTCAGCTAAAATTAAGCAAAATTTATTTTAATATTCAATGCTTTCTGCTCTTGATATCCTAAAATTGAGCTTCTGTGCCGGCATTTTAATGAACGTAAATAAGACAGAAAATTTGATTTAGATGAAAACGCTATAATATTGGTTAAATCTGAAAAAATATGCTTACTACTATAAAAAACGATAATCTATAAAAATAACTGAAACATTTCAAATATCCTAGTTTCTTGAATAAATGAAAATTAGATGTATTTTAAAATTGCAGTTGAAAATTGCAATTCCAATGAGCTGTAGCATTTTTATACGCCTAAATCCGTTCTACGCTTTAAATCTACAGCGCATGATTAAATGTGACTAATATAATCACCTTGATTTTTCATTACTTTATTACATTTCCATGCTAAATTTTCCTGACCACTTGTGACACCTTCTATCAAGAGCTCTTGAGAGTAAAAGGTCCCGGGTTCGATCCCAGAAACAATTGAATAACGAGAAGTGGTTGTTACGCTTCTACCTCCAGCAAGCATGTCTAGGGAGTTTTCCGGATTTTCTCCTTTGAGATACGTGAATACGGCCCGCTAATTACAAAAAATTCTGTTGGAAGAGGGTGGGTGTTGAAATGGCTTATAAGTCGTCAGGCTGTGTCGAAACGCAAGAGTCGGTAGGTCAAGTACGGAAATCTTCAGTTCAGTTCTTACGTCCAATTTATAAGAGCCCAAAAAGACCCTTCAAAGTGATGTATTCAATAGTGTAAGGGGTCATTAAATTCAATAAACAGAATAGGAAATTCAAGCTAATGGAGCTTGTGTTTCATTGTATTTAAGAGCATTCCGCACAAAATGCTGCTAAGCAATAACGGTACCTGATTCTTATCAATAGTCCAACAATACAAGGAAAATAAGAATTGATTATGCTGAGATATTTTTGAGAGATTTGCAATTGTTCCAAAGTGGGATTGCTGTGATAAATTATTATAAAATCGATTCATGCATTTAGGTATCTTGATCTAAGGAATAAATCTTTGAAGCAAAATCTGATCATAATTCTAAGTGTATTTCTCCTTTTAGTTCCCCAAAGCTGTTAAATGGATTAAAATAATATTAGAGTAAATTAAAATAATGGTATGAGTTAAAATGGTACAGATGCTTCATAAATAGTACAAAATCATATAGGATGTAATTATTTCTATTTTCTTATTTACTATTTTTTTGTTCATCCAATACTTCCATCATTTTTGTTTCAAATATAAAAAGAAGAATTGTTTTAATAAGAAATTAGAAGAAGTGAACACACTTTCCTTTCTAAATGATATTTACATTTCACTTTCCCAAATTTTTCTCATTTTGATTTTCTTCAACAATAAACTTCAATATAAACTATAATTATTTGCATATTAACCACTCTCATGTTATTAAAATTAGATTAAAGTTAATAAAAAATTTACTTAAAGCAAGGTTTTACAAAATTCAGTGACTTTTTTTATATTTATTTGCAAGAAACATACACTTATATCCAAGCCTGTAATTATACTTATATAAAAACAATATAAGTTTTAAATAGATAGCTATAAAACTACAGAAAAGACGCTCTTGAAATCAGTACAATGAACACGCAGTTCAGTAGAAAGATTGTGCGTATGTAAATGCCCGAACAAAACGTCATAAGCGACGTGACTATACGCAAAATGCTTGATGTCGGAGTGCGCATCTCAAGATTACAGTATAGCGAAAGCGCTAAAGACATTTGCTACAAATGCAATTGAATTCTCTCCTGAGATATGGTTTGAAGAAATCACTATATGACTTCACACGTTGAGAAATTATCAGAAAGCTGTATGAAAGGCATATTGTGACCTGTCTGGCTGAAGAGTTCGGAATCAAAAAAAAGTGCTGTTTCATGCGTTTATAAAGCCTAGGAAACCTTCGATACAGCTGTTAAAGAAGTTGGCGATGGCCACCCCAGAAAAACAATTGCATTGAATATCTGATGTTTCGTGCTGCCAAGGAAAAGAACCCAAAACCAGTGAGCAAACACTTTTGCTCAGCAATTGATGACAAGTGTCTCAGCTTACTATGTCCAGACGTCTTCACAAAGGTTACCTATTCACCCACCGTCTTGAACACTGCATCCCTTTTTAAGTTGGCCGTCGGCGCCACCGTTAAGCGTGCTGCAAGGTGTACAAAGACTAGATATCTCAGTTGAGTCGCCTCTTTACATTTAAGAGTCGTTTTAGCGTCACAAGTGATTCTCAACACCAGTTGCTCAATGGGCGAGCTGACATCTACATTTCCTTCAGAAGACCTGTAAGTGGAGATCGCTGTTGTAAAGAGCTGATCCTTCCCCACGTGCCTCTGTTCTGAGGTGCCTTTGGAGCAGACTCCGTTTTTATGTATGATTATATACAGTCATACCACATTCCTTCTTTCCAGCATTTTTTTGGAAAAGGAAGATATTACACGAATGTGGTAGCCAGCATACTCCCTTGATTTTAATTCCCATAGAACATGCTTGGGTTGCTTTGGAGAGACATTTTATTTCACAATTACAACCTCCGAAGAGCACCCAACAACTGAAGCAGGTGCTGGTTGATAAATGGGCACTCTTATCTGGAGAACTGTTGGAAAATCTGGGGTTGAGTGTGGAGAGACGGCGAAAATTAACTATTCCAGTAAAGGGAGGGCAAATAACATACTTAGGAATATTCCTTGTTCTTCCTTTTTGACAAACATTCACATGTTAAACGATATTATGAGTTCAACAAAGCCTTTTCTTAATTCCATACCGTATGCATTGCATTCATTTTTTGGGCAATTGTACATGAATCATCGTTTAAATATAACATAATGTCTCTCATTTCTGAATTCCATGTCTCTCAGAGGATTTTTGTGGAGTTGGTCCAAAATAAGACACCCGTTGCTACAATTTTTCACTTCAGTGTATATTCCGTGTCAGAGTTTAGATATCTATGATAAAATTTTAATACAGAAAATGATAATTACATGAAAATATATGTAAATAATAAATATTTATCATTTTATTTTATTTTTATTTGTGAAGTTTATATATTATTTATATATCATTAATAAAAGAAACACTTATCTTTAATATGTATTTTTTTTATCTTAGAATGCAGAGCTCATTTTTCATACATTTAATGTTATTTTCTTACTGATCATCTACTTTCATGCTTAGGACTCAAGAAAGAGGACTTGTTTCGAAGTCCTCTTCTTGTTTTGGACTTTTTTGTTCAGGGTCTCATGGATTTGTTAGCCTATTAACAAACAAGAAGGATAAGGAGCAACAACATATTGTACATAACCTTCCAAAACAATTTAATTTAATGCATTTACGTTTGTGTATTAAGATTTAAAAACATATCTGGTTTATTTGCACATCTCTAATGTTGCATTGTGATATATTGCCAATGGTCTGGGATACAATTCTAAAAAGGCACTGGTAAAAATTCGCATAAGAACAAAAGAATCATAATATCAATTAATATGCACTTATAGTGGAATTTGAGTTTAATTTATAAGAGGTACGCTGATTAAGCAGTTATAAATTATTTGTTCCAACTGTGTTTGATTCAAAAATGTTCTTGCGTTTTCCTTACCTTAGTAACCCGTTGAAGAAAATCCTCCATCTCCTCATGGGCACCATGTGATGCATTTGAAGTCCGCCGCACGTGAAAGCCCTCTCTTCACTGCAAGACTGCTGGTAACCGGCGGTCTCCTTCAACTCGTACGTTTTGCCGCTGCTCAACTTCAGGCAGATCCATGCCTCCGCCGAATGGTTGACCCCTCTCGCAACTCTGGCCACGAGGCACTCGGACTTCGAGTTCACGCCGTAGAAGAAGACCTCATCTGCCCTCTAAAAGTTTAGTAGAAGGTTAGAAATGGCGGTAAAAATTTACAATCGGGTACCTCTTGATTCTTTGGCGATTTTTTGACGCCAAGATGGGACTAAAAAAATGGCCGCTTCACAAAAGTTATACAAAGATAGGGTTACTGGGATTACCAAAAATTAAAATTTACCACCAAAATGCATCGCCAAACCAAATGGTACCCGATTCTACACCGAATATGAAATGGTATATATAAAAGAATATGAGACTTAGAATCAACTATATATTTAACTAGACTTTACTAATAGCTCGATAATAAAGTGCTGACTTTACTTTATAACAAATTTCACTGGTATATTATTAAATATAAATTACATTACTAATTCAACTATAATCTGTAGTTTAATTTGGATACAATACTACTATAAATAACTAAACTTGAGAAGTCACGGCACGAACTGCAGATAAGAGCGCTGGTCACTCAAATACCAAGTCAACCGAATGGTCAGTGCTCTTACCTCCGATTCAACAGTTCATGGGTTCGAATTCAACCTTAAGTTTTAAGGCTTGTAGTTATTTGGAATCCATTGAAAACTGTAGATCCAATTAGCCCTCGTATTTAAAAAATGACCATTCAATAAGCTAACCAACTCTAATTGCGCTCAAGAAGTGATCATTGTGTATCAAACAAAGAAACCAAAGCAGCTATCAACACCCCTGACCCAGCTTACTATATTAGTATTTATTCGATTTTCCATTTTGCTCTGTTTATTAAATTAAATTTCAATTTCATTTGTATTTATTCATATTTTCCCTATAATGTTTGCATTCCTAATGTTTACTTCAAGTTCAAAGAAGTTTTGAACTTGAAGTAATGTATATTCTGGTAATAATATTTATAAAGAATATTCTGGCAATAATATTTATAAAGAATATTCTGGTAATAATATATATAATTACATTTACTCTCTAAGTCAATTGTGTGTGCTAATCTTTTACAATTTAAGAAGCATCTTTGGTGGAATAAAATGTGACAATACTAATTCTGAGCTCTATAAACTACATAAAGACCCAGATATTGTTAAATTTATCTCAATACAGAGATTAAAATGGGCAGGACATTTGAGCCGGATGAACGACAATCGGGTGACGAAAAATATTTTCTTGGCACCAGAAGAAGAGGACGACCGAAACTCCGGTTGCGTGACTGCCTTGAAAAAGACCTAAAAACACTAAAAGTGACAAACTGGATGACCTTATCCACAAAAATAGGGGGTCCTGGTATGCACTTCTGAGGAAGGCAAAGGCCCAATGAAGAAGAAGAATCTTTTACAAACTTCTTGCGTTGATTATTCTTCCTCCTAATCTTTTACATATAATATTTCTAATTTTTCTTATATATATATACAAAAGGAATCATCAAAGTACAAATAGAAGAAACAGTTCAGTAATTCACCAAATTCGAACGCAGATAAAAGTAGAATTATCTAAATATAACTTACAAAATTCGAAATTCAAAAATTAAACTATGCAAAAATTAATTCAAATATTTAAGAATACTATCTAAAGAAAATATGTTAATTCACATAAAATACATATAAACGTGATAAATTATCACATATATCATAATAAAATCCTTAACGAAATGCAGTTAAAAGAAAAATAAAATGAGGGATTTTAACCTCCATATAAAGTTCTCAGTGTTTGATCCTACTTTCAATAAATGATGAAAAATTCTTATCATTCTTCCTGTAGAACAGATTCTCGTGTGATAGTGATTGCTTATTGGACAAGCTAAACTGCCGAGGGAATCGTATAGGTTTCCAATGGAAGTCCACTGACTCTTCATACGCATAATCTTTTCCCTTCCCAGATATTGGTTGTCATAGGCAACACTAATGAGACGGCCACTGTCGTCTATTATGACGAAAGCAAGGCCCAACAGCTGCGGCATATAAAGTACAACAGTAGTAAGGCCTTCACCCTTGTAGGGTATAGATATCAGTGCATTGTCTGATGATTCCCAATAAGATCTCTAATCAAACATGATACTTTTGTTTTGGAATACTTAATATTCGGTATTATTCTTGAACATTTTGTGTAATTCTTGCGCTTTTCAGAATCGTATACGTTCAGAAAAATCTCGACTAACTTTATCCCAGTCAGACTGAGATTAATTCTACGGACAAACTCAGCCCCTCTTGATTTTACTAATAGAGCACAGTGCATAGATTTCTGTGTAGAGTAGGTGCAAATATTTTATAAAGTTCCCTGCAGCCACAGATCTTTCATCAATTCCTTTTGGCAACAAGTGCTGTGTATCAATTTTTTGTGAGAGTGATACTCATTATGATAACTGCTTGATTTGTTTGTAATCAGTTTTACATTATGAGAAAATAACAGAATGATAAAGGCTAAACGAACGAACAACATCTATATCTATTAATTGATTACTCTCCCTCAATATGTCAGACAGAATGTTAACGATCAGGAGTTCCGTCAACATAACATCCAACAAAACGCAAACTTTTGTACTCTGAAAACCACTAAACAACCTTAAATAATCATTCTAAACATCTTCTATCAGTAATCATTTGGAGCTCATATAACCCTGCATAAAATTTACTGCATACACAACTGACTTTTTCACATACTACTTTACGCGAATTATTGATTTATTGTTATGTAACACATATGAATATTTCATTTTCCTCTAAAACGAATTATGGCCTTTCAACTTTAAACAGGTTACCGAAAATTAACATCTACGAACCCGCGACCAACCTTTGGAATAAGTGTCCTCACAGAGCCTTTTATTTAAAAAATATCTTTAATTTTCAAGAAATCTATAGCTACATTATACTGGCTAATTGAGACTTACAGTATGATCTAATGTAATAAATTCTTAATATTAATACAACGGGTGGCAACGCAACATATTAATAAGTGTTTGTTGAACAATTTAAAATAGAATGCGCAATTCTTCATGAAACTTCACACATGTATTGTGCTTTTAACTTACTGTGTACAGCTTAAATTCATCCAACGGCGATTCTATGGCTATTTCTTCAGGAGGAGAGATGAAATTCGTCTTAACTGGATCATGCTCGACGCTCATGTCGTATAAATCGAATCGCTTTTTCATCGATTTCCTGGAGATTTGAATGAAAATATACGAAATGATCCATTTCAGCCAAAACACAATATCTGAAAAAATAAAGTGCTTTTAATTGATATTTCGTACAAAAAAATTGTAATTTAATCAAATTTAAAAAATTATATCACGCGCGCGTAATTTAGAAATTTGGAAGGCATCAGACTTTTTGAATAACTTATAACAAAAGCTAAAGTTAATACAAAAATATGTATGTGTGATAAAAGTTTACTTATTATATTTTCTCTATGCTTTTGTCTACTTTACTCATTAGTTTGTCCCATATATGTTATTGAACATTTTATTAATATATTTTTTTATTCTTATTAATTCTAAGACAAAATTGAAAATGCTAACCATGTAGAATACAAGATATCCTTGAATTCGAGTTAAAATTTATAATTTGTAAACTGATTCTCTGAAAATAGAATCATTAGAATTTATTGTCTATCGCTCATTTTACTGAATTATTTATTACATTACATATATTCAAGACTTGTGTACTTGATTCTTGAGATCCGCTTGTAAGACTTCATCGATAATAGGAAAATAGCACAAAGACAGATGTACAACCACAGAATATATAAACGAAAAAAACACCCAGGTCCACGGTGGGAATCGAACCCACACTCCTATGCTCTCACACGATTAGCGGAGTGATGCTTTTGACTACTCAGCCATGGAGCGCCCTCATTTTACTGAAGTTTTGATTAAGTTATGTAAACAATACAAGACCAATAAGTCCATATAAAATGAAATTCTAGCTAATCAAAATATTAGACATGAAAAAGTTACTTCTCAAAATTATTGCATTTTAATGATTTTGGTACCATGTTGCGAGAAATTTAATTAATAAACGTTAACGTAAGGTACTTGAACAAACACCAATAGGAGTTTACCTGAGTAATAAACAATTTTCACAAACTATAAAGAAGTAAAATCGACAAACTCCCATCCCTACAAATGTGCAAGCAAAAATGCAACCATCCATTTCCCTGACTTCTTTCAACGGATCAAACCTGAGACTTTCCACTCCAAAAAGTATGTTTATTTTAATTTTTTAATTGGAATCTTAAGCAATCCTGAGAATTTCCACTCCAAAATGTGTGTTCATTTCAATTTTTTGATTAGAATCTTAAGCAAACCTGAGAATTTCCACTCCAAAAATTTATGTTTATTTCAATTCTTTGATTGGAATCTTAAACAGACCTGAGAATATCCATTGCAAAGAGGGTGTTCATTTGAGAATATTAAATCATACGGACATCACGAAGGATTTTATGTACTCAATTCTACAATACCGATTCAATTATCCTAGGAGTCATACAACTGACGTTTTAGAATTCAATATACAATAAAAATCAATTATGTTTTAGTTCTGTGTTAAAAATAGTGTATTTAAAAGTAAAGCGTGTTGCCTAGGGAAAGAAAAGATTTTCCGTTGTCGCGTTAATACTAAAGAAAATCCTCAGTTAAGTTAAAAGAAATATTTTGCCAAAAATGTTAATCGTTTAGCTGAAATTGAATTGAAACTGATGAAACTGTTAAAAAAAATATTTTTGCAAGGAACGAGAGAAAAATCTACTTCATGCAATTAGTTTGAGACAAAAATGATGGCAAGGGTTTTTTTTTTCTTTCAGAAAAGAAACAATACTCACAACTATAGTTAGTATTTTTACTTTTCTGCATATATATTTAGATTTTTTGAACTAACTGTATCTTTGATTTTTTTCTTTTAATACGAACACTCTTTGGGGAAATTGCTCGAAGATATTTAGACATTTGTCTTTCGTGCATGTCAGAAAAGAGTGTCCATTTTGCATAGCTGGCCATCTCCCTCCTGATGAAGATGTGGTCCCTATGCCTTCTAATTATTTGCATAGTATATTTTAGTATTTTTCCAATTTTATGTTTCTGGTTTCAATATTATTCATGTTTTATCTTTATATATATCTATCTATATATATATATATATATATATATATATATATATATATATATATATATATACATAATTATATATATATATATATATATATATATATATATATATATATATATATATATATATATATATATATATATATGAATATAATGAATAAGAATATATGCGTTCCATATTTCATCAAAGTTAAAAGATTAAGAGGATTAATCTCCTTTTTACCAGTGCTAACTAGAATTTACAGAGCTAGCTTAGCACTGGGTTACATACCAAAGATATGGCAGAAGACTAGGATTGTTTTCATTCCTAAACCTGGCAAGGACACCTATGACCAGGCCAAGTCTTACAGACCTATCAGTCTGTCTTCATTCTTTCTTAAAATTATGGAGAAAATCATTGATCGGCATATTAGAGATTAATTGGGTAGTAATAGTCCCTTGCATGCTCTTCAATTTGCCTATCAACCAGGAAAACCTATTGAAACTGCTTTACATCAGCTAAGTTTCTAAGATTGAAACCACTCTGGATCAAAAAGAAATTGCCTTGGCAACTTTCCTCGACATCCAAGGTGCCTTTGATAATACTTCCCATCTATCCATCCTCAATGCACTTAGAAGGGCAGGGATTAATCAAACCCTGTGTACTTGGATTGAGGCCTTGATTTCGGATAGATGTATTCAAATGAACATCTTCAGTGAATCATTTGAAAAAAAGACTACTTGAGATTGTCCTCAAGACTACTGAGGTGTTCTCTCACCATTAACTTTCGAACCTAGTTGTAAATAGCCTTATAAAATATCTAAATGATGGGCGCTATTATACGCAAGGATATGCTGATGACATTGTCATCCTTATCCTTGGCAAAGATTTCGACATAACTTGTCATCTCATGCAGGATGCTCTAAGTTATGTAGGTCAATGGTGCATGCATAGGGGCCTGATGGTTAATCCTCAGAAAACCTACCTTGTACCTTTTACACGCAAAAAGAAACGGAAGGATTTTTTTATACCAAGACGTTTTGATGTTAAAATCAATGTGGCTTCAAAGGTGAAGTATCTGGGCATTTATTTAGACCAAAAACTCACCTGGAATAAGCACATTGATTATAAAATTAACCGAGCAAAAAAAATATGATTTGCAGGTGAATGCTTGGTAAAAACTGGGGTCTACATCCAAAACTGATGTTGTGGATGTACACAGCTATTGTCAGACCCATTCTCACATATGCCTGTGTGATCTGGTGGCGTAAGGTGGAACAGAAGACTGTGACTGACAGACTAGGAGGTCTACAAAGACTGGCCTGTCTCTGCATCACAGGAGCAATGTCCACCGCGCCAACTAGAGCACTGGAAATTATGTTGGATCTGACTCCCTTAGACATCTTCATCTGCAGCACTGCCAGAATGACTGCATACAGAATGAAGCTGCAAAACCAATGGTACGACCAACTTGTTGCCAAAGGGCACAAGAGTATTACCGGGAAAATTCAGGATCCTACTTTCCTGATGCCCTCGGACATCATGGAAAAGTCAAACATGTTTGAAAGGACATTTCAAATAGTTTTTCCAACTGGAGACGAATGGGACAACAACATGTTTGAAACTAAAACAGGAGATCTAATCTGTTACACAGATGGATGACTGAAAAACTGCCTCTCAGGACTGGGAGTATGTGGCGTGTCACCAAGAACCAGCCTATCTGTAATCCTTGGACGATATGCTACGGTCTTCCAGGCAGAAATTTTGGTTATTATCCACTTGTCGTGCGACTAAATATGAGGAAAGGCCTACCATGGTAAGCGGATTCTCATTTTTAGTGACAGTCAAGCCGCCTTAAAAGCGCTCAATTCTTTCGAAATCAAATCTAAAATGATTTTGGAATGTAGAAACCTTCTTGCAGACCTGGCAACTAGAAACAAGGTGATCCTTGTATGGGTGCCAGGGCACAAAGGTATCGAAGGTATTGAAAGAGCTGATGAACTTGCTAAGCAAGGATCGTCTTTTGCTCTCATCGGTGCAGAACCTTTTTGTGGGATAAATTTGAAGACCGCAAAAGCCAATGTTCTTAGATGGGAAAAACGGAAGATATAGGAAGCTTGGCTCAACACGTCCTGGTCAAACCCACGCTAAAAGTATGATCTGTTGAATCATCAGCGAGGATTGCCTCTGAAATTCTAAGATGCTCTAGGCAGAAGATATGCTTAATCGTAGGCTTCATAACTGGGCACTACTATTTCAGAAAACACCTCCATAAAATGAGACTGTTTCAGCAAGACCCTATCTGCTGGAAATGTCATACGCAAGAGGAAACGGCCAAGCATATCATTTACGAATGCGAGGCTTTTGCCCTCCCTAGATTAACCTCTTTAGGCATCATCCATACTAGAGAGCTACACCCAGACTCCATTAAAGGGTTATCGGACTATATTAATAAAGTGGGTGACCCGAGTAACTGGAACTAGGATACATTGGATTTGGAGTTAATGGTACAAAATGCTGATAAAAGCAGAGGTGCACAATGACATACAAACCCAACTCTAAGAAGAAGAAGAAGAAGAAGAATCTCCTTTTTAATTTTCTTCAGTTATTATATTGTAATTTAAAAAATACTATTTAAAAAATAATATTAATTAATATATAAAATTACGAGTAGAGTATTAAATATATAAAAATAAATCATTTTAATTTAAATATAGCTTTATTTTATTTTTAACTTTTTATGTAATTATACTATAATTTTAAAAAATGCAAGTTAGAAATAATTTATTATATTTAATCATTGTTAATCATTGAGTAACTGATCCCAATTATCAATTAGAAACATTTTGTGTCCTTATAAAAAAGGGACACAAAAATGTTTTTAACTATATTTAATCACTGCTAAAAAAATGTGGTCAAATTTTGAAAGGAAATAAAAAAGAGCAATAACATTTTGACCTAATATTTATATATTTCTTGATATAAACATGAATTGAAAAAAGATTTATCAATAAATAGTTGGATTCACAAATTGCAGCTTCGTGTAGCTTAAGAATTCATTTATCTTCAACAAAATGTGCGATATAGCGTGTATACAAGCAAGATCTCAGCAATCTAATCCCCTGCTGGACGGTTACAGCTCTGTTCTTCTGCTCACGAGTTCAGTTCTTGTCTGAGACATCGATATATTTCTTGAGGAATTCACTTTAAACTACAGAACCTTGTGAAATGAGCCCTTGATGGTAAAAACTGATGAGAGAGGGACACAGACAAACCATTTCTTAAAATAAATAAATAAATAAAACACTGGCGTGAA
Source organism: Latrodectus hesperus (assembly GCA_037975125.1). Classification (NCBI taxonomy): domain Eukaryota; kingdom Metazoa; phylum Arthropoda; class Arachnida; order Araneae; family Theridiidae; genus Latrodectus; species Latrodectus hesperus. Next base: position 85,253,702 of record CM075855.1, read on the forward strand.
GGTATAATCTAGATGTGTTAAACGGTTTTTTTGTTATTTTTAAATACAGCTATCCTCCATCAAAAAATTTATTTTGCTCGTTTATTACGGTATTGAGATCACTTTAATGGAAAATGAAATGGGAAGAAAGATTTACTATTCACTACAACTTGCTGATTTGTCACCGATAATTTTTATAATTTTTTAGTTGCTTACTGTGGATGCGTATGCGCAGATTGAGTATATTCGATTCCGATCTTTATCGAATCCGATCTCGATTATTATGTTTTTAATTATTGAACGATTATAAATCAAAACCGATAATATTTATGCAGGAGAACTGAAACTCCCATTGTTCTGCATGCTATGTAACTCGATCACGTGGTACTTATTTTTTATGAAAAGAAAATTTTCATTCAAAGATGTGTTCTTAGAAGTGAGAATACTTCCCACACTAAAACAATTTTTAGAGACTCTGAAATAAAGATTTAAAAATATATATAATAATTAATTTCTTCTTATATATTTGTGTACCATAGCTAAACCTAATAAAATTGTGAATTTGTTTCCTCAGAAAAAATATAGTTATTAAAAATTCCCCAATGTGAAATAAGGAAAAAAAATACATCAATTAGGCAAAACATTACTATTGAAAATTTTCAATTTTGAAATAAGTTTAATACAATGACTGCATTTAAATGAATTTTTTGTCTTCATTTATTGGTTTAAATAAGATGCATTACACTGCAATAAAATAATATCAGAGTATTAGGTTTTAATTTTTTATCCTAAACATAGTTTGACCATTTGCTCCAGCAAATTGTAAAAGAATAAAAAAAATGTGAAAATTGTAACTGTATTCAAATGAGAAATTAACATTAAAAGTTATGAATAGTTTGTGTAAGTTTTTTTAATTAAAAAAGTTTACGCTTAATAATCATTGGATTACCTATTTTATTTTATAATGACTCACTTACAACATTTTTGTCTGGATTACATTCAAATAATGGCTGAAAAATGGCATATTTATATGATTGTCAGGGTTCATTTATGAGAAAAAAGCAAAATGTTTATCAATATTCCACTACTTTCAATATTGAAAATATTTATTGTTTTTGTAGCGTGGCGTAAGAACTGTATTCGGAAGGGAAAAAAGGTGCCAACAGCAAATTGTAAATTTCTAATGTAAGATAAACACTTAAATTATTATCGAAAAATGCATTAATAACATTTTTATTGAAGAAGATTGGAAAAGTATATAATTATGATGCATTGAAATTAAACTACACTCAGTGGCAGGTCAGCCCCCATGGAACAAAGACCTACAATGCCCATAGCTGCTTTCTTGACCGGAAATCATAGGAGTGGGTGCTTGAGCGTTTTTCGGGTTTTATCCCTTGTGATACTTGAGTGCGGTGTCAAAAGTGAACAAGCTTCAAACTAGTTAGGTTTATTGATTCAAATCAGTTTGATTTTTTATAACAACAAATTATAATTTATCTTTTTTTTGTATTTTAAAAGAGTACTGGGAGAAAAATTACTTGGAAAATATTTGCTAGGAAAACACCTTGGTACTGTGGTGACTCATCGCGACTTCTCCAAGAAATTGAAATGACTCATCACATCTTTTCTAAGAAAATCTTGATCTTTTACAAAACACTTGATGCCGAGCTGGCAGCCGAATGGTTAGCGCTCTTGCCTTTGGTTCAACAGTTCGTGGGTTCGAATCCCACATTGGGCATGGATGTTTGTAGTGGTTCGGAATCCACTTTAAACCGTAAGTCCCAGTCTAATTAGCCCTCGTGTGCAAAAAGTGACCGTTGAGCGACAAACAAACCAAACCAAACCAAAACACTTGAATTCGTGAAGTAAAACTAAAAATTGCGAAGAGAAACTAAAAACTTGTCTATCAAATTTCTGTGCCAATGATATTAACTTCATGAAATGTACCAAACCAAATCAGCACACTTTGTAGGCGCGGTTTATAAATTCTCTCGGTGAGATCTGAACCAAACACAGAAAACTTGCTCTCTAAATCGCATGCTAAGAGGACGCACTGTTTCAGTCCTCCTAAATTTTTTTGTTTCTATGTAAGTCGTGTTGTTTGCAATAAATGTTATTTATTTTAAAAATTGCCTTCTGAAGAAAAGTTAAACATCAACTTACACCATAGTACCAAATAATTTGAGATTAAGAAACAAATAATTCAAAAAATATATTTCAAAATATTGACTAAATAATAGAAAATAATTCTTTTACACATTATTCCGAAAAGACATATTCAGAAAATCTATTTTCAAACTTTTTAAATTTCTTGAAAATTTTAGAAATTTTCAAGAAATTGATTATTTTTTTTATATTTTGATCTACTTTTCCGAAAAGATTTTGTGAATTCTTATACAGGTATTTTAAGTGAATGGTTTTTCTATAAATATGAAATGAAAGTATAGAAAAAAATATTAAAAAAATCATTTAAGGTTTCTAAATCTAAAAAGCTGATATGAAATGTCCCTCCAATTTTCTAATGAAATCAAAAAGCAATTAAAATTTATAAATGGCTTCAATTTTAATTCTATAATTTATGAAAATGAAATAATTTCCTCAAAATATCTTTTTAAGTTAGACTACAAATTATACATTATAAACTAAAAATGATATCTAATGAAATAAAATGTTTTCACTACATTGTTTTGGGCATAATCAAACATTCCATACTAATTTATGAAAATGAAATGCTTATGAATGACGTTATTATGCTTAAAACAATATCGTAAATATATTTTTTATTTTATGGATAATATTTTTATTATTTTATAATGTAATCTTAGCAAGTAAGCTTAGAAAAATTTTTTGAAGGAATTACAAAATCATTTTATTATAATTTAATATATATATATATATATATATATATATATATATATATATATATATATATATATATATATATATATATATATATATATATATATATATATATATATATATATATATATATATATATATATATATATATATATATATATTACAGTTAATTAAATATGAAGATCTGGGCACAAATAATATTATTTTTAAATGTATTTCTCAAAGTAAAACAACATTTTTCACTTCACATTCATACTCAAACAGAAATATATTTATTTTTAACTTCTTCGCTTTTTTGCTTGTTACCAAAAAACATTTGATAATTCTTAAAATTTTCATAAAACTTTTAAATTGAAATATAGAATTTTTCCTTTAAATTAAAATGATTACAAGTTTACATGATAATTTGTAGTTTATAATAAAACATAGAATTTCAGAGATTAACATGATACAAAAAAAAATATTAATGAATTACACTCGATGAAATTTCATACTTATACATAAAATACTTATATGTTATATATAAAAATTAAATACTCGCAAAAGTTGATTACCGGAAGGCCTAGTAGATAGAACAGCAATAATGATAGTGACAGGTGTAGCTATTATCGATCCCATGTTTTCTGTTCAACAAGCTGTATAACAATGAAGAAAGAGTTCAACTAGAACTTTTATAAAGATTGTTTTGTTAGATAAAAAAGGTATCTTTTCTGATAAAATATGAATGAAATTGAATGATAAAAAAATTCAGCAATATCTGGGTAACCATACATAAACATATTTAAATCCTTATTATCGGTGTAAAAGAAGATGAAGATTAATAATTTAATTTTATCTTATTTCACTCCGATTAAAAAGATTTAAATGCATTTGTGTATCGTTATTTAGAACTAATGACATAGCAAATTTCTTATCATTCAATTTCCTTCAGATTTTATCTGAAAAGGTTCCCTTTCATTTTTAGAAAATTGATAAGTTTAAAGATAAAAGGAAAAGGCTTTTAAAAACTAATTAGAATTGCAGATTAGACATTACATTAAAGCAGATATTTGTTTTTGAAAATTTCTATTCTCTTTTAAAATGTAAAAACAAGACTATAATTTTCTAAAAATAATTGATAATGTTCTAAAAATTTTGATAAAAGCATGCATTTTGATAAGGAAATTATGTTTTAATTCTCTCACAAATGAAGAGAAATTATAATATCAGTCCAATAAAAAGAATATACGCGTTCGAAAGACTGAAAGAAGAAAATCAATGTAAGAAGAACTAATTCCAAATAACCATCATAAACCCCACCTCTTTATTTAATCTCATCATTTGATCAATAAGCAATCTTGTTATGGTGCAATAGCACCATAACAAGATTGCTATCATTCCCTTGAGTTTTACCCCATTATATGTTTTTTAATTATATTTAGCGTAAATTCAGAAAAAACCTACATACGAATATATTCCCTATAAATTGCTCATTAAAGTCTTTATTCAAAACAGAATATTTAAAGGATAATTTTTATAAAGCCAAAATAATAGATTATAGGATTCATATTCAGAGAGTCTCTTAAATTGATTTGCAATGCTAAATACATGAAAACATTGTACTACATCAATGGAAGAGCAGGCAGCACACCAACTATGGAGCACTCCACATCATTTAGGCATGGAATAAATTAGGAAAATGAGTCTACAACTATTTTTCAAAAAGAAGGTAAATGGCCACCTTGCTCAAAATTAGACCAAATAGATAGCAGCGACGACAGTGTAACTACGCCGAGAACCATAAGTATTACCAGAGTGCATTATACGTTTTTCACACAAAATTTGATTATATTAAAAACAAGGTTGGTTATATTAAAAGCAAAGTAAACTTGTTTCAGTGAAATAATCTTTCTTTAATGATTTCATGATTTGAAAAAATATAACTGTCAAACAAGATACATAAGCCTAATCATTTTAAACTTGAAGTTGTTGGTAAATTCTCATGTTCATGTAAAACATAAATATTTTTATAGAATATCTTTAAATTTATAAATCAAAAAGAAATATTGTTACCAATAAAAACTAAAATCTTAACAAAAATTGGACAAACATTTTTATTAATTTAATATTTTATTTAAATTATGATTTTATTTATTTATAAGTTTGGAACCAAAATTTCAAAATAACTCATTTTACAATTGAAGAGTAAAGTATTCATTTCTAGAATTCAACAAAAACTTAAATCTAATAATGGAAGCTAACTTTAATAACCAAAAAATAAAGAGCAATGTAAACCAATTAAAAATTTAGATTAACATAATTCTCTTCACCGCTTGGTTTAATTTGCAAAAGCCTACGCATAAAACAACAAAAACTATTTACAAGAGCATATACACAGAGTAATGTAGAAAAATAAATTCTTTACGAAAGCATAAATATGAAAATAATATGGAATTTAAAAAAACAATTAAACGTTCAAGTAAAATGTGCCCTACAACTTTCATATTTCATGTGAATGTTAAAATATTTTTTTAATTCTTTATGTTACATTAAATATATATTTTTTTATTAAATATATTACTTATAAGTTGACGTAGCATAAATTGTTTTTTAAGGTATCCGCTAACATTGAAAAATTAATATTCGATTTCTTCAAGTTTTTTTTTTTTTTATAAACATAGTTGGGACACTTTTATTTTCACATACTCAGAATTTTCCAATTTGTAAAATAGTTCTCCGTTTTATTGTATGTCAAATAGAAATTAAGTTACAGGAATATTAAATGCATCGTCTTTTTGAAAAAGAATATCAACCGTTTTCAATGCGGGTAAAGTGAGATTGCTTTTTTAACTAATTTTTTTAATTTGTATGTTTTTAACATACAAATTAAAAAGAGGCAACATCATCGCTATTGCAATCGAAACTGTCACTTTAAAAACAATTTTCTCTAAACTTTTCTTTTTAACAAAACCGCCAACCCCATGAAAACGATATCTCAAGTAATATTGAAGACATTTGTATGAAACTTGGTCTTCATAATTTAAGTGTTAATGTCTATGAAATAAAGCAAAAATTTGAATGTATATGAAGAACTTTTTCATTCATAGTTAATTACAAAGGAAATATTCATTAAAATTTCATAAAATAAACATATAATTATATATTTTTAACCTTATTTTCTTTTACGATTAATGTTTTTCTTAAATTTTGCTTCATTGCAAAGAATATTGTCATATAAATCTTATGACCAAATTAAATTAAGATGGATACATTACAATTTTCTGTAGAGAGTTTAAGCCATTTCGTTAAAATTTCTCCAAACATATTCCAGAATACAACCGATTTCACAAAAAGTATACTATACGTAATAAAACTTTTTTGGCTATATAATTTTCTATGTTTTACAATCATAATTTAGCTAAAAATAAGATAAAAGAAAAATTAAAACTAATTTTTAAAAAAATAAGTTGTCTCGAACGTAGGTGGATTTTAAATATTCATAATAAAATAGTTAAGTGATAATTTTCAGTTTTTACATAATTATCATAAAATGGAAAATATTTATGAATTATATATTTTTGACTTACTTTTGACAAATCTCATCGATTCTTGAACACACTAAATGATAAAATTTGAAATGTGCAGGGAAATTCATTAGCTACAGTTTTGTACCTACATACAGCATACATTTTTTTTCTTCACAAAAAAGTCTTTCTCTATATACTGTAATCTATGCACAAAATAATATATTGATAATATAGTGTTTACTCTGTTTAGTAATATTAATATTAAAATTGTTTATATAATGATACATTAAAATAATTATTATTTGCATAAAATATACATTTTTCTACTTTTAAAAGGCAAAAGAGCACGAATCGTTATAACAAACCTACGTTATTAAGACCATTCCATTATAATGACAAGCAAGGAAATGTCCAACTCTTTTCCTAAGCACTCTACTATATTTTACTTCCAACATAACGACCGTCTAGTGTTGTCTGATTCCAACACAGCGTCCGAATTCAGCAAATACTCTTCCAGGTATTTTATCCAAAATGAACTTGTTTCGAAATATGTAACACAAAATAAATTTTAGGTACTTTTCCATTATACCCCCCGCATTTGATAATCGCAGTAACGGGAAAGAAAAAAAAATCGTAAATTATTATCATAAATAATCCATTTACATCATGTATTGTTTATAAATGTTTAAGTTTCCAAAAACTACTGAAAAAATATACAAAACATTTTATTTACATTTTAAAAACTAAACGATTATCACTTATTGATAAAACTTATTTAAACGCCAATGTTTATTTAAAGCGGAAATGGTATTTGCAATTGCAATGTTGATCGATTGCGTAAGTATTATGTAATGGTACCTTTTTTTCAATGAGGCAAAATTAAATTTTGTTGTATTGAGTTGTTTTTTGCCCTTAGTGATTGTGACCGTAATGCTTCTTTTAACAGACAAATTTATCACCAAGCAATCTCTTGCATCAACAAGCTTTAGCTTTATTTAGTATTTAACTTGTTTACAATTGTTTATCTAATTTTAGTCAATTTTTGGACAAAAAGAAATAATTTGATTTAGTATATATTAAATTTAAAATGAAATTTTGAGCCAATAAAATCAACGTATCTACGTTATATTATTTTCACTTCTCCGTAAAAAAGTCATGCTATTTCTTTAGGATCAAAATAATGGAAATGTACCAAGTTTTATTATATCGCTAATATTTGTAGACGTAAAATCTTCAATGTTTCCTTTCAATTTTGGCGGGTGGGGGTGGGGCTGCAATTATCCCTACTCAACAACACCATTCTAATGAATAAGGGAACTCTTGAAATCCGTCCAGCGCCAAAACTCTCTTTCTTGAGATCTGATTGGTGGAAACGTAATGTTTACCCTACCCGAAAAATTAGAAGTTCGTGGTCATACGCTTCGGATTATTTATTGTCACACAGGTACGATAGGGCAGTTTGTTGGGGGCAGGGACTACTGGTGAAAGAAAGGGCTCATCATGACCATTTCGATTTGTTTTCCTCCACGGAAATCAAACTTCTAAACAAGAATTATACGTCTTTGCAACTAAATCAAACAACAGCTTTAAGAAAACGCTATGCGATGTCGCTTGAAGCCAAAATAAAAATATTAAAAGAGGTTGATAAAAAGAAAACTGATTTCAGATAATAAAGTTCCAAAATTGTTTAAAACTCCTAAAAGCATATTATTTGGCTTAATTAACTGTAGGATTTGATTTTCGCAAAAGATTTGGATGTTAAACTAGATCAAGAAATCGATCTAGTGTTGGAAAATTTCAGAAAGTTAAAAATGGTTTATGCGAATGATTAAAAGTGCGGTGAAAAAATATTCCAATAGATGGAAATTTATTAAAGTCCAAAGTACTAAGTTTTATTTCCGGAAGCTCTGCGGAGAAACTGGTGCTGTCAACAAAGAAACAATCGAAAAATAGAAAGAAGAAAAACTGAAGTATATTATGGAAAATTATGCTCCAGACAGTATTTTTAATTCAGATGAGATGACCATTTTATAGGATGAAACATGACAGATTTTCAATTTTCAGACACGAAAAGGCAAGTGGAGGGACATTTCCCAACTTACAGTTCTGCTTGCAAATAAATCTTGCTCCGAAAAACTTCCACTCAGTAATTGGCAAATCGAAAAACCCTAGGTGTTTTAAAATTATCAAAATTTTACTAGTTACCCATAAAAACATTCCAAAACGTAGATGACATCTAGTATTTTTGAGGAATGATTACATTGCTTGGATCGCCAATTAAATACAGAAAACTTTTCCTAAGTAATGATAACGGTAAGGCGCATCCCCAAGTAAAAGGTTTGAAGTCAATTACTGTGGAATATTTTCCCCCAACGTTATTTCGATTCTTCAGCCTCTAGGTAAAGATATCATTATGAGATTTAAACATAACTATAGGGAACAGCTTTTGCGATGAACTGCTTCAGCATTAGATGAAGGTGAAGTTTACGTAGATATTCTTATGGCTTTATACATCCGAAAAGAAGCATGGAATGACGAGACAGAAAATATCATCAAAAATTGTTTCCGCTATGCTGGTTTCATAAAGCAATCAGAAATGATTGCTTTATAAACCAGTTGCTGAAATATTACTACTGAAATCATTGATAAAGCAATCGAAGATGAAAATTTCTATGAAGAAGAGAAAATGCTTCAAGAAATTCCAAAGCAATAAAGTTTGGTGGAAACTTAAATTTTGATGAATATGCTGCAATTGATAATGACCTACAATGGGTCGAAAATCTGAGTAAAAATGGGCCGATTTCCAGTTATTGTTCACAAAGAAAATTGCATCACAACATCAAATGAAGAAGCCGAAGACACGACACCTACACATCCTTGCATAAAAACTGTTTCAAGTGAAGTTGAAACATTAGAATATTTTTTGAAAGACAAGAAAACACAGAATGTTTTTTATCATCTTTAAATGAAAACGAAAATTGTGTTCTTCTTAAATGAATTATGCAGAAAAAAAAAAACATTCTATATATTTTCTTTCGAAAATAAATGTTTTTATGAGAACACACCTTTAAATATGTTATAGAAATAAATTAAGTTGACAAAATTTTATTTTTCACAAATTTAAGTATTTAAGAAATATTTTTAAAAATAGCCTATTTTTCGGAACTTGTAAACATTGACGTGCGCATTTTTAATTATATACAATATGGCGACCACTTTCTATAGAGACAATTTGTTCTCGTCCTCAGAGGACCGTTCATATCTAACTTTGACTTTAATGGAGGATCTTATAATTTTTGTAGATAATGATACATTGAAGAATTTAGAATGGAAAATTCATTTTTAATACAAATGAAAATTTTAATTTTTCAAAATGAATAACCCAATAATTTCAAACATACATTTATGCAAATTAAAATAATGACGATATTGAGATATTGCTGATAAAAACATGAATAATGAAAAGCAATTGCACAATTAATATAAACATGTATTTCATGACGCAACTATATATTCTCTATATGATAATATTTGAGTGAAATTATTAAAAAGATCTTTACTATAGTCAAAATCCACCACATAATGGAACTGGGCACATTAAATTACATAAGTATAACGGTAAAATATGAACATTATTACTGTTAGATTTGCAAATAAAAAACTTCTTATTTATTCCAAGTGCTCATTTTGTTAATATTTCTTGAATCATTATTCATTTCTCTGGACAAATATTTTTATTTTTCAAGTTGTGTACTTCTTCTTCTTCTTCTTAATGGGCTTGCACGGTACTGGGCACCTCTGCTCGATAGCATTTTGTGACATAGCAATTTATGTAAATACTACAAGATTAAACATGCATTATTAAGTTGAAGTAACTAAATTAACTATAAATGTCATAAATATTCCTTTATCTAATTATAAATAAGCATACGAAAAAAGTATACATACCTAAACTTTTCATGTTTTCTGATACCTTTAATTACAACTTTATTACAAATAAAGCTAATTTAATTAGAGTTAAAGACATTTAATAGAAAATGATATGAAATAGGAGCTTCATCTAAGTGTTTATTATTTTAAGAATTGTTTTATTTAATAAGCCATTGAACTTCATGCATTTGGATATACTAAAAATCGCTTATAAAGTGTCGTTAGATATTTAACAAATCACTAGAATCTAAGCTTTCTGAAAATTTTTAAATGATATATTTTTCTAAATTACATTAGTGGCCACCCAAAGTACATCACCAAGAAAGACAAGATATATCACAACAAAGTTTATGTAGATAACATGTTGACCAAGTATCAACTGATTAAATTTATAGACTTCTGGGAAGCATGGTTCCTGCCAGCCAGAGTTGCTGCCATTGTGGGAGATTACCACTGCCACACGCCTCGACATTGATTCAAAGAGATTTATAATGTGTTCTTGAGGTACAGCAGACCAAGCAGCTTCCACACGTTGCCAAAGTTGATCTGGAGTGGTAAGTGGAGATGTAATCTGAGTCAATCGTTTAGCAACCATAGACCACATGTTTTCTATCGGTGAAAGATGTGAAGAGTGTTCTCGCCAGGGAAGCAACTCTATCTGGCGATTGACGAAACACTCTTGGACAATGCGTGCTACTTGTGGTCACCCATTATCCTGTTGAAATAAGGCTGTGAGCAATTCCTGAAGCAAAGCATGGACAACTGGCTCCAACACCTCGGATAGCGCTTTCTGTTTAAAGTACCGGCAATGCGTACTAGAGTAGTGCGAGAGTGATATCCAAAGCCACCCTATTCCATTATACTCGGTACAGGACCAGTGAGGCAGTGCATAACACAACTGTTCAGTTTCCTCTCATCACGGTGTCTCTAGAAATAGAAATACTTATATTCAATAACTGGATTTACATTTATGCTAGATTAAATGTAAAATTCCTGCACATACTGTAGTTGCTATTAAAAGGTTTTCATTCTTATTCCATTCTTTTAATGCCCCTGTTTTAAATAAAGATCCAGTTGAGCACACTGTAATACAGCAAGTTTTAAATATTTTAGTAGAATAAAAAATTCTAAAAATTGAAAAATTTCAAGTTAATTTACTAATTATAAATTCTATGCCATGCCCTTAATGTGAAAGTTTTTTTTCCGAAAATACGTTCTAAACACAGTAAAGTAAGCATTCCAGCAAAGAGAGCAGTGGATTCGCTATACCTTTTAGGTCCCAATTTTTCACAAAATTGTGTTTTTTTTTTTTTCTGCTTTTGGTGTATGGGAGTCGGTAGTTTTTCTTATTATTGGTCTGTGACGCGCAAGCAATGCGCTTCCTATCTTTTATTATTTAATTTTATTTTATTAGCAATTATCATGAGTTATATTTTCTTATTATTCATTCTTATTAAAGTAAAAGCTGCCTTTTTTATTTATTTTGATAAAAAATTATAAGCCGATTACCTTTAAAAAAAAGCACCAAAAATTGCAGTAATTAAAGATTGATTTAAATATATGTTTTCTAGGGATGTTAATTTTAAAATTATATGCAATACATTTTATCATATGTCCAAAATGTTATTAAATCTTCGTGTCTTTCAAAAGTCGCAGTCGACGCCTTTCTCTGTGATTATTAATCAGACTGCAGCCGTTCCTCAATATTTTATTTATAACAACCATAAAAACTTATTATTCACTGTGACTGTGTCGGTTACTTCATAACTGTTTCTGTGGCCGATTCGTCAGCATAGTCACTGTAAACAAAGTTATTCGTTTGTGAGGAATACTTTATCTTTCAAGAATGTGGATATCTTAAAATGTTTTGGAGCTTTTCAAGTCTTTTATATATTTTATTAAGCTTCCTAATAATTATTTTTGTCGCATTTTTCTTATTAAAGAACAACTTAAAAATGCCGGACATCCTTCGTTTTGACGAGGAGAAATATTATCTCGATTTTTCTACCGATCCCCCTACTAAGAAACCATTTCCTGGACTTTTTGATGACTATTCTTTGTATCTCTCTGTGATCATTCCAGCTTATAATGAAGAGGAACGTTTACCACGAATGCTAGATGAATGTATGGATTTCCTGGAATGCCGTGCCGAAGAAGATAAGCAATTTTCTTACGAAGTTATCATAGTAGATGACGGAAGTTCCGATAATACATCTAAAGTTGCTTATGCATATAGTAAAACGTTCGGTTCCGAAAAATGTAAAGTTTTAACTCTTGTGAAAAATCGAGGGAAAGGTGGTGCTGTCAGACTTGGCATAATGAGTGCCAAAGGAAGGTATTTGTTATTCGCTGATGCGGATGGTGCTACACAATTCTGTGATTTTGGAAAATTGGAGAAAGAAATGCGATCGTCTACAGCTGAAAATATCTATTCCATCGTTATCGGGTCTAGAGCTCATTTGGAGAAAGAAGCAATCGCTTCTCGATCATTATTCCGCACGATTCTAATGTATGGATTTCACTTCTTGGTGTGGCTTTTCGCAGTACGCACCGTTCGTGACACGCAGTGTGGTTTCAAAATGTTCACTCGCGAAGCGGCAATGATTCTTTTTCCTGTTCTCCACGTGGAACGTTGGGCATTCGATGTCGAACTGTTGTATTTAGCAGAAAAATGTAACATGGCTATTAAAGAAGTGGCGGTGAACTGGACAGAAATAGAAGGCTCTAAACTAGTCCCTTTTTGGAGTTGGTTGCAAATGGGATTAGATTTAGTAATGATATGGTTGAAATATAAAACAAGAATTTGGACAATGCACAGTACTAAACAGAAAACCTAAAACTTTATATTTTTTGTAATTTGATGATTAATTATGACTATGTGATGTTTAATTTTCTTTTTCATGAATCTTCATTATTGCCAAGATTTAATATTGCCATCTTTTTTATTGAGTTACTATTGAATATGAATGTTAAAAAAAGAAATGTGCGTAATCATTAAATTAATTTATTAACATAATAAGGAATTATTTTATTCCAGTGATTAAGAAATTATAGTAAAAATATACTAAATCAAAAAAATAATTAAATTTTATATACATAGTCATCAAGTAATGAAATTGAGCTTTGGAAAGTTTCTAATTCATTAATTTTACAATGTATTATTCCAACAAAGAATTATCTTTGTATATATTTATTTAAAATTGTGAATAAATTAAGGAACTTTATTTTTATAAAATATGTTTTTGTATACTAGTTGTATGCTAAAAGTTGTAGAGAAGTATTTATTTTGCATTTAATTCCTGTTATTTTGTTTGCAGGTTGGAAATCTAAAGCAAAAATTTCAACTTTATATTAAGTTGAAATTTTGTGATAAATTCTTAACCTTTTACTCTTTTTTGTTTTGGTGTAATTGGAAATTAAATTATGTAAAAAATTATCTTAAAATTACTCTATTTGAAAGAATTATTTATATTGTAATGTAATTCAGTAATTTAAATGTCATTTGTTAGTATTTAAAAATTTGGACAAATGTGCTAGATGTAGTATAAGTGTAACAAAAATATTTCATTATCCGTAATGACTTTAAATATACAATAGATGGCTAACTGTTAGGCAGTTGGTGAAAAAAGTTTCTTTGTGATATTTTTGTTACTACGATGTGTTATCTCTTTAACATTTATCAAGTCGTTATAAAATATTCTACTTAATCATATTTCTTCATTAAAACGGATACACATTGTGTTGTGAAATTGAACTTGAAAGTAAAACACTTTTTATGTTTATGGACTCACTGATTTTACAGTCTTTTGGGCATTCAATAAAAAGTTTAAACATTTATACAAAAGTTGTAACTTTTATACCATTGATAATAAATATAGTTTAATGTTCTGATTCTGTAAGTTTTTCATTTAGTTTATATTTAATATGTAGATATTAATTAATTTTTTATCATATGTTGTGGGGCAAATAGATAAAGTAGACTTATAAAGTATAAAATTTGCTTAATATTTTATTCATATTGTTGGTAAAAGCACTTTGTAGCTGGTATTTGCCAGAAAAATATACCCTCTCTCCCTATTTTATTATAATTTGCAGTGTTACATACAAGAGCAATTTAAACTGTATATTTTTAATCAATATCTATTTGCAATAGATTTCAGTTTATTTCCTAAATGTATAAATTAATGTGTTTCTCTCATTAAGATGTGTAAAGTATCAAGTAGTGTTTATTTTTCAGATATTTGCATACTTTTAAATCATATATAATAGGCATTAAATGAATCACATTCCAAGAAAGGTTATTATTAGAAAAAAAAAATCTTCATTAATAGGTTTTGTTTGATGAAGCAAAGTGAATTATTGTGATAAAAAAGGATTAAAAATTGATTTCAAAATGGAATCAAATTAGTCCTCCCCTCCCCCTTTGGACTTGTTATTATACATTCTCATATACAATTATTGATGTTTCTTTGTCTGTTTCATTTCTTGGTTTAATGTTGCCTCCTCCTTTTTATTAACCTCTGAACCCATGTTTCAAAATGAGTAAAGATGAATCTAAATGATTTCTGTGTTAAAACGTCTCCCCTTTTTGTAAAATTTTGTCCCATCCTTTTTATCAGTCAAAATAAAATGTTCTTCATTATTTCATAGTCTTAATTATTTTTTAGAAAACAGTAATTGCAATATCAGAAATAGTGACTAAAATGATTTTTTTACTTATGTCTCAGAAAATCCATTGTGCTAATGATAGTCATGAATTATTTTTTCATTTGGTAAATGGATTTTTGTCTCTTTTCACAACGCATCTTACTCAGCCTTTTATCTTTTTTTTTTTCTTTGTTGTTTTTGAAATACATATTCATCTCTAATCGTAGTTCTGTTTTAATAAGTTAAATTCTGCTACTTGCACATTATTTTTACTATTTCATAGCATTGAAATGTGTTAATTTAAACTTGTCATGTTATATTTGCTTAATTGTTTCCTAAAATATGATTTCATTGGTTAAGAATGAGTACTTTGCAAAAAATAGACAAAATGATTTTTTGTGTTTATAAAATATTGTACTTGTATAAAAATTTTCTTTTTTCAATATTTGGAAAACTCCAGTTTCATGCTAATTTCACATTAGTTTAACACAGAATATAATCTAAAATGAATAATATTGTATCATTGAAGTTATTTAAGCTTGCTGTATAAAAATATACCATATTTAACACAGTTTGAAAAATCATTGACATGGTTGTGATAATAGGCAAGCACAGTTTTTCATTTTTAAAATTTCAGTGAATATTTATGAAATGACATGCATAAATTAGTTTCACATATAATCTTCCATGTTTGTTTTCTATGTAAGAATAGTGAATTTAAGCATATTAATTTTGTTGAATTTGAACTTGAAAAAGTCATATTCTATGAGATACGTATTTAATTTAAAACTAAAATATTTTCATGTTTAATTCTGTATATCTTTTTAAGCTTTGCTATTTTTTTATACTTTGTAGTCATTTACATCAATGTTACCTACATTCCTAATATTCTAGATTTTCTATCTAATGCTAAGTTTTTGCACTCTGTTCACTGGGTTTCCTGACTCTTGCTGATTCGGTAGAGCTTTTAATATCCTCATCTAATTCCAACTAACTCTTCATATGAATGGTAAACTAATAAGGTAAATTTTATTTACCTACTTTTACTAGTTTGAAAATATCAAAGCTTATTTATAATTATTTAAGATAATTATTAATTTTAACTACAGACAAATCATAACTGCTCTATGACACATGATTTAGAAGGTAAGAAAATGATTAGAAATGTATCATAAAATCTGATTTATTCTTAATACTTTTTCTCACTCTTACATATTGTATATGCTAATATTCTTGCTGTTTTTTATCTAAATGTAAATGGAAACCTGAGATTATTATAAATTTAAAATAGTGCAAGATATTCAAGTTAGAAAAAATGAGTATGTATGAGAAAAACACTTCTCTAAATATCTCAGTTAAAAGGGTTTTTTTTTTTTTTTTGTAAAATCCTAGAAACAGCATGCATTTGGTGCAATTTTCAATTTTTGCTCCTAGCACTGCATAACTATTTCTAAATTCTATCTTTTCATGCAGTATCCAGTATTCAAAATCCTTACTATACTCAATCTCAAACTTTGAATATATTTGTCTTATACTATTTTCAATTTCACAAATTTTTGATTAGTTTCACATATTTTGTAAAGTTTGCATATTTTTTAATGGGTTTTCTGTTTCATGATATTAAAAGTCTTATTATTATGTTATGCATTATAGCAGTGATTGCTTAAAAGTAATGATTATGAAGAAACATTTATTTGTATATATAAAAGGCTGTGAAACATAAAAGAACTAATTATTTGATTTTGTCAGTTAATAAAAATATTATATACACTTATATAAAAATTGCATTGATATTTTTAATGAGCTTTAACTTCTAATTTTTAAATGTTTTATTAATTTGAAAAACCATCATTAGTCTAGACGTGTGTTTGTAATTTGCACATAACCTTTCATTTCTTAAGTAATATGTGTAAAATGTATAAAAATATTTAAAAGAAAAATTTAACCAACACACACACACACACAATCCTGAATATTTATATTTTATTTATAAAATGTAAAACTGATAATTTATATTGAGTTGTTACTTCATTATAGTAATACAATTTTATTGTATTGGGAAATTTAAATATATAATTAATCTATGCAATTTAAGTATTAAGTTCACTCACATTTTTGACTGTTGATATTTTTAAACATTGGATTTTTCATATATTTTTATATTTGATCATTTGATTTAATTTGTGCTTTATCATGCATATCACAGGGGTGTTTGTGCTCCGGGGAAACCCCGGAATTCCGGGGATTTTGAACTTCGATACCCGGAAATTACGGAGATTGTCGTTCAAAAGGAAGTAGGAATAATAATGAATTATTTATTTTGATCTGGGTAATTTTGTTTGCTTTTAAAGCAGAAAATGCAATAATTAGGTCATTCAATACTTCATAATTGTAATTTTTCATTTCTCCCCCCCTTCTCGAAACTCCAAAATGTCGGTAGTAAGTCCGTAATAGTTTCCGGGGATTTTTTGGGGTCCCACAAACACCCCTGATATCATATCAAATATTTCATAAAGATTAACAAATAGCCGTATGTTGTTTTTTAAGATTCCATTAGCTTTACAACATATGTGTAAACAACATAGAACAAAATGTATTTGGAAGCTAAATATTGATTTAATTCATATTTGAGTCATCATGGGATAGTAAAAAAATTGTGCATAGAGGGAAGAAAAAAACTTTTAAATTCTTAAACCCAGTCTATATATATATATATTATCCTATGCCAGACCATGGCATGGCTGCCATTAGTCTGAGATTTGCTACCGAATAAAGTTCTGACAGACGAAATGAAAATTTTTTTTATCAGAGTTGACTGCTGCTACGTTGCTAAATCCAGAACAAGTGATCTCCAGACATATCAAAGGCATTGCATAGTGGGCAAGTCTGGGTGTCTGCTGAACCAAATCTGTGTAAATGTTTTAAAAGGTAGTCCTGTTTTAATTCTAAAGTTGGCGACACCAACAGCTCAGGGCTGGTCACAAGGAATGGGATTTTCTGTCAAGTATTCTATATATATATGTATGTAAATTAAAATATAATTTTGGTCGTAAATTAAAGAATACAATGAATGCATTTTAGTTTTGCAGACTCTTCTAAACTCAAACTCAGTGACTCAACAGCCCATGTGGGGACCAAAGCTTACTGTGCCATTATCTGTTTTCATGACCTTGGAATGTGAAGCATGTGTAGTTAGGGGGTCAGCCTAATACGAAACCCCTGTATTTAGTTAAGCATTCTTGCAGATCCCAAAATTGTGAATCACTTATCGACAAGCTATTTGAAAACAATGCACCACCCTGTTTTAAATAATTGTGAAAAAATGTTCATAATTTTCATATATTGCATTTAAATTGACTCTAAATAAATAAGGAAAATACAAAGCCTTAAATTTTTCTTAGTTTATATTGAATGAGACTAATATTGTAATTGAAAGAGAATATATTATGTAATATTAAAATCAATTAACATCTAATTGATGATTGTTATAGGTTAAATTAAAATTGGCAAATATTAAACTTTAATTTGATTTCAAATCTCTAATAATTCTTTATACTGATTTTTTTTTTCTAATCTATAAAAAAATATTTTCTTTGAGCAATATAATACCTAATTGTAACAAAATTTTGAAAAATGTTATAAAAATACATTATTTGAAAGTAGTTATCAAAAATACTAAATGAGTTTTTTTCTGAAAGTATGAATGAAATTTAGTATTTTATAGAATTGCTAATTATGTATTTCAATCATACAGTTCATTATTTTATTTATGAAAAAAGCCTGTGTAAAACAGTTTTGTCATAAGTAGCAGAATTGTTGTTACAAAAATCAAAACCAGAAGAACATTGTAACATTTAAAATATTAATTTTAGTAATTTTTATGAAATTTAAATTACTGTGTAATTTCAACAAAAGCAAAAATTATAGTACATAGAATTTTTTTTATAATGATGTATTACTATTCTGCAATAAATGATAAAAGTTATGCTTACTAAGTATTATACTTGCAATTTAAACTTTATGTGATAATTTGTTTTGCTTAGACATTAGAGCTTGTTAAGAAAAATATTTTTTAACTAATGTTAAAAATTCTTAAATTGTATTTTTAAAAAATTATTATTTTTAAATTTCTAATTATATATGTTTTTTATTCAATGATTTAGCGATTAAAAACTAAGGTAAATAGTTCAAGTTTTTGAATGTATAAGGGTTTCCAGAAAAGATGTCGGATTATTATGTGTCATAATTCTTGTGGTGTGATATTTTGAAGGGAGAAATAGCAGCACTTTTTTTTCACATTAAATCCATTTTATTTCACCTAAACAAAGGACTTTTACAGAGAAAGAAAGTAACTACATACAGCTCATAATATTTTAAAAGGAAGTGGAGAGAAGTGTATACCCCAAAAATTAAATTAATTAAAAATCGGAAACAGGCAAAGCACTAGATTTTTTTTTACTTAAACTTTAATTTAGAAATTTTAGATATAAGTTTAAATATTTTTAATGTGGTTTTGCTTTCAATAAGAATATTTTTTGAAGTTATTTATATTCATGGATTGATTTTATTCAAACATATTTGAAAGTAGTCTTCAAAAATACTAAATGAGTTTGTTTTTTTTCTGAAAGTATGAATGAAATTTAGTATTCTATAGAATTGCTTATTAATAATAATAACTAATAAAAGCGAATTATTTAACTTGTGTTTATAAAATATGTTATGTTTTACTCAAAAAAGTATTTAAAATACACAAATTTATCATTAAATGCATTATTTTATGTAAGTGAGCATATTTTTATTATTTAATAATGTATATTAACAAAAAAATAAGTTATTGAATATTGTGAGAAAATCTATTATATTTTTTCTAGTGGATTTGATTCAAATTCTATCATATGACAAGAAATGTGTGATTATAGTTTTCTAAATTTGATATTAAAGATTACAATCTATCAAAAATTTTGAAAGATGCATTCAAATACTAAGTATTTAATTAATTCATATTTTGAGTAATTAATGAATATTATGTATTTAATATTTATTATAGAATTTTCATATAATAAAAGAATTTTAAATAAAAAAATTCATTGTATTCTTGATTATTTTTTAAAAAAAATAGAATTTTTCAGTTTAAAACATAATTTAGTTTTATTTCTGTATTATTCTTATGTGACTCACTATTCTTTTTTTTTTTTTTTTTTTAAATCCTACGCCCGACCTTGGTTTTTCAACCATCAGTCTCTGTCGGGCAGCCCAATACAATCTTGAGGTGAATGAAAAGTCATCTTCCGCAAAATTTCTAACTGCGACGTCCGAAAGTCCAGGGCAAGTGTAAAGGTGGTCACCAGTCATGTCCTCTAGTCCACAAAAAGGGCAGATCGGAGAGTCCTTCAAACCCAAACGGTGAAGGTGTTTTTGCAGATAATCATGCCCAGTTTTAAGGCGAAAATTAGCCACTCCCACAGCTCTGTGGAGGTTACACGGAATAGGCTTTGTTAGTAAGGAAGCCCATGCTTTCCCCTTTATGCACATCTTATAAACATTTCTACGATAGGAGGCTATATTTGACTTAATAAGCCTTTTAACAGTATGGTACTCCAAGGCTGGGTTGTAGATCTGAGCCAGCCTTTGCCAATTTATCAGCTGCGTCATTTCCAGCGATACCACAGTGTTTAGCCATAGTCTGGGCCTTGAAAAAGACCTTTAAAAAAAACAGCAGCAATATGATCCTGAAGCCGAAAGAACGTAGTAGGCTGCACGAAGCAACAGGAGTCAGTCGTTTAGTGGAAACAGAGGGCACCACATGAAGGCGACTGACACCACCCCCAATCACTATTCTTGATTTCTGATATCTTTCCTACTTTAATTTCTTCATTAGTCAAAAGTTAGAGATGAATCTCTTTTGTGACAGTACCTAGTTCAGTCGCAGCTATTGTTGAACAACAAGAGAATCTGTTGCCTTTCTATTTTTGGCATGTTTTTCAAAACTGATGCTTGGGAGTTTTCTCTCTTGCAACCTGTGAATATTGCCTCTTAGAAAGTGAATGCTCAGTGAGCACTTAAAAAACCTTACAACAGTTTCCAGCTTTTTGGCAATTCATAAGGCAGTACAAAAATTTATGATCCAAAGTTTCTTAATTTATGGATAATAAAATAAATGTTTTTAACATTTCAAACAAATATGCAAGAAAATGTATATTTTAAAATAAATGTGCTTTATAATTTTATGGTACATTTTCCAGTATAAACAAAAAAAGGGAATTTTCCAGCAATGATATACATAAAGTTGATATTTTCATATGATCTTTTTTATTTATTTTTTCTTTTCAAGCTTTTTAAATATGCTTACTATTCTTATGAAATTATTTTAAATATCTTTCTTCAAAACTAATGCAATGCATTTTTAACTATATCTATAAACTGCTTATATATAAACATGTGTGGCATGTCAATAGTAATCGTTTTTCAACTAAATTTATTTATCAGTCTTGTAGAATTTATTATAATAAAGTTTTGATATGTTATTAAAATTTGATTCTTGAAAAAAAACATGATTTTTTTTTGGTACCATAAAAAATTACTTTATTATTTTTGTTTAAAATATTATATAGGTATTACTTTATTATTTTAAAAAAGAAACTATATGGATTTCTATTTCTAAGTAATTTGTTATGCTATTTAACTTTTGAAATTATTATCAGTTGAAACTCCATTTGATTTTAAAATCATTTTTTTCCCAATAAATAATTCAAAAACCATATCATATGCAAATTAGTCCGTATTCTAGTAATTCCTATCTATCCTTTTTAATTTTTTCACATAAAAAAAGTAAATGAAAGTATACATTTAAATTAAGACAAAATTATTAATAAAAATTAATTACTAAATTAGCTTTGAAGATATTACATCTCAAATCAACAATAAACCTGCACATTTGGAGTTTTAAATCTTAAATTTTATAATTTTTTATTTGAATTTCTGTTATAATTCAAAAATTGTTATATTTTAATAATTATTTTTATTGCCACTGAGAATATGCAAATTTCAAAGCTAAATCTTTCCAATTCATAATTATTTTTGAAAATTGCAAAAATAGCCATAGAATAGCCAAAAAATAGCAAATAGAAAAAGGTATTTTAAATAAAATTTATTTTGAAAGTAATATATTAAAATATATTTTAATTGTATTCTTAATTATTACTTGTTATATCTGTTAATTATGCCATGAGTCTTAGGGAAAAAATAAATATTATCTTTGATAGTAAAGTTATTTACCAAGTTTTAGTTCAAGGAAGAAAATATATTTTTAACTTTTAGTACTATTGACCTATTATTAGTATATATATATATATATATATATATATATATATATATATATATATATATATATATATAATGTATAAAATGTGTTAATATCTATAATTTGTTGTAGATGCTGACTGAAAAATTTTGCATTTACAGTGTTATATTTATTTAATTTTACTTTTATAAAAAAGAGGAAATTTTTATTGAAGTTTTGAAATCATATTTATCAGAAAATTGATTATATTTAGCTTAGTAAAAATAAATATATGTAGTAAAAATAAATTATTTTCAATGAAAAATTTTATGTACATATTGTTTAATATAAATAAGAATTAATTTGAATTGAAAAACAGGTATGATCAAGTTTATAACTTTTTTTAATATTGTAACAGTAATATAACAGTAAATAACAGTAATTTTTTAATTAAATAATTAATAAAAAATAAATGAAAATGATAAATTACTATTTTGTTTCATCGCCAGTATTATAGCCATAGAATAATTCACTGGAATGTGTTATACTGATTGTAGGTTAATTTGAAATATGCATTAGAGCTTCTTACATTATAAAAATGAATATGCCTTTTTTTCTCATCAAAGATGCAAAATTATTTTTTGAAATAAATTCTTTGAATATGCAATTTTGCAAGTAATGCAATCTCCTTGAGTATTTGAATGAAATAAACAATAAAATGGGTTAAATAAACAATAAAATAAACAAAAAATTTAATGGGTTTTCAAACAATTACTCAATTAGTTTTAACACAACTGTATTTTGAAATATGTAGAAAAAATTGGTGTTTTTTAACTAATTTATTTATTTAAAATAGGAAATTGTCCTGGATTTTTTTTTTTTTTTAAATAATATGAGATGTATGCAAAATTGAGATAGTAAAAACCAATCTTGAATAAAAATGATTAATATTTGAATGTCTTGCACATAATTTGTTGTCATACTAGTATTAAGAGTAGAGAAATATTATATTTTTGAAGAGTTTTTGATTGCTTTAAATGTATATTGGTAATAAAAGTATCGTATTTTTTATACTATATTTCTCTATTATTTTTTATTTCAACTATTGGAATATATTATGAAAATTTTAATCTTTAAATTTATTTAATATATTAATGTATTTTAATGCTACATTTATATTCTTTTATTTAAAGTGTTAACTCCAAACAAGTTTACAAACAAAGTATTAAACTAAAAAAAAAAACATTTTCTTGAATTATTAACTCAATATATGTAAGTTATCGTTATATACAAATATTTGATTTTCATAGAGAAATTATAAATTTGTGATAAAGGTATTTAAATAAACCCATCTAATGTTCTTTTTAATACATTACAATTGTATTTACAAATAATTATAATTAATTTTATTAGTTACAATTTACTATTGCTCTGCAGTATTTCTGTTATTGCTTGCGTAATAAAATATTTTTCATTTATATTTATAAAAAAGCTAGGCAATTTTTTTGTTAATAAGCTTTAAATTTCATATTTTATATCATATTAAAGCAATCCTTGCTGATGATATATTATTATAAACAATAGAATATTTCAAAAAGTGAGATTTTTGGATTAAATTTAATAAAAATGGATTTTTTTAAGAATTACACTAAGGTAATTATCTTATGAAACTACTAATCGTTCTAATTGTAAGGAATTTAAAATTATATATTGAATGTGAAATTGGATGATCAGAATATATGAATCATGAAGTGTAACTTAAAAATTGAATGTCTTGTTGTGTTAGTTATGACACTTGGACAAGCCAAGCTCACTATACCGTTGACTATGCAAATTTAAGTCAGTAGAGTGCACCACAAAGGTGAAAATACAACTTTGTTGTAAACTACTTCCTCTGATAGATGGCACCACTGCAGAATCCACTCCTTCAATTTCGGCATTGATCTGGAAGGAGAGAAGAATTGAGAATGTCAAATAGTGAAGTAATTTTAAAAAATGTCCTCTAGCTTAAAACATAGTTGAGAATATTACTGTGAATCATGAATCTTCTGGAAAAAATCATTGACTTATATGAAATGTTGGATTATTTAAGAAAAGCTTAAAATAGATTCACTTGGCTTATTCATCTTGAAGAAAATAATATTTTTAAATTAGTAGAATATTTTTTGTTTGTCTCTTTTATCTTATATTATTAATGATTATATGAAAACTAAATATTCTTAATTTTTTTAATTCCACAATTTATTTCCAAAATGATAAAAGTGATGCAGCTAGACATCATTTCCAAATATTTTCATTAACCCTATAACAAATATTGCAGAATCCCTCGATTTTATTTAAAAATATTTCTAATAATTATTAACTTGGTATGTAAAACAATAGATTAAGTAAAAGATTTTAAAAAGCCAATTCAAGTTTTTCTTAAAAAGTGTATGCTTATAAATTAATTATTGTTTTTTATTACTTATATATTCAAAATTTCTAGATAAATAATTAAGATATCATAAAGTTGATTCTTAAATAAAAGCATAAATATGCTTTGCAATGCTTAATGATAAATGTCGTGAACATACTATTACCTTTAAAAATGCCCTTCAGATTACATTTAAAATTATACCAAGCTCTGTACAGGAATGGTAAATTTTTAAGAAGATCTTATGTTTTTTAAACTTGTGTGTCAACACATTTAAATATTATTGTTTTATACAATGCCTTAGCTACAACTGTATCTACAAGTAAAATATATTTTTGATTACTTTAATGTTCATAATTTCATTAATAATAAAAATAAGTAAACCATATAAAAGTTAATTTAATAAAAAATATTATAAAACAAGAACCAGAAAGAAACTATAAAATTTTAAAGAAATGTTAAAAAATTGTTGTTTAAACAAATAAAAAATAGATAATTTATATTATATATGCTAAATATAAATTATATTGAATAAATTGTAAAGTGCTATACAAATTTTAAATTCATTCGACGTAGCTGAAAATTTACAATGTTAATCGTATTGAAAATATCTGGTGAAATACCAGTGACAATTAGCCACGTATACATATATAACCAGTCTCAGAATTATAAAGACTGACACAAAAAACTTCCGCGTAATTATGGTATGAAATTACCTGTTAATCATAAAAATGCATTTCTTTATTAAAATTACAAATGAGTAATTTTTTATTTATTTACTTTAAACATACTTAAGATTATGATAATGTGTTACGTTAGTTAAGAATTTAAAGCTTTATTGTGGAAGGGGGCAGTTTTATTGGTTATCAGAAATATTATTTTAGCGAAAAAATATCAGATTAAAACATTTAAATATTGGGGATTCAGAAGAATGAAATAAAATACTGCATTGCTATTAGGTTTTTTGAATAAAAAATAATGTTCGAAGATGGCTAATTTTAGATTCTTGTCATCAGCTACAGTCGAAAAACTCCCACTTGAAGAAAGGTGAACTATGGAAAACTATCGACCTTGAAATGTCATTCACCAAACCCTTTTTCTCTCTCTGCTTTTTCTACTTTTTTTATTCCATTTACTTCTGTAGCAGACTCTGTTCCAACACCCCGTGGAATTTATTCTGGGGGTGTATTGTCCGTTCCCTCAAACACCCCCCGTTTTCCAGGGGTAAAATACCAGTTTTCCTACATCTACCCATTTTCTTTCTGAGCATGATTGCTCTTTGCCCCGAGATATCGCTGCTTTTTCTGAACTTTGGAGTGGAGTGAGGAAAACATCTGAACTCCTGCAGCAGTTGACAACGACAGAGCCAGTTGCAAAGTCGTTTTTCGAAATATTTTGTGAGTATTACTTTCATTTTATATTGCACGTTAAGAATATGATTTATTTGAAACGCTCTTCATAAAACAAATAGTTTTGCGTATTAATATACTTTGTAGAATTTCATTGTTTTCTTTTGGCTTCATTGTTTGTTCTGAATCAAGAGACTGAATCAACATTTATTTTCCAGATTCTATCTTATTTATGTTCTTATTATTTATATACATATAGTAATTCTTTAACTGAAAATTCCTCTTTTAAGTACTGTATGTGCTGATAAAATTTTTATACTAGCTTATTTCGAGCCTGTGGAAGTAATTATTTCGCTTGTTGCTATGGGAAAGGTAGAAACGTCCTTTAGTTGTGACTCTTCGCTCCCTCCCTCCATTGTACGCGTAAATCAGAAAAAATATTTTCCTTATAGAATACATGTTTTGATGCCATTTTATAATGACAAGTATTTTAAAGAAAAAATTTAAAAAATAGTTCACATTTTTTATTTATTTATTTGTGAATGCTTCATTTTTTTAAATAATCTGCTTGCAGTAATTCAAATTGAAATTATTGATATGAGATTTAATTTTCATTTTTTATAATACATCAACTAATTATATTTTCAAGACTTAAAATGTAATAAATTACAACATTTTAGGACTTAAGAACGCCAGGTCTGAATAGCTTTATCGATAATCAAGTTTTTGATAATAAATATTAATTATAGTAATAAATTTAATTATTTATTATGAGACGATTTAAGGGCCTAAATGTAAATTATTTTTTTAAAATTAGAAGCACAACCATTTATAATAAGGATTTGTCACAGATTTTACAAATTTTTTTACTCGGTTTCAAATTATTTCTGTTCACTTTCAATTAAACGTTTAGTATTTTTTTAGCTTAATAATCTAAAATGCGCTTATAATTGTATTATTTCTACATCCCTATATTTATTATTGTAAATTAAATTATTTTATTGCAGATATTTCTTTCAATTAGAGGTAAAAAAGTTGTTTCACAACTGAAATTATTTAATTTCTATGTAAAATCATACTCTTTATGAATTTCTAAAGATTATCTTGATTTACTATATTTCATTGCAAGGAAATAAATTTTGAATTTTTTTATTTTTGGGTAAAAATTTTTTTGTTATTTTAATTATATTATATTTGTAAGATATTTTATTCTGGTACGTAAAATTTATTAGATTATCAAAAAATAAAGGAATATATTTCAGATTTATTTCCTTGTAAATAAAAGTAATGCAATATATTGATAATTTTTTGATATTGTTGACTAAATTGATGATTGACAAGTCATTATTTTTATCAGTTAATTCAGAATGGCTTACACATTTATATAAAAATATGTTTTCTCCTAAATTCCAATTTTTTAATTCTGAAAAGAATTTATTCAACCTAAAAAAATTAATTTACATAATAATCATGAATAAAGTCTAGCATTATTGAAATCTATGCAATGAAAGAACTATTTATTACACAACACAAATTTATAAAATATTCTAATATTTATCACATTAACTTATTGTTTTCTTAAGCTTTTAACCCCATTCTTATTGTTCGAGTTAGCTTCAAGATGCATTAGTTAATGCTGAAAATTATTTAAGCATTTTTATTATTCTTAAATGTAGACCTATTGATCTTAAAGAATGATTCAATTTCAATCGCCTTTATTCACCTGTCATTAATACGATGAAATCCTTTCTTCTGATGAATAGAGAGAGATCAAAAGAAAAGATCATTGACATCACATCATTTTTTACTTTTAATGAGGATATGGTATAATAAATTTGGCATTTAATCAAGTATCGTCATTTACTTTATTTTCATCAATTATTACATTCTTATCTTAATTTATTTGCTTTGCTCATCTCTAGAAGTATATCACTTTGTGCTTTTATAGAAAAGTGTATTAAGTGATTTAAAATATGCAAAAAAATCCGTGAATATTCTTTTATCTTATATAGAAAATAATTATTTATTCGCTTGTAAATTCATTTAACAACAAAAAGATGTGGATATCCTGTGTTAAGCTTGTCAACTTTGTGAGAAATCATTCCTACTTAGTCATTTATATACAATAAATAATGCTGTTAAAAATAATATTCATTTGAATAGTTATTAAATACTTTTAAATTAAGTAAAAAAAGGAATATGGTGCACGGTGTCTTAGTGGTAGAGAGTTTCGCACTGCCAAGGCACCCAGGATTTCTACAACTCCTGGAATTCAAAAAAGATTGTTTCAAGGCTCTTCAAAATCGTGAATCACTCTTAGAATTTTTTCGCACCTTGATGCTTTTATTTTTTATTAGAATATATTGATTTTTTTTTATTTTTGAGGTAATTTTTATTTTTTTTTTTTAATTTTAAAATTTTCAATAAAATTGTCCAAAAATAGAATTGAGTTTTAGTTTTAAATGTTACCACCAGATGGCGACACGATATTTTGATAATTTTTTGAGAATATTGAAAATTGTTATTGTTTAATAAAACTGGTCTATATTTCATTCTAAATTAAGTCAAACTCTTTGAATTACAGCATTCCATTACATTTTTATAGTAACTAATAATTCTTTAAATAAAATGCAAGCAAACTATCAACAATATTATTATTATATTTTTCATATAAATTATTTTATGCAAATAAAAAATATAATAATATATTTTTGAGTTCTTAAAAATCTAAAATAATTCTACAATAACAATTATATATATATACAATGTAAACATGAATTGTTAATAAATATTACTTTAATTACTTCCAAAAAATTTTTTAACTAATAAAATTGTAACACCTAAACAACCTCAGCAACGTATAAAATATAAAAATTTTTTTTAATTATGTACTTTAAACATACGAATCAGTTTCTTCAACGATTTTAAATAAAGTATAAATACAGAATATGTTCTTCTGGGCTTTTTCTCTAAATTAACTTAAAAGTGCATTAAAATAAAAAAAATAAGATTTTTTAATATCAATATATTTCCTTTTCATAAAAAAAAAAATCCATATTTAGCAATAATACAGGTTATAACCTGTCACAGATTTCTCAAAATTTTCACAAAACATGGCTTATTTTCTTGAGTAAAGCATTTTTTTATGTGTGGAAATAATTTGAGTCCTACAAATGCCTTTGATCTACATAATTTCATAATATTAATAAACTTTCCAAAATTTAATAAAATAATGGATTTTATTTATTTTATAATTATTAATAAGTAATTGTAAAAAGATAATATTCAAAAATTATTTTAATGACCTTTCTAAAGATTTATCATGAATTAACCTTCATCTTAAAAAAAATTGATGAAGTTAATCGCAAACATTATTTCCAAGAGAGGAAAAAAGAAGATACATAAGAAAAAAATAAATAATTGGCTTTTTCGACGACACCTTTCCAGATATATCTTTAACTTTCTGGAATAATATAAATTGTCGCTCGGAAAGCCTCTTTTGTGACGTTTTCTGACGTCACTGCTTCGCCGGCATCAGTTTTCCGGCAAATTCGCTCTCGTTTGCTATTGGCCAAAAATAAAATATTCAGTTCAGCCACATTCGCCTCATAATGATCCAATTCAATTATTAATAATAATTTGGAAAAAAAGTCATCCGGGAGACTTTAGGTATATAAGGGTAGTATTTATATTATGTTTTGAATATATATACACATATATTTATTTGAAAAGAGAATGTTATACACATTTTAAAATACTCAATAAATTAATAGATAGTAATCTGTTGTTGTTACTAATGATACTTGGACAAGATAAGCTCGCTATGCCTTGGCTATGCGAATTTAAGTCAATTGGGAGCGTCTTTTGTTTTAATCAGAGCACCATGAAGGTGAAAGTACAACTTTTGCTCTACACACATGCTATAGGTACCCGTTTATAGGGTAGGCAACCATCCACACCTCATTCATACAAGGAAAGGACAAAGACAGGATAGATGGAGAGAGAAAGTACATCCATGCCTGAACCGGGATTCAAACCCAAGACCTCATTATCCGCAATCAGGCACGCTGACCACTAGACAAATTGGGCGGCTGATAGTTATCTAATGAAGATGTTAAAAAACTTTAAATTTAATTATTTTATACAATATTTAATTTAGTAATGTAAAGAATATTGTGTGTGTGTGAATTTACATAAAAATATATTCTGTTATAGTTTTAAATTTATTTAATGCTTTTGAAGTAATCATAAATATAATTCTTATATAAGAAATATTAATTTTTTTCAATTATTTTATTTCTGTTATTTACAAATGTCGTTGAAAAATGTTGCATAAACATAATTATATTCATTAACCGTGATTAAATCGGCAGTGAACTTAGTTAATTCTCCTGCTATTATTCTTAAATTTAAAAAAAATGAATATAAAATTGCTATAAAAATTAATTTACAAAAATCTTACGAGCTTTTTGAGTGCATGTTTTACAAATCTGCATTTTATTATTTCAGCAATATTAATTAAAAGAAAATTTTTAATGTTGGTGTAAGCAAGGCCATAGTCTTAAGATACAAAAGAGATTGCTTACAAATATTGCAATTAATTTAAAATTCTATTAATTAATGAAATTTTTAAAATTTTAAAACGTCCTTGCCGATTTAAACTAATTATAAAGTGGATGCTTTGTCAAGCATTTTTCATTTTGCTTTATCTGCTGCTCTATTGTCCATATGTTAATGGCTTAAATGAGTGGTAAACGGCTCTCAAACCGATGCTTTGATCTTTACATAAGCAATCGTTTTATTAACAACATGAACTTCGACTCTAATCTCAGACATTGGATGGTGAACTTCGCCTTGTTTGCTGCCGCTTGAAGAATGCGATTGGAAGGCAGGCAATAAATTCGTCGACAAGTCGGATGTACGATGCCGTCCCAATGCGATGTGACGTGGATGAAACGTTATCTGACGTCATGGATATTTTAAACCAATGAGAATCATAATGAAGTGGCGTACTCAGGATCTTGTCTGTAACGAAAGATACAGCCAGTTTATGGTTAATAAATAACTTGATGTTCTGACCGAAATTTTTTTTTTCTCCAACGTGGGAATTTTGAATCAATAGTAATCTTATAAAATTGGTAATATATTTTTTATTCACTATCTACATTGTTGTAAGAAATAAGTATGGTTCCGTGTGAATAATTTAAAGGAAAAAATATAAAATATTTCTTTATATTGAGAGAGTGTGGTCAAAATTCCTATATCTGAATATTTTTTTAATTTATAAAATTATTCAAGAAAATTATAATATAGCAATATAAAAATATTTTTATTGGGATATTGCGTCTTTTCACTTTAAATATAATGTGATTTTTAATTGTTGCCGGAAAAAAAATTTTCATGTTCGCGTGAAAATGATAACTTATTGAAATTAATAAAAGTTTTAAAATTTTTCACAAAATATTGATTATGCAAGAAAAATGAGAATAAATTATTGTGTGTGTGATGATTTTAAAAATTCGTTTCAAAACGAGAACTATAATTGAGGTTGAAAGAAATGGGATTTGTTTAGCTAAAATTTTATACATTTCTTCTAACTCCATTTTTTATTTTAAATTTTCATCTGGGTGCAATCTTAGCTATTTAAATATGACTTCCATACAAAGATAACGAAGCAAGAAGATTCAGAAATCTGTGAACGATGTCCTTATTCTTTGTGCCTACCAAATTTTTGTCCGAAGTTAAACTGAGAACTGCTGCTCAGAATGAATGAAACTTATTTCACGGTGTTGATCCCTGGTTGACTTAAAATATAGTTTCATTTAAAAATTTCTTATGCAACAAATCACAGCATTCAGGAATTCTTCTCGCATCAAGAAGGAAGCATTTGATTCCTCTACCACTCTTTTTAAAATTATCATCTATGCTTTACGGTCGGGGTAACAAAATATCTAAAACATCAGATTCCTCCTTCTCTTTTCCACATTCCAATTTTTTTTTTTTTTTTTTTTTTAAGAAAAATAACGCTATTTACTATAGTTGACGTTCGTTTGTACGAGTCTAATTTACGAACACGCACCACACGTTTTTTCGAACTCGTGGCGGTTTAACTGGAAGAATTGAACTAAACCACTTCGAAGTTTCAGATTAAACGTTAAAGCATGAAATTTCTCAATTTTAATGGGAAAAATTGCGCAAATTACAATAAAGTTGACGCCATCTCGAAACTTTTTTGACTAACAAAACAAAGCTTCAAGTTTAAATCAGAAAAAAAGAAAAGAAAATTGAATTAAATGCCTTATCATTGAATATAAGGTTGGTACTAAAGTCGAAATTCTTTTTTTCGTTCTGACTACAATATGTGACGTATCCGTAAAGACAAAAACTCTTTCGCTGCAAAAAAAACGAAAACAATATTTTTCTAAAGATGTTTCTTTACTCCTAGCAGAAACGAAAAGACGGCGATTTTTTAAAAAAGAAAAAGAACCACTTTCCTTGCTTTAAGGAGAGAAAAATTCCGAAGCGAAATGGTAGCCTGTTTAAATTCTTTACATCATGGTATAAGCAGCTGTTTGCGAGTTTAAATAAACTTTCTCTCTCATTATGATTTACAAGGTAAACAAGAGAGTTCTTGCCGTGTTTAATGAGCCGAAAGAACATGACCTACAGAAAGTGTAGCCCATCATTAGTCCTCGAAGCAGTCACCATCGATATCCATCGCCTTCTGTCCAGTTATCTCCAGTTGTGCAATCCCTTTGTATTAAAACTCGAGGGTTTGGTACGCAAAAAGGCCTGTTTTTGCTTGGCACAAGTCTGCTTTATTGGCAAAGGTTTATCCAAGATACTGAAGTCCGGAAAAGGGAAGAAGTAACAATCTGATAGTGCAAGGTCAAGTAAGTAATGAAGATGGCACCAAGTCGATGTATGCTATTCCTGGCCACCCTTCTGACTTGCGACTTCGCGTTGTCAGGCAAAACTAACACACCCTTTCGATTAACCAGTGCTGGCTCTTTCTGTTGCCATGATTATTGCACACGTTCCAGTTGCAGCAAGTACAAGTCCGCAGTGACCGTTTTGCCCGTTGTTACCACTTCGCAGTGAGCTACTTGACGACTCATCCACCGGCTTCATCGCAAGTGGACAAATCTCCCGACCTGAATTTGTGAAACCAATACCTTTGGTGTACGATTACTCACAGCACTATCCTCAAACGATTGACATACTTGATACAGCAGCTGATAAGTCTGTTTTGAAATCGTAAAGCAAGCAACACCGAACGAGCACCTTTAACCATTTCTTATCATTACTGTGAGAGTTACGATTGATGAATATGGATCTGTTTTTATAAGATTGACCTGTATCTCAACCACGTCATGCACTCATTTGCATACTTCATTCAATGCCAGTACGAAAACAGCAAAAACTTTCTTATTTATTAGGTTGGTGCGTATGAAATGTCGGATTCTTAAGTGATTGTATAAAACTGCATGTCTTTCTTCAAAAGCTGTTTATTCAATCAAAGTATGCTCCATTCGCTTCAATACACTTCTCCCAACGAGATTTTAAAGCGTAGATGCCTGTCTTAAAAAAATTTTGGTCTTTAGAATTAATAAACTCTGATATCGAGTTTTTTAGACTGTCTTCATTTTCATAGTGTTTGCCCCTTAAAAACAGCTCTAAATGCTTGAAAAAATGAAAATCGGTCGGCGAGAGATAAGGTGAATATGGTGGATGCTGCAATGATGAGCATACGTTTAACCGATCCAGCTTATTTTGCTCTGTCAGTGCGTGCGGTACCCACTTGTCCATCTTCTTAACCTTGCCAATCTCAGAAAGGTGTCTCAATATCGTTGTATGGTCAACTTTCATCCTGATAGCAAGTTCCCTCGTGGATACGGCTGGATCCGCTTCCACTAGAGCCTTCAGGTCATCATTCTTCACAGACGTTTTGGGTCTTCCGCGCGGCTCATTTTGCAGTGAAAAATCGCCAGTCCGAAATTTTTCGAACCAACGCTGCACTTTCCGATCGTTAACCGTATTCTCCCCAAACGCTTGGTTTATGTTGCGTGCAGCTTTTGCAGCACTATTACCAAGTTTGTACTCATATAAGAAAATGACGCGAATGTCGGCAGAATTCATATCGGCAATAAACTCAAAAGAAATAAAAAAGGGAAGACCTTCGAGAAAACCTATTTTGCTGAAATGAGTCTCTGGCAATGGACAATACGAGTATGAATGAGGTTATGCCAAATACAAAAGTATAACGAAAACAGGGAGGAAAACGTCCGCATGTAAAGAGAATCCGACATTTCATACGCACCAACCTAATACCTTGTATATTCACTATAAATCCTGTCGTTAAAATTTTAAAATGGCTTTAATTTTAAGTGAACTAGACCAACATCCTGACATCGGTTTCACTTCATTGTGTGAGGCCATTTTTAATTCTGACCCGGCAAAAAATTTGAATAAACGGAAATAAGAGTTGTATGTATCTTTGCATAGATTTGTATTAAATTTATCTAAAAACTGTTGCAGGATCTTCTCAGCATTAGAAATGATTCGTCGAGCTCCAGAAGATAACGCAGGCTCAAGGGTTAGAAACGAGAGAGAATGCGTCAGTGTGTTAGAAAGGAACTTCATTGCAGACGTAACTAATTCCAGCGCTGCTGAGACGGAAGACTCCACGTCTGCAGAGAGACGCTGGTTTGACGAGCAAGCCGTTTTACAGATCATAAGCATCAGCTTTCAAATCAGTGAAATAGCAACAGCTGCTGCCAAACGATGGGAAGAGGATTATAGAGCACATGGTGCTTTTGCATCGTGTCGAAGATGTTTGAACGAAGTCTACTTTTTGTATCGTGATGTGCATGAATACAGTTTTCCAGATAGATGGGAATCTCTGTGCAAACTGGGCGGCGCGGTCAAGTTTGTCTTCTTCTTGTGTCTTGTAGCCTTTCTGTCATTATACCGTGACGAGTTCAGTGGTGTCTTCAGAAGCTTCTACTCTTATGTGGCGCAAGACCCCAATCCTTTTCCAAACTTTTCATTTTTTTTCCTTCCAGTAGTATTCTTGAGCGGCCTTTTATTTATGTACCAGAAAGTTAAAGAATTGAAACGGATGTTGAGAGATTTGATGGTGTAGTTTTGTGCACCTGTCACTTTAACAATCCGTACTTAATATTTTTGAAACTTGTATTTCATTCTGAGATTTGTAAGTCTTAAAATAAAAGCTTTGTTCTCTCTGTATAATAGTTTTTATATTTTGTAGAAGTTTTATGTTTATAGAGTTTAAAATAAGCGTGTAAATGAAAAACACTCATGTAAGCGTTCCAAATGTTAAAATAATCTGTCAGAATTTCTGAAATATAGAATTTTTGCAATTTTTTTTTCCTAGGATTATTTGCTCGACTTTAAACAAGTATTGTTCAATACTTATTTTTAAAATCCTAAATACTTCATGTTTTCGAAATTAAATCTGGATGACAATCCGTGGTTTGTGAACGCTTGTCTAGTGCATCAAAACTGCCTTGTCATTCACAATTACAGTTAAAGTTATCAAAGAACTATAAGATTTCATTATTGGAATTACCTTTTCAAGTAAACATCTCGTAACTCTTCCAGGGTACAGTTTGCCAATGAGATAATTATATACGTATATATGGTACTGAAAGAAAATTTTTTATACTTGATTTATGATGCACCACAAATCTGATCTTGAAATGAAACTCTCCGTCCTTTCGTACCATGTCAAAATATTCATTCTATATTGAATCGTGCTTTGCCTAAGTTATCATCGAGGGATATATAATGGTTGTATTTGAAATAGGTAATTACGTCTAAATTAGGAAGGTTCCAAATATTCTCTCGAGAAAGATTAGGGACGTCAGTGTTGTAAAGGAGGAAAAAACCGCGCTTCCCTCGAGAATTTTGAAAGTTGTCACATAATTTGGTATTTTTTCAGATGGTTTGGAAATTTTTCAAGTCATTTTTTTTGTCACGTATTAAATTAAAAACAAATTTATTTGATTTTTACTACTAATTACTGCCATAGAAAGTTCCTCTGAAAAAGAAACAGTTTTGCGGTAATGAACAATTCAAAATCTAATATTAAAAAAAAATTCGGCTGCCAGCTCGGCGTCATCACGAGAAAGAGGAAAACTGTTATGGAGAACTACAGTTTCATTTTCGGCCCTCACACATTTAATGCGGATTTAGAACATTTTTTAATGTTTTTATCATTCTTAAGTATTGGAAACGTTATAAATCTTAAATATTTGATCGTTTTTTTCTATTCCCTTTAAGAAAATAAGGTTTAATTTTATTTTCAAAATTAAAATGCTACAATGCTTAAAAAAATTATTTCATTAAAATGCAAATTTGAATTTAAATAGCTTTAGAGATTTTAACTGTGTGTAAAAAACATTTGTTCTAAATTTATCAAATCTTAACATATGTAATAAAAAGCGGTAATAGCAAATATTTTTATATTACAATATTACTTCTTATAATGCATCTTATTCTTTAAATATCTAAATATTAATTATATTTTCCAACACTTATTTGATACAGGAAACACCTACACACACAAGTGTACACAAAGTGTTTCCTATCTACAGCTTTTTTTTTTTTTTTTTTTTTTGTAATGAGTATGAAGCCTTTTATTATCCCAATTAAAGAACGATCAAAGATATTAAATTTATCATTTTTAAAGAATGATTTAAAAGGAAAACAAAACAAATTTTGCACAGAAATATTTTTGTAAGCAATTTATACATAAAAAAAATAATGAAATAAACTTACTATACATAAAATACATCATGCATCAAATTTTAATAAAATAATTGGTAAAACGTACTTGAAAAAGAAAACTGAATGAAATTATAGATAATTATGAACAGCAATAAGAGAGAGTAATTACGATTTTAAGGTACAAAGAACGTAAAGTTTATATATTTCAAAACATGTATTCGCATGAGATTTAAAATTCTTAAAAAACATACCTTTTTTACTTCAAATTATTTTTCTTTAGATGATATTTAAATTGTTAAAGCTATATATGTCCCAAAAAACTGATCCAGTACAAAACAAGGGAGAATTTTAAAAAATAGCAAAAATAATTTAAGTATGTATATTTTCTGTATTATTTTGCTAAACAAATCTTGTCTTGAAAAGATACGTTAAACAGTGCGAAGTTAACAGTATTTTTTATGAATATCCTGTCTTTCAACCAATCTTGAAGAAAATATTGTCAGGAACTTTCCTGATACTTTATCGAATGAATCAGAGTTAAAAAATATCTTATCACTCTATGTGTTAACACTTTTTTATAAATATAATTAATATTAGGAATTCGTATAAATATTTTACAATTTATTGACCATAAAGGGGTTGTTTCTTTCTTTCCAGTTGAAATCGTGATTACGCCACTTTATTACAATTCTCATTTGTTTAAAATAGTGGTCAGCGTGCCTGACTACGGATAAGGAGGTCCGATCCTCCTTATCCATAATCAGGCACGCTGACCCGGTTCTGGCATGGATGTACTTTCTTTCTCTGTCCACCCTGCCTTTGTCCTTTCCTTGTATGAATGAGGCGTGAATGGTTGCCTACCCTATAAACGGGTTCTTATGGCATGTGTGTACTGAAAAAGTCGGGCTCCACACCAAAATATGGTTCAGTTGGAAAAGTGGAGCAGCGCACCCCATGTTGCCAGACTAGCTGGCACACGACAATGAATGAATGAATTTAGTTTAAAATTTTCATGGCGTCAGATAACATTTCAGCTATGTCACATGGTATTGAGATGGCGTCGTACATCCGACTTGTCGACGAATTTGCGGCCTAACTTCAAATCGCATTCATTTGAACGGTAGTATGGGAAGAAATCAATTCGGGATTTTTAACAGTATTAAAAAAGTATTTTTAATTATAATTTTTTCCGTTTGTCAAAGTTTTCAAAATCATGAAAATTGCCTGTTCTAAATAATTAGTTTTCAAATCTTTAGCGATATTGCTGCCAAATTGAACACATACAGAAAATAGAACAGAAGAAAAAACAAAATGAAAAAAAAAAAAAAGACAAAACATCCACTTAATAATTAGTTTAAATCGGCAAGAACTATTTAAATGTTTCGAAACTTATTTCCTTTATTATTCATTATTAGTTTAAATAAAGATATTGAATATGGTTATAAGACATTACACTATATATTATATAAAAAAACATCTTATTATTTAAGTAGTTTCATTTGTATTTAAGTAAACACTTTAAAGAACTATTACAGTATTTATCTGTTGATATGTGTGAATATTTATTTATTTAACTGTTGATATGTGTTTAATATATTATTTCTGTAAAATGAAAAGTTTCACCTTTGTATAAAAATCAAAAACTCTTTTATTTTAAGTTATTTTTACTAACAATAAATGATTTTCATAATTTGTAAATGAACGTCTATTAATGCCGAAGAAATATTTTTAATATTTGAAGTGCAAAAAGACAAAGAATTTTATATTTCAAATCTTTTTCCATTATATAATAAGACAATATTATCAGCACAGCAAATATTAAAAATGTACATTGTTGAGAATTTGTTTCAGAGATAAATATTTATCACTTATTCTAATAATCATCATAGATTTTCTTTTGCAATCAAATAGATTGAGAAAAAATCCTAATACTAATTTATCTTTATATTGTCACATAAAGATTCAAGTACATCATAATTAAATGTAAATGAAGCAACAAATATTTGAAACTATATTATACATTACAGTATTAGAAGAGTCAATTTTTAAATTCTTGAAAAATTTGTAATAATAATCTTGAGTTGAAATTTTATGAAATATCATCAAGTACTGAAGCTGACTCCAGTTAACAATTAATATTAAATAAGATCTATTGTGTAAGTTTATTTAAAATAATCACTATTTCATTTCTCTGATAAATTCAATAAACTATTAAAAATAATAATAAAAATAAAAATTGGTATTTTTGTGAGGTATAAGTAGGATAAAATTTATCTTGTAGAAAAGAATTATTCTATAAGTGACATATATTTGCATGTTATTTTCATAATAAAAATAATTTTTTCAGTGTGAATTTAGCATTGAAAACAGAAATTATGGGCAATATAAAAACTAAATACGGTATTCATTTACACTTAAAATGTTATTTTATTTAATTAATTATATACATGATTTCATTTACATTTATATCAAAACAGTTTTTGATTCACATTTCGGACATTTAGGCGGAGCATCATCAATCCTCTTTGGTAAAATACCTAAATATTGCATGAACTGCTTAACTTTGTCTTTAATTCCAACAACTAGATATGGATGGAGTTTTCAGTGTAAACAAAAACAAACCTCAGTTGACAGGAAGCCATCTCAAATACTTCCGGTTTTCTCTCTTCCCATTGAAAATCAATGCAATCGCAAAAATTTTATTTAAATATTTTTAGGTATTCATTTCTGTTTTCGAAAATTTTTTTATTTTATCCGTTAAAATCATAATTTTTAATAAGAGTGTAATCAGTGGTGATCCCGTAAATTTTTAAAAAAATTTTTAATTTTTACTTAAATAATCCTGATGGATTACCATATTTCTCGGGAGTTGTAACAATGATTCTCAATTGTTGATGAATGATATATTGTAACCCACATTCTAATTCTTGCTATTATTAATCTCAATTGCTAATCATTTTCTTCTATAACTAATTTTTAATTTTATGCATTTATTCCAAAATTTCAGGAAATATATTTTAAGCGCGATTGAACTATAAATCATTTCAAATATTAAGCAAGGTATTATTTATGATTTCCTTTATAGTATTATAAATTTAATTAAAATTTTCTTGATGATGCTAGAATATATGGATTGGTATCAATAATAAGTAGAACAAAATTGTTATCATGTGTTTATTTACTTCTTGTTTATTAATATTTTAAACAAGCCTTGGTTTTTATTGCAATTAAAATTTAAGTCTTATTTTTAAGAGTTGATTTAATACACAGCTAATTAAATTAAGGATTGTAAATTGGGTTCCATTGGAAATTTGAACATCTTCAATTGCGAAAATAAATTTGTTTCAGCTCACATATTGCAACCAATGCTACGCAACAACTATTACCTTTATTTGTTTTCTTCATTTCAAAAACATTTATAGGATAATTACTTTTAAATTAATGTTTCTCAAAAGCAATGGAAACTACAGAAAACGAGTACGATGGTATAAGACAATAATGAAATAGTAAGCAGGAAGTTTTCTAGATCTCCACGGTAGTAGCGCCCTCTATTCCTACACTGAAAACTCCATCCATATTGACTCAATCACATTTTCCCCAGGCATCAATGGCTCCCCCTACAACCAACACCCCTAGATACAACTCTATCTAGGGGATGTATCTAGGGGCGTTGCTACAACCCATCGTCACACAGCGTAATAATCACCTGTCCAGTTAGCTGAGTCACCATGCTATGACTCCAATTGCTTAGATTTGGTGATAAAATGTGTCATTTGGCAGAGTAAACACGAATACCATAATATCTCCTTTCTGTAACATTTGTGTATTAGGCTGTAAGTGATTGTTGCTAAAAAAGAACAAAAAAACTTATTCTTTTATTTTTTTAAAGAGCCAGAAAAATAGTTACAGAAAATGTATTGCATGGGGGGATTTTTAAGTAATAATGTATGTATGCGCACACAGATATAAAATTGAAAGAATAAAAAAGTGAGGTCACACATTTAATAATTTATTTCGGTTCTTACACCAAAAGTGTTATTGAGTTCATGTTTTCATTTTCACTGTTGAACCTATAATTTACCGATGCAGTATATATTAAGTATTATACTTTTAATAGTTGATATAAAGTATGCAGCTGTGTGAGTGTAATACCTTAAAATGTTTCAATGAATATTTGAGTAATTTGTTCTTCAAAATAATTGCAATATTTAGAATCCCACATAAATATGTCCAATTTACCTAAACTAAATTGAGCAATAAAAAAAGGCAGTATACTTAAAAAAGGTTCCTTAAAAAGATTCATAGTATTTTCGTGGAAGGAAAAAAAATCCAGTTTGTGAAATATTTTTACTAGATGCGGGGGTGGGGGTGGAACTGCGTTGAGTTACCAGATATTTCTTAATTAATGATCCTGCAGTGAACAGAATGACGACCGAAGGCTATTTTTAAAAATTTATCTTTTATACTATTGTTTTTTGAAAAGAATTTTTCTCTTAAGTATTTACGTTAAACTAGAGATAAAATCCATAAAACACTCAAACAGTCTTCCATAAATGCATGGGTAGAAAGTTTAAATGCAAGACCAGCTTCACATTGTTCTAAAGTGGGTGAAATGGAACTTGACCTTCTATTCGGAAGGACGCAGATATTTTTAACCTGTTTTTATTCCCTGATTGCGATATTCAAGACATTATTTCAGGGTTCGATGCCGTCCTCTTTTGATGAAGACGCCAATATTCGCTGACAATGTGTCACATCAACACTAATTTCCCTGTTTAATGTGAACTTACCTCTAACCTGCTTGGAAGACACAAATGTGCGTCAATACTATTGACAGTTTTAAAGCATTCTCGTCTCTACAGTTTTAGTGTTATTGGTAAACGCCTGATAATTTGGGTTGGGGGAAAATTATCAGTCGATTTTAAACGATATTATCGGGCTTTCTTGAACACTATTTACTATAAAAAAAGAAACATAAAAATTTAACTATAACATTTTTCAATGATTAATGTGGAGCATACTCCCATTTGCTTGGAAGTAGGCAAAGAATGGTGATTTCACAATAGATGATTCCGGGTGTGTCCCCCCTCACACACAACACACTGACCTCTTCTTCTTCTTCTTCTTAGAGTTGGGTTTGTATGTCATTGGGCACCTCGGCTTTTATCAGCATTTTGTAATAATAACTCCAAACCTAATGTTTCCTAGTTCCAGTTGCTCGGGTCACGCATTTTATTAATAAAGTCCGATAACCCTTTAATGGAGTCTAGGTGTAACTCTCTAGTATGGATGATGCCTAAAGAAGTTAATCAAGGGAGGGCAAGAGCCTCGCATTCGTAAATGATATGCTTTACCGTTTCCTCTTGCGTATGACATTTCCTGCAGATAGGGTCTTGCTGAAACAATCCCATTTTATGGAGGTGTTTTCTGAATTACTAGTGCCCAGTTATGAAGCCTACGACCAAACGTATCTTCTGCCTAGATCATCTTAGAATTTCAGAGGCAATCCTCGCTGATGATCCACAGATCATACTTTTAGCGTGGGTTTGACCAGGAGTGTTGAGCCAAGCTTCATACATCTTCCGTTTTTCCCATCTAAGAACATTGGCTTTTGCGGTCTTCAAATTGATCCCACAAAAAGGTTCTGCACCGATGAGAGCAAAAGACGATCCTTGTTTAGCAAGTTCATTCGCCCTTTCATCAACTTCGATACCTTTGTGCCCTGGCACCCATACAAGGATCACTTTGCTTCTAGTTGACTGCGTTGAGTTACCAGATATTTCTTAATTAATGATCCTGCAGTGAACAGCATGACGACCAAAGGCTATTTTAAGACTATTTTTAAAAATTTATCTTTATACTATTGCCTTTTGAAAAGAATTTTTCTCTTAAGTATTTACGTTTAACTAGAGATAAAAATCCATAAAACAATCAGTCTTCCATACATGCATAGGTAGAAAGTTTATATGCAAGACCAGCTTCACATTGTTCTAAAGTGGGTGAAATTGAACTTGACCTTCTATACGGAAGAACGTAGATATTTTTAACCTCTTAACTGTGACATATATTTCAGAAAAATCGACCAAAAATGGAAAAAATTTTTGACTGTTTAATTTTATTCTTTATATTATTATAAGAGTTAGAAAATGCTTTTTTATTATAAAAATAAAGTTTTAAGTACAATAACTACTACATTTATAATTTTTACACATACACATAAAACATTGATTAGACATACATGTTATTCATATTGAGCAAATTAAACGAAATTTTGAAGCTAAATATAACTAGTATAATATAAAAACACAACAATATGATTTTCAATACATAAATTTTACAAATCTTTTACAGTATGATATATCCCAAAACATGGTACTGTTCAAAAGCCTATATATATTGCAGTGTTTACAATAAAGTCTTGTCTCACACAGGCCTTATTCTCTCAACTTGTTCATCGGTTTTCCGACAGCGTATAAAACACTGCCTGGTTGGAGTAGATTTTTTCCCCATTGATGGAATGTGCTCTGGAAAGTGTCGACCTGTGAGGCTCAGTAGGCTTTCACTAGGACGCCCTTGTGAAAGCCTACTGAGCCTCACATGTCCTGGTAGTTGAACATTTGGTTTATTTAGTTCAACAACTGGTTTTCTGAAGTTCATATTTTCCGCACCTCCTGCTGAAGTATGCAAAATAAAGGAGTTATTTATATCACGCCTGGTGTAGGAGATGGAAAAATATTTTCTAGTAATATTTTTTACCTCCTTTTCTTGCAATCGGGAAGTCTGTAAGATGTTGATCGACTTTAACATCACCTCCCATAGTGTTGTTGTAGTCATGGACTACCTTCAGAACCAAAGTTGGAATTGGTAAAAGACTAGGACTACTTGTGTCATTTATTAGGAAAATAGGGAATTAAGTATCCTAAAGTAGAAACGAACTCAGCTCGGACTTCACAAAATAGAAACGTTAATTTTTTCTTCTGCCCGAACTGATTTCGGTCATCACAAATACTGCACGTAGTAATTGCCCGAACTGAATTCGGGCGACACTGGCAAGGGGTTAACCTGTTTCGATTCCCTGATTGCGATATTCAAGACATCAATTCAGGGTTCGATGCCGTCCTCTTTTGATGAGGACCCCGATAGTTTCGCTGACAGCGTGTCACATCAGCACTAATTTCCCTGTTTAATGTGAACTTACCTCTATCCTGCTTGGAAGACACAAATGTGCATCAATACTATTGACAGTTTGAAAGCATTCTCGTCTCTACAGTTTTAGTGTTAAACGCCTGATAATTTGGGTTGGGGCAAAATTAT
Organism: Latrodectus hesperus; assembly: GCA_037975125.1. NCBI lineage: Eukaryota > Metazoa > Arthropoda > Arachnida > Araneae > Theridiidae > Latrodectus > Latrodectus hesperus. The sequence goes on from CM075855.1 coordinate 85,297,733, forward strand.
CAGGCGATTTTAAACGATATTATCGGACTTTCTTGAACACTCTATTCATTATAAAAAAAGAAACATAAAAATTTAAATATAACATTTTTCAATGATTAATGTGGAGCATAGTCCCATTTGCTTGGAAGTTGGCAAAGAATGGTGATTTCACAATAGATGATTCCGGATGTGTCCCACCTCACCCACAACACACTGACCTCTTACTGTGCACGTCCTTCATTACTCTTTTGGGTGAAACACCTGGCGAAATGCAGACCTTCTTTCTTGTGAAGTTTTAGAAGAGAAGCCGTTATTCATCCCCAGGGTCGAGGTCCTTCAGGAACGGAGTTTACTCGTGTTGCTGCTGCAATTCCATGAAAATTCGGACACATTCGTCTTTATTGTTCTGAGTTCGTGGGGGACCCATCCAGCCATTTTCCATAGATTTCTAACCATTTTGAGATGGCGAGCGATGGTTGAAAGGTCCACATTTGAGTCATTGGCTAACATTCGAGTTGTGAAGCTTTCGTCCCTTTCCACGGCTGCCGAAAATGCTTGGTCGTTGAAATTTGATGGTTCTTCCTGGTTTATATTTCTAGTTAGTGTCGTCAGATTCGAAACGGGTAAGCCATTCCGTGCATCCCCTTTCGTTGATTGTGCCCCACCGGAAGTTTTTTGAGATCGCGAAATGACTGTCTTGCTAGAGCGTAATATGACGAATATAAGTGATGATCAACTCGTATTTTTATAAAATGTTTTCATAAATTAAAAAAAAAGTCATGTAAATTTTTATTAAAATATAACATGTTAAAAAAACGCTTGGCAATTTTTCAACAACCCCAGCTCTGCGCATTACAAAGATGTACTTTTACAGCTATGTAATTTTTTATTTATAAACACATAGTTTGAAATTTTTCTGCACCATACAATTTTATCAGCTATTAAAGAAAATTTTAAATGTAAAAATGACTAATTTTATTATTTTTATTTTCAGAAATTTCACACGTAGCCATTATGTATAATTGCGGTGAACCTGATTTCGGGAGAAGTAGCTCTCCAGAAATCTTGTCTGAAAGTGAAGACATACTTGATTCTTTCGAATACATTCGCAATGAATCCCGGAAAGAAAAATTTTCATCTACTAGTCCATTCATTTTTCGAGTCTCACGAACCCCTTTCAGCGAATATCTTGAGAGTGTAGAAACCTCTTTTGCAGAAAGCGTTGAAGCATCTCCACTTAATATTTCTGAGAAAAAATATGCAGCAGAAGGTCAAAAGGGATCAGCAGTAACAGGTATGACGAAAGGTCTTGAGGCTGAATATGGCATTCCGGGTGCTTTAAATATTAATTCCAGAACTTCCGAATTCACTGGAAAGCTTTCCAATGAAGATGTTGAAGAAATTCTCTGCAACACATCGTCAATCCTTGGGCGCTTAATACAGGATTCGGAAAATATCATTCAAACAACTCCACAACTGAATCCCCCAAAAACAAATAATTTTGAAACCGTAAAACGTTCTAAAAATGAAATGAAAATATCTTTAGAGGATGGCTCTAAGATGGCAGAGGATTGTATAAATGAAGACCCAGCACAAAATATTAACAGTTCCGAGGAAAGAAACAATTTATTTCCTCGACATCCACAAATGTTGACTAAAAAAGCAGTCTTTGACTTATTATTAATTTTTGTGATACTCGCGATAAATTTATTAAATACTAAAAAAATTCTAGCATTCTGTTGTGAATTTTTGCCACCAAAATCCGCTTGGACTCCTTTTTCTCTAGGATTTATTTGTGCTGTTTTGTGCTGTGCGTGGCTGTATTCTTTCCGCGATCCAAAATAAACGCTAGAAATCATTCAGGAACTAAGAGAGAATGGAACTTCTTAGGATTTATCTTTTTTTAGTTTTCTTCAAATCATGTGCTGTTGAGAACGTTTATTATTTTTCAACTCTTAGTAACTGTACGTAAATATATTATTGCATGTAACAACACTTTTTGGTAATCTAAAATTGTAATAAACTATTTTTTACAATTTGTAAGTTTTTGTATTTACTACAGACATTTCCAAAATTATGCGTTTATTATTATTATTAGTTTTTTAAGATGCTAATCATTCAACACCTGTTGCACACCATGCAATTAATGCTTAAATGAAACTTATTTAGAGATACCGCCTTAAAAAATTCCCAAGACTGAAAAATGTCTTCTTAAAATATGTGTTGGTCATTTTATGCAATTTTACAATATGACTAATTTTAATTACAACATAATTTTCTAAAAATATTGTAATTTTATTCTCAAAACATTTTTTATTAGTTTATTTTTTAACAGAAGACAAAATTTGATCTCCCTTTTTATGGTTTACTTTATAGGTAATTTTCGTTTAAATGTAGAATTAGGGATAAACTGACAAGATTAGAAAAACACTATTTAATTGAAAAATGATTTCTTTCTTTATATGCGCAGTATAGTTCTGGTTAATGCTAATTTTCTCGAAAATTTGGTAACTTTCATACTAAATATATTTTTACTTTAAAATTTTTGGAATATTACTTTTGATTATTCTAACACTCTCACTACACTTATACTTTTCTGCTGCTTTGTCATTGGTAATATTATCAATAACAAGGCATCCATACGTAATCATTATCATAATGAAAAAACATTTCATTATGATAATGAAAACTCTTATTGGCTCATATTCATTGGTAACATCATGATGAAAGAGTTACATTTGAAATTCAAATAAATGCAGTACTATCAGCTTTAATTAAAATATTTACAAATTTATACATTAGAACACTATGTTGAATTATTTTAAAGACTGATTCTAACTGTTCCATCCGATTGTGTATCTTATTCAACCATTTCATTTGCTGCATAACTTCTCACTTCTTCGAATTGAATGGCCAATTCTTCATAGATCTCAAAATGTAACTAAATGCATAAAACCTGAAAAACTTTTCTATTTATTCCTGCCTTAAAAATCTAACGAAAAAACTAAATCAAAATTTATTATCCAGACAACTGTTTGAAGTTGTTTAGCTATAAGCTGATAGAGGTTCGTATAGTAATTTTATCCACTGTAACAGTTAGTACTGTTACAACAGTTTATAAGCAGATGCACTTCAACATACTTAAATTTATTCCCAACTGTTGACTATACGATGGTTATAAACCTCACACTTTAGATCGGTTAAATGCTGATAAAAGTGTTCGTAGATAGTAGATGTAGCTAATCAAAGTCATCGACAGTCCATGAAAGATGAAATAGTGTAAGAGAAAACTAGTCTGAACCAAAATGCGAAAGTGATGAAAAATAAAACTTATTCTTTCTTTTTTTTTTCCGTGTAGTGCTGACATGTTTATTCCCATATAGTGATTAATATAACTGTCATGTGACACTTAGCTTATAAATAATGTGCTTCCAATTGCGCTTTCTGGTGGAGTTTTTTTATTCAAAAGTTTTTTCTACTGATATAGTTGTGGGAACAGAAAGTTGTATTACCACGGGATTTTTTAAATTTTCGGCAGTCTGGCGTGGGATTCAACATTGTGATGAACTTGTCCAGGCTATTTTTCTAAAACCGAACTTTTGGCGATATCTTCGCCTCGGTAAACTTTATTTCTTTTTCTTTCAGAGATCTCGGAGTTTGTAACAAAAAAAGGAAAAGTAAATTGTCTACATGGCCATTTTGAAATTAAGAAAAATGATGATGTAAATTTTTGGAAGCACGTGAAACTGATCAAATTAATGTTATTCAACAAAAAAAAAAAATCTTGTCGCGTGGGGAAACTGAAAACCCGAGTTACTAAAAAAGAAATGGCTCGTGATTGAGCAATGAAGTACCCAGTATTTCACCTATAAAAGATCGCTAAGACTTCATCGGAACCCTGTAAAAGAAAAACATAGACTCACCCCACTTCAATGAATACACTCATGAATTGATGAATAACATTAATTTGATCAGTTTAATGCGCTTCCAAAAATTTACATCATCATTTTTCTTGATTTCAAAATGGCCATGTAGACAATTTACTTTTCCTTACTTTTTTTTTTTTTTTTTGTTACAAACTCAGAGATCTCTGAAAGAAAAAGAAATAAAGTTTACCGAGGCGAAGATATCGCCAAAAGTTCGGTTTTATAAAAAAAAAAAAAGCCTGGACAAGAAAAAGTTCAACATCGCAATGTCGAATGTCACACCAGACTGCCGAAAATTCAAAAAATCCCGTTGTAAGACAACTTTCTATTGCCACAACTATATCAGTAGAAAAAAATTTTTGAATAAAAAAACCTCACCAGAAGGCACAATTGGAAGCAAATTATTTATAAGCTATGTGTCACATGATAATAACTGAAAATAATTCTAATCCCATTTACGTTGAATATTACAGGAAATAAAAAGCAAGGCATGCAAATGTAAGTCAATTGTTCCTTGACATAATTCTTCCTGATTTTCATGGTAAAGGTTCTACAACTTTCAAAATTCGACTATAAGCTATCTTTTAAGACTTAGTAACATTCATAATAAACGTAGAGCCAGTTAATTAATGCATACGCAAATGTTAAAGTTTGCGATTTAGTTTCAATGGTGTAAAACATACATACAGAGCGGTGCATGCGAGCCAAGGACTGTTTTTTATTTTATTATTATTAAGGTTTACGAATATTAGAATACTCACCTGTCTCCAAGCACCTCGTGATTTTGCGGTACGGTCAGGTGGCGAGGTCACACCTGAGCTGGTACTTTTCACATTCATGGCACACCAGCGAAAGGATGTTGGACATCATAAATAAACGTGGACACGCTTCTAACCCACTCCAGCAATCCAGTGAGGAAGAATGCATGGTCACCCTCCTAATAACTGCCCGCTACAAATGATGCATAAATTTGCTGGTCTTATCAGGAAGCAGTATGAAGCTACTGAGCATCCATGCAGCTTCCACATATTGCCAAAGTTGATCTGGTGTTGTACTAGCAAGCTTGTCTGTACCTAGTCCTGAGTTGGTCTATACCAGTTAGATAGAAGCAGCCGGTAGTCTTCGTGATTCTGAAGCAGGGACCGAGTAGAAGACTCTGAATACTTGGCCTCCCACTCACAGTTATCATTTCACTAGGAGAACACTGCAATCACACCCAGTTTTAACATGCCACAGCTGCCTTAAGAGAACGTCACGTATCTTCGGTCGGCCGTGATTCGAACACACTACTATTCGATCATGACAACGACGCCCCAACCAACCAGGTCACCATGGCCGTAGTTGATTTGGTGTATCAAGAAGTTGTGTATTCCGGCTAATTTTTATAAGCATATGAACCACTTATTTTTATGATTGGCGATACATACATACATAGCAGTGCAGGAGAGCCTCGGATTGTACCTTTAGGTTAATGGGTTAGGAATTCTCGTCCATCAAGTGCCTCGTAATTTTAAGTCATTGACTGGTGCACCTGTGCTGGCACCCTCCTCTCCCCATCCACGCCACACCAGTGGAAGGACTTTGAACGTCACATATTAACATGGACACGTCCCGAACCCATGGTTACTTTCAATCGTACATAGCAATGCAAGCAAGCTATCTCCGGATTGTATTTAAGGTTAACAAGTTTGGAATACTCGCTTGTCATTTTGAGCCACAGTCAGGTGATGAGGTCACACCAAAGTTGGCACCTTCTTCTCCACATCTACGCTACACCAGCGGAAGGCGTCACATACACGTCCCCAACCCACGGTTACTTTCAAGCATACATAGTGATGCAGACAAGTAGTAGGATTAAGTGGTAGGCAGAAGTAGGAATCGTCAGTAAAGACATTGTCGTTCCAATCTGTTATTTGTGTTTTATCTTTCATCGCACCAAAGGAAGTGCAAATGCCTGTGGTTTTTGAGTTAAAGATAAAAGAAATAATAAACGCCTTACACTGACACTCCATTCAGCTGCGTACGATATCGAAGGGTATGATGGGACACTGAAAGATGTGTATAAGTCTGAATCTGCTGCGTTTTTGTTGAACGATCCATTGTACCTATAGGCTGCTAATTTCCCTCGGTCGAACATAGAAACTCTCTCCAAGGAAGTTTGATACCTTCTGTAAGGTACCCATGCAAAAAACAGAACAGATGTGTTTACTCGAAATTAACGTTTACCCATTCCACTTGCCTTTAAGCCGGCATAATCTTCTCCCTTAATATTTCATTTGTCGCTCAACGGTCACTTTTGCATGTAAAAGCTAATTAAATACGCACCTACGTGGATACAGAAGCACTACGAACATCCAGACCCATGTGGAGATTCGAACCCACGAACTGTTAAGTGGAAAGCAGGAGCGCTAACCATTCGACTACCAGCTCGGTTTTCTTCATTTATATAACCCTTGGGTATTTAGGTTAACCCTTGGTACTATAATTACTTATCGTGTGCATACTCCCGCAAATGCATGAGGTAAACTTCAACATGATTTGCTTGCTTTCTTCAATGTGTTACATTGTGGGTATATATATATATATATATATATATATATATATATATATATATATATATATATATATATATATATATATATATGGTAGTAGGTGTAGTTTTATTGAAATTCTGTAAGTCTTTGATTTTTTTCAAATACATAAAATGAAGAAGAACCTTTGATTTTCAAAGAGACGAAATCGTGCTGGTGCAAGTGTGACCAAAACGTCCAAAAGTTTTAAGCATTTCTAGAGGTTCAGTGTCTAACGTCATGAGAGCAAATGGACAAGTGGACGGAAAGAGAAAACTCGGGTAAAGAGACAGATTGTAATGTCTGAAGAGCTAACCACAGCAGCGGAAGTGACTGCAAGCTCAATCAGCACCTGGACTCTGAATCAGTCGATGACTGCTTGGAAAGCACCTTCATAATCAGAACATTGACGGCAGAGCAACAATTCCAAATCACTCGTCACAGATGCTAATGCCAAACATTGTCTACAGTGCTGTCACACTCACAAAACCTGTTCGATTAATAAATGGAAGAAAGTAATATGGTCTGATGGATCGCTTTTCACACTTATTCGTCCAGCACGTTTGGAGGACACCTGTATGAGCGTATGATTGTCTTCTTCCGTCAAGCTTGGAGACGGATGTCTTCACAGAAGCAAAATATCTTGACCTTATATAGGCTAATCGTGGCGTTATCTCGGTCCGTTATTACAAAATTATCCAAAACTGGGACAATCTTGGATCATCTTAAGGACCCTTATGAGTTTGTCTATATTTTGTAGCTCATATACAGAAAACAACGGATCTTATTTTGAATTGTTAAATCAAAAACAAACTATTTTACATTATTTCAATACACGTTTTTTCATTTAAAGAAGCTGTATCCTTAAATATTATATAAATAAGATTATAATTAAAAAATTAACTGTTTTGCCTTCTATATGTTAAAAAATTAATGCAAGTGACTATTTTTTTATTTTAAGCAACACTTCTAAGTTTAATAAAATTTTACGAACCACTGCTTTATGATGAAAATTACATTATATTAAATTTACAAAGAAAAAGTGAAGTGAAAAACAAGTAAATATTTACTACTAACCAATTTTGAATACATGAGCGTATAAGGGCGCTCCGTGGCTGATTGGTCTAAAGCATCACCGCTAATCGCTTGAGAGCGTAGGAGTGTGGGTTCGATTCCCACCGTGGCCTTGGGTGTTTTCTTCGTTATTCTTCTGTGGTTGTACACCTGTCATTGTGCTATTTTGTCCTATTATCGACGAAGACTTACAAGCGGATCTCAAGAATCAAGCATACAAGTCTGAATATATGTAATGTAATAAAAAAAAATAAAAAATATGAGCGTATAAATCTAATTATTGTGCCTGCCACATTCTGAATATCAGTATCAATATAAAATTATTAAAAGTAAAATTACTTATATTATTATATTAAAAGTAAATCACATTTCTGCATTACTTAATACACCTACTGTTTATTATAAATCAGAGATATTAACTGAATTAAGACTTTTTCCTTATTTCACCAGAGCCATACGTACAAATGGATGATTTTGAGTGCATAGTTTCTTGCTAGAAGAGAGCGAAATTTAATTTTTAATTTTATTGGAATTCAATTAATAGAAAAGTATAAGTTATTTGGTGAAACAAAGATAAAGTGTAAAATATAAAAATGTGGAATATAATTTTATACTACTCCTCGACTGTACAAGCAGGATTTCAACCTTTTTCGATAAAATTCTCCACTTTTTCTGATTCTTGAACTTAGTCTTCCAATTTTTGATTTTTATCTTTCTCAAATCCTCTACCACTTCATCCAGCAGTCTCTTTTTGTAATGTTCAACCTTTATTTTCTTTTTTTCCCCTGACCTTCCTCTATATAGTTTATTTGCTGCTCTTTTTTTCCTCACACATTCGCTCCAGATGTCCAAGCCATTGTTTTATTTTTATTATATTTACAATATCGTTTCTTTATAGAAGTTGCATAATTCTGAATTACTCCTAATCTTCAAATCCTCAAATTGGTCCACATAATTTTCTTAAAAATTTTTTTTTCAAAGTTATAAAGCAATTTTTCTACCGAGTAGCAATCCAGGTTCCTGCTGCATAAAGTACAATAGGTCTGATTATAGTTTCATTATTAACTTTGAGAGCACAGGTGGTTTCATTGAAAAGTAATATTTGTTTCAGCAACCAATCTAATCTGTCTCAGTATTTCATTTTTCCGGTAATAATTAAACTAAGATATTTAAATTCAGTTATTGTTACAAAACCGAGCTCTATGCTTATAACACATGTAGCAGAACTACATCCTCCATCCATTATAATATATTTAGTTTTCCCTCTTTAACCAGAAGTTCTATTGCCTTTTTGCCTCCCCTTTTCTAAGTCTTTATAGTTTTTAATTATACATTTTGCAGTTCCAGACATCACACCCTCCTTTTTTTTATCTCTATCATCCGCCGCAAAACGCAAACATTTGCAAAGATTAGTTCATCATTGTGCCCCCTCGATTAGCGTAAAAATATCTTATGATATATTCCAAATAGAAGTTAAAAAGTATTGCAGACATTGCATCTTCTTGTCTTAATTCTAAACTTTCTTAAAAACGTCCCTAGTATTTTAGCTTTTCTGGTTGACAAAGTCATTATAACAAGCTTTATAAATTTTTTTCTGGTATCCCAAATTCATTCAAGAATTACTAGAATTTCTTTCTATTTACACACTATGTTTCCTTTAGGTCAATGAAAGATTGGTATAATTTGACGTTTTCTTCGTAGAACTCTTTTCCAATACTGAAAAAAAATCTCTAGTCCGTACTGAACCTACCAGAATCCACACTGATGGTGACAGATTATTTTTTTGGACATAAAGTTGTAATCTATTTGCAATACTTCTCGAGAATACTTTATGAAATACTCAAGATACTTTATGAAATACTCGAGAATACTTTATGAAATACTCAAGATATATTTCACAAGTCAGTATATCACCTTTTTATGTATAGTACACATAACTGTGTGCGCTCCGCCATTTTTCGTCTTTGATTCTTTAATTCACATGCTTTTCAAAGAGGTTGTATAACATCGTTAAGTTTTCCCTTTCATATTTCAGCAGTATAATCAAGTTTTCTCTCACGTGGTGCCTCTTCATTTTTTTAACAGCTTGTTTTATTTCTTCACAGAATTTGTCATCAACATTGTATCCATTTATCTCAATCTCCTCATTTGTTTTGTATTTCCTTTATTTATAGTAGCTCTTCAAAATACTCTGCCCATCTTTCATTTATTTTGCTTTCTTCACCTATCATTTCTTTGTCTCTAATTTTACAGAAGTTTATTTTAGACTGATATCCTTTCTTGACGTTTTTAATTTCGAAATACATTCCATTGCTATTTCTTTCAAAAACTCTTTTTAAAGCAATACTTTTAATACGACCTTCCTCTTTTCTTCAGAGCCTTTTGTTTTGTGTAGTTCCACATGCGAAAGAATTTTTTTTCCATTGAATTCCCTGCACTCATCATCAAACCATTCATTTTGTGATGCCTTTTCTCATTCCTTAGGACATTTTTTGCTGTTTTCAGTAGTATATGTTTCTACATTTTCCCCGGTATTTTCTTTTGATCCATCCCCCAATATTCTTTATCAATATCGCGTCGTTTTTTTCCTCTATAAACTCTATCATAACCTAGAGCTTTTATGTTCACTTTTTCTTGCCTTTTTAAATTTAAATTAGTTTATTTTTTGCCGATAACAAGATAATAGTTTGTATTAGCATCCAGTCCTCAAACTTCTGACATCAACAATATCTAATGCATATTTTATTTCAATTATGACATGATAAATCTGTTTTTTGTCCAGCTGTTTTTAAATATCCAAGTATGTTTATGTACCTCTCTGCATCGGAAACGGGTCAAACTAATTTTATTATTTCTAGCAAAATCTGTTCTTAGTCTATTTTCGTCGAACAAGTCACGTTGACTGAACTTCCCAGTTGTAGTTCTAATACCATCTTTACCAATTTTTGCGATCCATTCACTTAATACTATCTCCACATCTTTCTTCTTTTCCATCATTCTTTCTGTATAGCGACAAACTGTTTTTCTCATCCTCGTGAAATTCTTCTGTAGGTGCATGCATTAGCATCAGATATATTAAAATTTTTCCTCTTAATCTCACGATGCTAATTCTGTCATTGACAGACCAGACATTCAGAGTGTTTCCTCCCAGGCATTCCTCAATAACAAATCCAGTTGCATGATCATTTCATCTTGTGCTTCTCCCTCCCTCTAACCTCTTGAACAGCCAACACGATACAGATCTTATTTGTATCTATTCTTTTGCAATTCTTTCTTTGCTCCAGAGCAATATAAATCACAAAGCATTCCATGTTGCGATTTCCATGCACCCTATTCGCTTATCCATTGTCCCTTTATCAATCCGGTTTTGATGAATTTTTTAAGTCCTCATAACGATAAGTTTTTATAGGGTGCTGGTGTTAATCCACACCCATTCTAGAGGGCCAGTATTCCTCTTCGTCAGATGTCTCCCCCTTGACTAGTGTGGTTTGGGTACTTCTTTCAGGAGCCAAACCTCCTGCTAGCATAGGTATCTCAGGATCACATAAACATAGGGTGCTGGTGTTAATCCACACCCATTCTAGAGGGCCAGTATTCCTCTTCGTCAGATGTCTCCCCTTTGACTAGTGTGGTTTGGGTACTTCTTTCAGGAGCCAAACCTCCTGCTAGCATAGGTATCTCAGGATCACATAAACGACACCACCACAATAACGATAGGTTTTTATAGGGTGCTGGTGTTAATCCACACCCATTCTAGAGGGCCAGTATTCCTCGTCAGATGTCTCCCCTTTGACTAGTGTGGTTTGGGTACCCCTTTCAGGAGCCGAAGCTCCTGCTAGCATAGGTATCTCAGAATCACATAAACGACACCACCATAATAACGATAGGACCCATAACGATAAGTTTTTATAGGGTGCTGGTGTTAATCCACACCCATTCTAGAGGGCCAGTATTCCTCGTCAGATGTCTCCCCTTTGACTAGTGTGGTTTGGGTACCCCTTTCAGGAGCTGAAGCTCCTGCTAGCATAGGTATCTCAGGATCACATAAACGACACCACCACAATAACGAGAGGACTCATAACGATAGGTTTTTATAGGGTGCTGGTGTTAATCCACACCCATTCTAGAGGGCCAGTATTCCTCGTCAGATGTCTCCCCTTTGACTAGTGTGGTTTGGGTACCCCTTTCAGGAGCCAAAGCTCCTGCTAGCATAGGTATCTCAGGATCACTTAAACAACACCACCACAATAAGAAAGCATCCGGAAATTTATTGTATCACCACTTCCTTCCCCGACAGAACAGTGCAATTATTGTTGATTCGGTAAATCCCTCACTTTACCAGTACGAGAATTTTCAATACTTAACACGAACTTTGCAATAAGTATTCATTAAAATGTTTTTATAATTTTCCAATGTCTCCTAAAGTATATACACATCAATTCTAAATGAATTTTAGTCTGATAATTCCCAAGACTTACTCACTCAAATCCATATTTTTTGTTTGGTGATTTCTATTAAAATAACTTTGTACTTTAATAAGTCATAGAAAAATTTATTTAAAATAAACATAAATATCCATTTTAAATAGAAAGAAATGAAGCATGTATAGGGTTTGAAATATAAAGCTTTATTTTTGTTCTTTAAAGTGCAATCATACAGTACTGCATGCACTAATCTTGCATGCTTCTCACAAAAAGTGGAGATATTTACAAGTCTATAGAATAAGTAGGTACAATGTCAGCACTAACAGTAAATTCACAACTTCTAGCAAGTGCCAAAAGGGGGGGGACACAACAATATATATTAAATTAACTTAAATATAAACAGATGAATTTCTTGAAATGGTGTTATGGTGGGATTTTCAGAGGTCTGGAGAAAGTTGCATACACTTTTTATAATAAATAAATATATTACATTATTAAATAGCAAGTAAAACAGTCCAGTATTGTTTGTCTTCTCACACATAAAACACAGTTCTGAAAGACATTTCGTTTCATTTTTTATTTACAATTTTGAATTTGTTTTCTAATAACAATTCAGAATTCTTAACAAAACTCCCACTCACTTGATTCTTATCACGATAGTATCAAAGTGGAGTTACTGTTCATGGATATAATTACATAAAGAACATTAAATATGAAAAACACTATACATTCATTAGTTCCATTTTGGAAACTAATATTTTTATCCCAATAAAGAACAATTGGAAAGCAATAAGTTATGAAATATATTTACACAGAACAACAATAACACCAAGATTAACCTTACACCATACTAAAATGTATCATCAAAAGATGTCACATTAATAAAGTGCAACTTTAAGAAAAGACAAACTAGCATATCTATTTAAAAGTTTCAGACATGCAGAAAAACAACAATTTGACAACACTATACAAATAGAATGTTACACATATATTTATAGAATATATACACACCATTATTGAATAGGTTTCACTAATAATTTATCACAGAAAATAATATTCATTAAACATATCAATTGGTGACCCCCGAAACTTAACATATAAAGGAAAAGAGATGCCAGTAATTAATTTTATGCAATTTATAAAATATTTTCAGTAAATTAATATATAATACTATTAGTGGAATTATAAACAAATAATTTGAAAATGTTAAAAAATTGTACTTATCAAAGAAAATATATAAAATTATTGAATTTTTATAATTGTTGTAGAGAACTTAAATATAAAACCCTCTGCAATTATAATAATTAATACAAAATTGTAATATTTAAAGAAATAAGTTTCAACAATTGATACAAAAACAATTTTCTTTTGTGGAAATTAGGAAATTTATGTACACAAAATTAAAAATAATTTAAATAGATTATCTAAAGTATGGAAAAAAGATATCAAAATATTGAATTAATTGTGCATGATATAAATCAACATCCACTTGCATTAACACCAAAAGATGAAATTATTTACTGGAAGTCAAAATTTAATTTAATTTGAAATTCCTTATTCAAATTATAATCATTTATTGCACTAAACAAAAATATCTTTAGAAATTTTATAGTAGAATCCATTCATTTTACTGATACTAAATCTTAAAAATGTGGATAAAACAAGTGTTTTATAACAGAAAGGATAACAGTAAAAGCTGTGGCAGATAAGTGATTGCATTAGTTTATTGTTAGGCCAATTCTACCCAAATATCTGCAAAGTATGCAACAAATTTTGTTTAGTTAGTGAAATGCTTCAAATTCTGAACATATTCATAAAGAATATAAAATTTTTATATAACTTAAATATTACTTTCATTGAAAATTATTGAATGTCAAGGAAGTCTGTTTTATTAAAAAAACATTGATCACCTAATTAGTATGACATTGAGCAAGTCTTACAAATCGTTGAATATTTTGGTTTTATATACATTCGTAAACTCATATTTTTATGAAATAATATTTTTGAAACTAACATTTCAAAACTGAAATACAAACATTCTTTAGAAAAATTTGACTTTTTAATTTTAAATTTATTTTAGTTCTAAGATTTCTTGTTACAAGAGATTTTAACAATAAAAGATATCTTTAATTTGCACATTATTATTGCTATTTTAAATTTGGCCAGAATTTAAGGAATATAAGATCAAAAAGTCTATATTTTAATAGAAAAAATAAACTTAATGATTGAAAGTTTTTTTTTTGAAAAATATTGCAATTATCTATAACTAAACTCAGTAACAAACTGTAATTTACTTAAAAAAAAAAAAAAATCTGAAGCACTTAGTTATATTAGAAATAAATTTGAAGCAAAGTATCATACAATACAATTTTAGACCTATGCATTTTATTGCATAAACCAAAGCAAAACATAAGCACACAATATCATTTCATATTTAAAAAATATATAGTATCTAAATTAAATTACATAGTAAATTAGTACCTAAAAAGTTTAAAAAATTTTTTAATGGATTGTAAAAGAATTAAGCTAGAAGAGCAAATAATTACAATTATTAAACTATAACACAGAAAAGCTAGTGAACAAATTAAAAAAATGTTTATGTATCAATTAAAACAAATGATTTAATTAGTGAACTAATTTTATATATATGGTTATTTTTTTCATATTAAAACTAGATTTAAAAAATATAACGCAGGTTTTTTAATTTAAAAATTGAATACTTTTGAAATAAAATATTTAAAAAAAGCATAATTATAGCATAAAAGCTCAGTGGAATGCTAATGAGTATAATTACATATATTTGTACAAGCTCAAAAAAATTAATTTATACATCACTTATATACAAAGAAATAGCAAAGAAAATATGCAAGATTAATAATGAAAATTTAAAACAATACTGAAAAGATATATATTTTAATGTAACCAAGACTGAGCAAAATAAGTAAAATTATTATATATGACTTGAATAAATTGATAAAATAACAAAAATTTGATAAATTTATCAAAAGAATTTTGCAAACTCCAATAGAATATCATTTTTATTTGCTATTATTCTATTCAACTAAAATATACAATTTGAAAACACTGTCAATGAATCAAAATAGATTATTTCTAATCAAAATACAGCTAACTGCGTCAAACTTCAAGATTTAAATAAAAAGAGATTGCTTTTTTTCATTTTTCACTAATGGGAGTTAATCCGACAAGGATCAACAGTAATAGGAACGAGAACAGGTAGAATCATTAAAAAAGAAAAATGAAAATATATTAAAAATAGAACTACTGCATTTGAGGAAGCACATAAAAAATATTATAAATATTATGTTTGATACTTTAGTAAGTAACTTAACAGTTCAGTCTTGATCACATATATAAGAAATATTCTCATTTATTTAGTTAGAAGTTTTGAAATTTTAAACGCAAATAAATATTGTGTATTCAGAAACAAACATTAAATTTAGGTTCAAATTACTTTAAACTCATAACCAAAGGTTTATTTTCTAGATATAATTTTTTTAAAAAGTTTTTTTACAAAACAATTCAACTTAAAGTATTGGAAAAAGTGAAATATTTGTCATAAATTGCATTTTCATTTCTGTTTTATTTTAAATGTGTGAATTACACTTAACATATATTTTAAACAAATTATATGGTATTTTTTAACTAGTTAAACATAATAAATTAAAAATCTTACATTATGTAAAAGAAAAAACCTTTAATTATTACAATAGCTAAAATGTTGTATACTTTTGATGACTAAAATTGTTAAAATTGATGAATAAATAATTTATGAAAGCTTAATTTCCTACATTAAAAAATGTACAAAGCCCCCACCACCTCCAATGAAGAATCTTGTGAAGAAAACTACCCTTCTCAACATACTTTCAATATAGAAACAACAAGAGTTTCATAATTTTTTTGTTACAGAAATTTTTAAGTGATAAAAATTTAAGACATTTTATAAAACATTCATTTTTGTGTGACTGATCCACGTACACCAGCTGATTCACTCATAGTTACCAAAGAAGTAGGAGTCAATGAAGCCATGTTTCCACTTGGCACAACATTCGGCATGCTCACAACTACAACAGGTTTCACAATAGATTGATTACCAGAGCCAACAGGAACTTGCTGGAGAAACTGCTGCTGTATTATAGGAATAGGATTAATTTGATTCACAGATTTAAGGACAGGAGAGGCAAGAACTTTTCCAAGTGACTGTTGGTGAACTGTCCCTGTATGTGAAACAACTGACACAGAACCAACAAGAGGAGTAACTGCAGAAACATGACTACCCGGTGGAACAAGCTGTCCAACAGGTGCAGCTATTGATGACTGAGACACAACATGAGCTATTCCAGTAATATGGGAAAGATTACGAACTGGACTGGATGGCAAATTTTTCAAGCCTGGAGATACACCATGATGAGTGCCATTATTAACTTGAGAGCCTAAAATGTAATTTAACAATCATATTAATCCCAGAAGCACAACGAAAATTTATTATTGTGTTATAAAAATCAAAAATAATAATTTAAATCCCAACAAAATTCAATTAGTGCAAAAAAATGCATTTAAATTGTAATTAAGTTATTTAGTAAATATATAAAAATTCAGTACCTCCTTGAGTAATAATGCTCGAAGCTATAGAAGGCTGTATGATTTGTGAATGTGGCTTGCTCATGTGCAAAGTAGCTATCATTCCAGACTGAGATGTGCTGCCAGAAGAAGCACAATTGTTGGATAAGCTATTTTTCATTGCAATAGCCATGTTCCCTGATAAAACAGAGCTACCCTTCATTGAATTTTGTGACAGATTGAGTGTACTGGAGACAGCAGCAGAGGACGTCATCAATTCAGAGAGATTATGATTGGTGCTTGGCAGAGATTTCCCTGGAGTTCCATGGCTGATCCCAACCATGCCTTGGGGTGAAACCAGAGCAAGAGGTGAAACTAGATGTGGCTTTGAAATGCCTTTTGCTGCACCTGAGGCTACTTGGACTAGTGAATCAGCACAAAATGGCTTGGCTGACGTGGCACCAATGGACGAAGCAAAGGATGCACTAGAGGAGGGAGTTAAAACATGAATCTGGTTGTGTTGGTGGTGGTTCATCGAGATATGCTGAACAGATGATGTGGAAGCCATAATAGAATTCGGTGCCGTGATGACTTTAATGCCTGATGGTTGAGAAATAACCTGCATACCGTGAGGAGTGGCAAATATTCCCGTCATTGCATGAAGATTTCCAGTAGAAAACACCTAATTAAAACAAACTCTTAGAATCCAATCATTATTTCAAGAAAAACTGAAACATTACATTTTAACAATTCTCTCTTTATAACCTCATGTATGCATGCATTTTTGAAGCATGATTTACAAAAATTAAATTCTGAATGATACAATTCATGTACAAAATATTTGAATAAGCTATATTAAATAAAGACTTCTGTGCATAAGATAAAATCTGTGCATCAAACAAATTTTCTTTTCCTTTGCATTTATATATATACAGAATGTAGTTATACATGCAGAATGCATTTGGATAACCACATTGTTTGCTACTCACCCTGGTTGTTTGAGCAGAATTTTCATTTGGAAGCTGAACAGGAGAGGAGGGCACAGATGATATCAGAGGTGCCTTGCTCTCCACAGTCATACCAGGTTCCAAAGTTGACAAATATAAATTAGAAGGCGTGACAGCAGCTTCTTTATTGGAAGTGGGCATTTGAGCACCAGAGATCATTTGTTTTGACAGAGCTTAAAGAAAAATACTCCATAAGTAGAGCATAATAAAAATAAAAGAAATATTAGAATACCTCTTCAATTGGTATAGGCATTTTCATAAGAAAGGATGCTTTTTTTTAATTTAATGAACATAGTCTAAAATTTAACTTTGTATATATATGCTTCCATTAAACAAAAAGTATTTACATATCTCAAAAAGCTATTTCACAATTCATACAGTAGTTTGACAAGCAAATGTTTAGATATTAGTGGCCTCTAAGCATCTAATTAATAAATCTAGAATCTATTTTATTAATAATTTAGTAATACTTTTATGAAACAAAATAAACACTTACAATTTATAAAATGAGTAAAAATTAAAGAAAATAAATCTAATAAGACATTTTTCTTCCAGCATAAAGATTTCCTAGGTATTCTTACCAGCAACAATAAATAAAAAACTTTTAAGATGAACATCCAAAAGTATTTCAATGTAAAAAAAAGTCTCACTATGTTTATTAAATTTAATTACTTATATTGGTTCAAAGGGGATATTAATGACTATATATATAAATGTTATATAATACTTCAAAAAGTTGAATTTAAAAAATATAAATTTGCATAATCTCATTATTATTCACAAAAATAATTCATTACTATACTCTTGTTATAAATCTGATTAGTATTTTAATTATATTTTCAGTTTCGAAGAATAAATTTGATACAAAAATAATGGAAAAATTTTTAAAATCTCAATGATAATATTGCAGAAAATGGTAAATTATTTATACTCCAAAATATCTGTATTAAAATTAATGATTTGTATAAAAAAATTTAACTCTTTTCCTTATTACTGTGAACATTGACAAAAAATATTAAAATATATTGTATATAAATGAAATTAAAAAAATGTCACATTTACTATATTATAGCATAATAATTAATTTTTTATAGCAGTTTGTATTTAACTAGTACAAGTTGGCCAGTAAATCAACTATTTTAATTTCAGCTAAATCCAGATTTAAAAAAGTGGAGTAATTTATCTTAGTTATTAGATTATGCTTTATATATAAAAAATTATAAGACCTTCATTAATTGAGATTTAAAATATTGACTGTAAATTTGTCTTAACCTAAAAATAGAATAAAAAATTTAACTTTTTGAAAATTTATATTTAAAAAATTAAACAACTATTAGTTTATTAAAATACTCATTTTAGTAACACAAATTTTAGATGGCTTTAAAAATTGACACATATTTGCATATTATACTTAGGCTCTATGATCTTAACTCCATATACATATAGTTTGTTAGAAAATATAGCACAAGAAACACCAATACAAATCAAACAATATGGTATAAGAAATTTGTAACATATGCACAGGAAAGTTGGATATACTAATGTAGTTATAATATCTAGAATTATATATTTAAATATAATATATTTATGCTTATAATGTCAAAACAGTAGCACATTTCATGAGTGATTGCAACTTTGAGGAATTTTTTTCATGGAGTTTTAATGTATCTTGTAAAACAAAAGGTATATAAAGATTATTCTGGATTTGAATAAATTAGGATTATTGTCAATAGATTATTATACATTATATTTCAGAAATTAACATTTTATGAAAATACAAATTAATAGTCAGTCATTAAGCACTGGAACAACTTGCATGAATCAAAACTTGAGAAAATACTATATTTTCCATATCCAAATTGTTTACAAAACACACAGTGAAGAGCAGAAGATCAATCATCTGCACAGGCTTGACCTGTTTTCAATAAAATTGCCATTTTTGTCTTTATGATCAGTAGGAAGACAATTATCTGTAAATTTAGAAACTCAAAATATTTTTAAATTAGTCCTATGTACTTTTAAAATGTGCACATAAAATAGCTATAGGAGTATGTAAATTAAAGAACCATACACATTCATGAAATAAACAATTTCCATTTTCTGAACAAAGGCGAAAATATGACAAGTTGTTAAATTCTACATAGGTGTGCACAATGGGTATGCACCTTCCATGACGCATCCACAATAATTTTCACTCACCAATTCTCCCACGGCGTCATTACAAAATGGGTCCTTTATTTGTCTGTAAACTTTGAAAGAACACTTATTTTCAAATCTAAAATAGAAGTGTTCTTTTTCTTTCAAGTCGAAATAAAAAATAATTCAAGAATTTTATGAATATGACTTAAAATTAGACTTTTCAGAACAAAATTTTTTTCCAAGAAATTTAGGAAATTCAGGACAAATTCAGCAATTATTCAAGGCTAAAATGAAATTTTAATCCAAAAACAGTAGAACTGAAAGCAAGGGCACAAACTATTTGGCTATTAGCTTGACAATCACTAGTTGAAAGACATAATGCAAAATACAGAGCTCAGAACTTATTGCATACAAGACTAACTTTGGATGTAAAGGTACCACAGAATGCTTTATTATATATATTGTTACAAATTTATAAATAATGATTATATTTGTCTTAAAATATCTCAGACAGATCAGAAATTCTCACATTTTGGGCAAAAATTGCGGTATTTAGACGTGTTGTAGTTTAAAAGCGGATTTCCTAATGATTTGGCGACAGTTGGCGAGATTCTTGGCGACGGTTGGCGAGATTTTTGGCGACTTGGCGAGAAATCGATACTTCTGGAAACATCCATCACCTAAGCTCTAGGACCAATATTTTTCGAGATAGCCTAGAAGCTTCCAGAACCTTGGCGAAATTGGTAGATTTCTCCGCCAAGTCAGGTATAAATACCGCAGCCCGACATGGAAGGATAGAGGAGTTTTTGTGAAGACAGTCAGTGAGTGAAGACGATTAGTTGTGACTGCTAGTTGTTCTCTGTCTGAGGTATTTGAGACCTGTGATTAGAAGCTGTTTCTTATTATATCTGACGAATTGTAGCTGTATAATTGTGATTGTTACAGCGGGAATTTCGTTTATCTAGTGAAGTTTTTACGAATAAAAGTCTTGTGTTCATTAAGTGGTTGCTTTATTCAACTCTCAATCAACACGAACCCGTGGAGCTCGGTACAACTGGTGTCAGAATCGGGGTTGAAGAGTTGATGCAGCGTGTCACAAGAAAAATGGATATGGATTTAATGAAAAGTCTTCTCGAAAAATTAGCGGAGCAGATGGCTGAGATGAAAGCTGGACAAGAAGATATGAAAGCCGAGATGAAAGCTGGACAAGAAGAGATGAAATCTAGACAAGAAGAGATGAAAGCTAGACAAGAAGAGATGAAAGCTGGACAAGAAGAGATGAAATCCGAGATGATGAAAGAGATAAAATCTGGACAGGAGGTGATGAAAGCTGGACAAGAAGAGATGAAAGCTGGACAAGAAGAGATTAAAACCGAGATGATGAAAGAGATAAAATCTGGACAGGAGGAACTTAAGAAGGACATTGTAAGTGTTAAAGAAGAATTCTCCAACATCATTCAGGAGAAGATGAATGCAATGGAAGATAAGGTAACTTCAGTTGAAACTAAAGTTTTGAAGACAGAAGAAGAAAGTTAAAGAAGCATTAGACAATATGAATAAGAAGATTGAAAGCTTGGAGAAGCAAATGTCAAACAAACATGAGGAACCCAACGTGGCATTTGTGCCTTCCCTAGCCAATATTAAACTTTCAACATTTGATGGGAAATCATCCTGGCAAGTATACAAGACCCAGTTTATGATGGTAGCGGAAGCTAATGGATGGAATCCCCGAGCCCAAGCTTTTCACCTGGCGGCTTCTTTAAGAGGAGACGCGGCTGACATCCTCGAGACGCTTCCGGAGGAGCAGAGGCACGATTTCCAAGCCCTATCGAGTGCGCTTGAGCTGCGGTTTGGAGATAAGTGCACTAAAGAATATAGCAGACTACAGTTAAAGTCCCGCTATCAAAAAGCGGGTGAAAGTCTTCAAGAATTGGCTGCCGATATTCAGCGACTTTCCCATCTAGCATTTTCGGACTGCCCAGCTGAGATACGTCAAGATTTGGCCCTCCATTACTTCATCGATAGTGTGCGGGATCCGGAGATACAGAAAACACTTAGACTTGCCGATGTCAAAGATATTGGATCTGCCCTAGTCTACGCACATAAGATAGAGGCTGCCCAGCAGGCCACGCGTAAAGACCAGCACTCAATCAGAGCCGTTTCTGCTATTGATACGAACTATGATCTAAGAAAGCAAATTGAAGATTTGCGGCGAAAATTACGTAGCTTAGAATTGAGTAAAGGTGGCAGAAACACGAAAATTCAGTGTTGGACTTGCGGTGGAGTCGGACACGTACGTAGATACTGTCCGAAAACAAAAGATGGTGGAATTCCTAAAATGGAAATACGTCAACGCAAAGAAACTCTGCATGGAAATACTGATGCATTATCAAGGAAACCGTGTAATGAAAGCTGCCGATATTGTTCTAGAGTAGAGAAAAACTATCAGCTGGTAAATCCTTCGGTACGCCAAGTTACTGTTTTACCTCCATCGAAACCAGACCCATGGAGTGATAAAGAACTTAGAGAAGCCCAAAAAGAAGACCCAGATATAAATCCAATTCTTGAATTGAAAGAATCTTCTAGTATGAGACCAAGTTGGCAGGATATCTCCACCTACAGTCCTGCTACTAAGCAATATTGGGCTCTTTGGGACTCACTCCATATAAGAAATGGTGTCTTATACAGGAAATGGGAGTCCGATGATGGACGTAATTTCAAATGGCAGCTTGTTCTTCCAAAATCAAGAATTTCAGATGTTTTGAAAGAATTGCACAGTAGCTCAACTGGAGGCCACTTCGGAGTAATGAAAACTCTACAGAAAGTTCGAGAACGCTTCTATTGGAGCAAAACGAGACAAGATGTAGAGAAATGGTGCCAATCTTGTGATGACTGTGCGGCACGTAAAGGACCGAAGAAACGTAGCCGAGGAAGGTTGCAGCGGTACAACGTAGGAGCACCTTTTGAGAGGATAGCATTGGACATTTTGGGTCCTTTACCACGATCCTCAAATGGCAACAAATACATACTAGTTGTCATGGACTACTTTACTAAGTGGCCTGAAGCGTTTGCAATCCCCGATCAAGAGGCGACTACAGTAGCCGAGGTTCTAGTGCAACAATGGGTTTCCAGATTCGGCACACCCTTACAAATTCATTCTGATCAAGGGACAAATTTCACCTCTGTTGTGTTTAAAGGAATGTGTCAAATTCTCGGAATAGACAAGACGCAGACCACGCCACTACACCCACAATCGGATGGCATGGTAGAGAGGTTTAACAGAACCATCTTGAATAACCTCTCCCTTATGGTTTCCAGAAATCAGCAAGATTGGGATTTGAAGCTACCGCTGTTTCTGCTTGCATATCGCAGTGCTGTCCATGAGACTACCGGATATACTCCTTCACAGATGCTCTTTGGTCGCGAACTTCGTCTCCCTTGTGATCTTCAGTTTGGTCGTCCACCGGATACATCTTCATCGCCAGAGGAATACCTTCGAGACCTTCAGGCACGTCTTGAAGATGTCCATAACTTCGCTCGAGACCGAATCAACCTGACGACCGAAAGAATGAAGACAAGGTATGACACAAGAGCGACGGGACATGAATTTCAAGAAGGTGACAAAGTTTGGTTGTGGAACCCGATTCGACGTAAAGGACTTTCTCCAAAGTTGCAAGCCAACTGGGAAGGTCCCTACACAGTCCTAAAAAGACTGAACGACGTCGTGGTTCGTATAAGAAAATCATCTGCTTCAAAACCAAAGGTAGTACATTATGATAGATTAGCTCCTTATCGTAATGTAGAGTAAAAAATTAGTAGACCATGGTCTCTTTGTAAATAGTATAGATAATTTTTTTTATCTTTTCTATTTTTTTGTATTTTTAGTTGCTTGTGTATGTAATGTATCCTCTTGAAATGTAAATTCTCTTATATTAAATTTGGCCTCCTATCAGGGGATTGTACTGCCCGGGACGTGCAGTCCTTGAGAGGGGGCAATGTTACAAATTTATAAATAATGATTATATTTGTCTTAAAATATCTCAGACAGATCAGAAATTCTCACATTTTGGGCAAAAATTGCGGTATTTAGACGTGTTGTAGTTTAAAAGCGGATTTCCTAATGATTTGGCGACTTGGCGACAGTTGGCGAGATTCTTGGCGACTTGGCGACGGTTGGCGAGATTCTTGGCGACTTGGCGAGAAATCGATACTTCTGGAAACATCCATCACCTAAGCTCTAGGACCAATATTTTTCGAGATAGCCTAGAAGCTTCCAGAACCTTGGCGAAATTGGTAGATTTCTCCGCCAAGTCAGGTATAAATACCGCAGCCCGACATGGAAGGATAGGGAGTTTCTGTGAAGACAGTCAGTGAGTGAAGACGATTAGTTGTGACTGCTAATTGTTCTCTGTCTGAGGTATTTGAGACCTGTGATTAGAAGCTGTTTCTTATTATATCTGACGAATTGTAGCTGTATAATTGTGATTGTTACAGCGGGAATTTCGTTTATCTAGTGAAGTTTTTACGAATAAAAGTCTTGTGTTCATTAAGTGGTTGCTTTATTCAACTCTCAATCAACACGAACCCGTGGGCTCGGTACATATATATATATATATATATATATATATATATATATATATATATATATATATATATATATACATAACAAAGTTTTTCTTATTTAGATCAGTGACTCAGTTTATAGTTCTTATGGTCAGTTTTTCACAGGTAATTCTAATACTCTGTGCCCAAGGTAAGAGTTGAAACTATGAATCATTGAATTTAAAGCCACAATGTTAACAGTTCAGTTATAAGTTTGGTCCTAATTTCTTCATTCATTAATCATTGAATTTGAAAAGCCAGAACTTAGCATAAATTAAATGCAATTTAAATTACATTTTACAGGAAAATTTATTGAGAAATAGATCATTTTATGATTAATTGCAGAAATTAAGATTAACACTTCACTATGATTAATTTAACCATTTAAAGCAAAGGAGTCAAACTGAATTTTGCAGTTTGCCATACATAAATTTTAGAATGTGAAGGCAGGCCAGATTCAAATAAAAATATATGTACTGAATTATTATAAAATTTTATTTAATTATCATATCAAAGTTATAAAAGAGGGTAATTATTTTGAGCTCAAGGATTCAGACACCTGATTTCTTTTGTTATTCATTTTCATGACAGAAAACATCTGCTCACGTAAATAGGCACTACCAAATGCGCACAGAATGCCTGTGCATGATTTTTCAATTCTCAGTACTTATCCAAACTCTTGGAATATTGTGTATAAAATGTAAAAGCATTCACCCCATTAAATTTTTCTGTCAAAATACTGTCCGATTGAAGATCTATCCATTTGCAAAAGAACTGGTGCCTGTGAAGCTTCAAAATTGAATGGATAGTTGAAAATTGGGAATTCTATTTCATTCATTTTGTGGAAGCCTTCAAAACGATTGTTGAATTCCGTGATGAAATTTTGCAGAAATTGAGAATATTGATCCAATTTCTTTGGTTCACTGTGCCAAATGATTTTAAATGAGGGAAATGATCCAACGATTGACTTTTTACACAATTTTCCCACAGCCTCAATTTTGTTCCAAAGGCTTGAATACAGTTGAGTGATTATCAGATTTTTATCTGGTAACTTTACATTCAGATCAGTCAAGTGTTTATTCATATCTACCAAAAAGGCACAGTCAAACTATCAGATATTGTCATATTCAATTGGGTTGCCTTTTTCTAACATTAAAGCTTGAATAGAGTCACGTAATGCAAAAAATCTTTCTTAAACTACTCTTAGGCTGAGCCAATGAACTGCGGTGAAATAAGGGATATCAGAAAACTTTTCGTACAAACCTTGTAAAAAATCTCCACACTGTCAGTGATTTAGTCCTCTGCTCTTTATAAAATTAACTATTTTAATTATACGTTGCATGACATGGTCCATTTATAAATGTTTGGATGCCAAAGATTCCTGATGAATTATAAACGTAGTTATAACGCCCGAATGTTTGCCAGCTATGGCAGGAGAACCATCTGTAGTTGTGCTGCCAGTCACATTCAAGTCGAGTTCATATTCTACCATCAAATGCTCAATTGCAGAATAAATATCATTTGCTGTTGTAGTACCTGTCAATGGAACACTTTTTAATAATTATTCAGTTATTTCAAAATACTGTTAATACCTTGTATAAAAACATGAAGTTGAGCTGTATCAACAAATTCAGTGCTCTTGTCAACAGCCAGTGAAAACTTTACAAATTCCTTAATTTTCTACTTCAGTTGAAGAACCAAATTTTGAGATAAATCATTTATTCTTGATGCAACAGTGTTTTTTGACAGTGAAATACTTTGAATTATTGACTTTTGAAATGGAAATGAAACATTGGCAACTTTCAACTGTCTTTAATAAAATCACCACTAGTGAAAGGTTTTGATCTCTTTGCGATTTCTAATGCAATAATAAAACTTGATTTCGGGGCATCTTCACTCTCAGTATCAACTTTAGTAAACGTTGATTGTTGACCTTGAAATTTAGATTTTAAAGAAAACAATGCATCCATTCTTATTTTTTCAGTGTAACAATCAAATTTTGATTTATGATTCGTATCATAGTGTCTCTTCAAGTTAAACTCCTTACAAACAGCAACTGTTTGATTGCAAATCAAACTGTTTTCATTCTATGAAAAAATATGCAGTTTCCCATTTAGACTGAAAATCTCTACACTCTTTATCAACTTTTTATTTTTGTGACATTATGCCAAAATCGTAACAATAATGGAACTCAACACAATTATGGATATCGCATGTGCATGACACAAACAAATAGACAATACCTTCACAATCACTACTTCGCAGTACAACTAAAATCCTTCCCCAACCGTATTGCTTTGATTACACAACTCAATGGAACAGACTCATGGCACACAGACACACTCCTTTTATATCGATAAGGAAGATTCTAATCTTGACTTGAAGCACACAGAAGAATCTATTATTCTCAACAAAATTAATAGGGTATTTTTCCCCTTGTTGCTAAGAGATTGCATTAATGCCTATCTCTTGCTTGTCTAGGCACACGCTGCTCTTGAAATTGCTTACAATTGTAATGTGTGCATTTTAAAACTTTTGTAGAGGAATTAAGTCTAAATGCTCTAAAAAACACGATTCTTCTTTCTGGGACATATTGTGATTGCCGGCCTTATTGATACTTCCAGGGGCCGGATGCAACCCACAGACTATCTTTGATATGACTGATTTAAAGGACCTATAGTTTAAAGTGGCCTTCCAAATAGCTATAAAGTTTCCATGTTGAGGAGGGAATCAAACTCATAAATGATAACATATTCCATAACAATATATAATCATTCAGCTGCCAATTTAGTACACATCTGAAATGTAGAATATAATGTTAAATTACATCATAGAATTGGACAAATACAAAGATTTTTTTAATACTAACACTTGACCAACTAATATAACCAATAATGTTAAAAATGTAATGTCAATCTTTAATTATCTGATTTAAATGCTTTGACACTTTTTTCTTTCAAATCCAAGTCACTTCTTACAAATTTTTTCAAATAGAAATAACTTCTGAATAATGCATGCAGTTTTTTTTTAAATTTAACTGATTGAATTAGTTGATTTTAGCCCCTCATATATTTTAGGTGAAAGAAATGAAAAGTCATTAGCATAAAATTTAATTGATAGGAAATACTAAAGAACACCACTCACAATGATATGAAGAAAACAGCTTATAAATCATTTTAATGATTTCTTCAAATTAAGAGTTTTATGAATAAGCCAGTTATATCAAGGTGATATAAATCAATTTCTGAATAATTATTCACCTATAGCTGAAGCAGATGATGCAGTTGTAGTGAGCGGTCCAACAAGAACTGTACTGGCAGTGGAAGATGAAGATGAATTTGTGAATTCTGAGCTTGCAGTTGAAGTTACAGCTGACAGCTCTTGAGGCTCATCATCAAAGTCACTTAATGCTCCACATTCTAATTTAAAATCAACAAAATTAATTTTTATAGATATACTTATGCAATGTAAAAAACCAATTTTGCTTAACTTTAAAAATTTTGCAGCATTTCTTATAAATCTTCCTAAAATTTAAATTTAAAAAAAAATGAAAACAAACATAAATCTGTTCCTTCCTTCCACATAGCTTGATATATTGAAAGTTCAGAAAGTTTCTTGATTATCAAAAGATTTTCTACTTAAAAATAAAGCAAATTTATTTTAAAAGTAATTTCTCACATCACTACTTTATTGAAAATATAAACAGTCCATTTTAAAAAAATCGCATGATTACTGCAAATTTAAAACATTAAATATGCAGTAACTATAGTTTAGTAAAATATTTTGATTAGATTTTTCTCACCATTTACTCTAGGTGAGGACATATAATCAGTGTTATACCCAGATTCTAAACTTCAACCAATACCATAATTACTATAGGAATTATTTTGATACACATTTGTACCTAAAGAATTTGGTGAAATGCATCATTGAATTTAAAAGAGGAAAAAAACTATTAAAAAGGAGAGAAGGCAGGGTTTATACATGTCATTGTAAACACAAGTATTGCTTCAAATCTTATAATTGAAAATTTTTTATTTATGAAATAATCACCAGAAGCAGTAGTAGTTGTTTCATTATCATCTTCAGGTACAGGATAGCTGTTCATTTCCATATGATCTAAATGTGAAGACAGCTCTTTCTTCAACAGAGACAGTTTTTGTTGGAATGATATTTTTTCACGAGCTAAACGTTCCATATCATGTTCATATTCTCTTTCTTTTCGCTTAAGAATCTAAAAATAAATTATATAACAATTCACCTTACGAAAAACATTATAAGTGGAAAAATTTTAAATTTGCAATTAGGGAAGCCTATTTTAAAAATTTAACAATAAAGTAGCATTTCTTTTGTGAGCAATCAAAGTGTTTCTAATTATTTTAGTTTCAAATCATAAAATCAACACACTGATTATACTATTAATGAAAAATATTCATTTACACGATTCCTTTCTTTTGTCAAAAAGCTAGTTTATTAGAAACTTGCAGTTTGTGTAGGTCTAAAAAATTTATGCAATAGATTTTTTAGTTATGCATTAATTCTAAATCAAATACAAAGATAAAATATTAGAAATAATAAATCAAGTAAAAAAAGTAATTTGAGCATATCTCACCTGTATAAATCGAATGGCACCACGCAGTATACTTAAATTCGATGTCTTCCGATCATCCATATTTGGAAGCTGCTTTTTTAATGCTTCAAAACATTCTTTTAAATGAGCTCGCCTTTAGTTTTGGAAGAAAAAAATTTATAAATAACTAAAACAGGAAAAATTGTTTAATTTAATTTTGTTCTAAAAATAATGGTCCTATTAATTTTCAAATGCTTTAAAATTACAAACAGCATTATCAAATGCTTTTTAACATTTTTACAGCTTTAAAATATTATGAATTAAAATTTTTTAAATGACATAAATAATTTTAGGAGCTAAATAGGTATATATATGATAAATTTTAGAATGTTTTATTATACAAACTGTTATTTATATACACACTTTATCAAACATTTTTTATTGCATCACTTTATTTTATAAACTTAAACTATATGGAGTTAGTTCTAATAAGCTGCATAGAATTTTATCATTTTCCTTAAAATAATAAATTATTTGGATTTTTATTTTAAACACAACAAATTCAGTGTATAAAAATTTTCAACTAAATTTCAACAATTTATATTGGTCCAAAATCTAATAGGTACAAAATACAACAAAAAATATCCTTCAGTTTTCTTATAAGAGCCAGAAGCAATATTGCTTTATACAGAAATAAATGATAAATGAATGCATGGTACACTTTCAATGAAATTTTAGATAATAAACATCAATTTCTCAAGTTGAGAAACACAAATTGTTGAAATGAAGATTAGTGTTGAGGTGTCAGCCAACAGTTTAATAAGAAAATTTGAAAAATACACAAGTCATATGGAATATACAATTTCAATTTAAACATTTATTTTTTTATATTCCTTTAAATGGGAAAAATATTAAAACCTAGGAGTTTATTAAAGAGAGATTATTGAGTTAATTAAATATTTTTAAATAAAACATATTCCCAATTTAGAAAATATTTATTTGTAAAAATTAATATTTTCAAAATATATTTTAAATGTCAATTACTAGTTTAAAATGATGAACAAAAAAAAGCACTTAAATCCTTTTTATTTCAGTATTTTTTGAATGAAAATTAAATTTATATTGGTCCAAAATTAATGAGGATGTTTTGGAATACTTCAGTACTTAAGAAAATTGATATAATCAACATGGGATTAAATTACCTTTCATTTTTCCGTTTTTTTAAAATATAAAAATTAGTTTTATTTATAAGTACTTAATTTACTTCAAACAATTTAGTAAAAACTTTAAATGGTAATTTATAAAAATGTGGAGAAAAACAATCATTGTCTAATAAGCTAAGCACACACACAAATATTAAGATATAATATATCATTACACAAGTGCTAAATCTAGTATATAAAGAAAATCAAATCTTATGAACACTTTCCACAACTATTGAATTTAATATATAACACATAGAAAAATAAAAAGTAAACTATGGTTTATTTAAAACAAAAAAAAAAGATGAGAAAACTGGTATCTTAAGATCTATAAGTAAAATTTATGAAGAATTAAAATTTTATAATAATTTGCAAAAAAAAAAAAAACTGCATTTATAATTAAAATATTGAAATTCACATTACTATTATACAAATTTTACATTACTATCAGATTACATTTATATATCAATTCATTTTATGAGCATTCAAATTGTAAAATACAGTGACATTTTCAAGAAAATGAAAATTCTAAATTAAAGTGGCAATGATGTATGTGGATTACTTTTTTAAACCTTATGGTCATATGCACACTTCGATTAATTAGTAGGCATTGAGAAAATTAAACTAAATTAAAGATAAAAATGGATTTAAAATCAAACAAATCGCAATTCAATTTATCAATATTGGATTTTTTTTAATTAAACGCACGTATATGTATTTGACAGTGTAAAACACTTTTTTTTCTACTTTAAGGCTCTTTACATATAGGCACTTATACATATTGTATGAGTCATAGTCACTCATGTTCAAGCTAGTGGAGATGGTGTGGTTTTTCTCACTCAATTGTAAATTTTTACATACAAAGGCTAATCAGAGTGGGATAAAACAATTTAAAGTGAATTCCTAACCACTACAAATATCTCATCCAAGGTGGAGATAAAACTGCTGAAGCAAAAAACACAGCACTAACCATTTGATTGTTAGTTCCATACCTCAAGTGGAACTAATGAACAAAATGGCAGAGTAAATATTATACTTCATAATCTATCATTGAATCAAAAAGAAATATTTAGACAACCTATTTGAAAAATAATCAACTTTTAAACTACTATAAATTGAAAAATATATACCTGTTTTTTTCCAGTTTATTGTGCACTTCTCTGGTTCCAGTTCTATAATAAAGAATAGAATAATCAAATGCAGGAGACAAAATAGGAATTAAATCTATTTTACTGAATACAAATATATACAAAATAATTAAACATAAAATAGATGGAAAAAAAGGACTTTAACTTTTTAGACTGACAGTTAAAGTTTTAGAATACTATATTCAGTTCAGGCTGAAATTACATTAGATACATGTTATATACGCCTAACATGGAAAAATGTATTAATGAATTCAATATATAATTAGCATCATGAGATTCTAGGAGCAAATATAAAATTGAAAATTTCAAGATTCAGATACAAATCTAGTAATTTTCTTTACAATACATTATCTGAATTTCTAAAATGAAAATAAAATAATGAACAATTAAGATATCAAATCTTCCAGCAACAGAATCTGGTATTAACATAAATGTTAGGTGCATTTACTGAAAAGAGAAAATTAATATACAAAACAAAAATATTTTTAAGGATGCAAATAAGTAAGAGAATTTGAATTATAATGTGTGCAAGGATTTGTAAAGGACCTTATTTTTTAGAAGAAATATTGAGATGTTTCAAATCTGCCGCAATGTCATTCATTAAGAAAAAGTGACACAGAGTTAGGAATTAAACATTCTGAAGCAATTCAAGTCATACATTATTTACTTTCAAAACTGTAGCACTGTTAAAATATAAGCAAATATTGCAATATTCAATTTTTCCAGGAACTTTTAGTTATTCATTTGGGTTTAATTTCTTAATCCAAGACTCGTTTCCAAAAGTACTGTGCTTCAATTTTTATACAGCATTTTTTCTTACATTTTCTTTGTATTATCACCATGCATACCAATAAATACTAATAATTCAACTTTAAGTGACATATTTTCCATTTTTATTTTTTGACATCAAAACAATCAACTTTTCTTATAAAAACTCTACATTATCAAACATAATATATTGCTAAACATTATAAAATGTAATTTTTTAATTACTTTAACAATATGAATTGTTCTACACATTGTGAATATAACTGCAATCAATCAGCTTTACTCATTGAAAACAGTGTTTACTATTTTTTAATTTTTTATAGATTTATGAAAATTTTATTTTAGGTGAAGGAAGATTCCTATATTTTATTGATAACAATCATACGAGGAAAATAATTGTTGCACTTCAATGACAAATTATTTTAACAAAGATCTATTATCTAAGCATTTTTATTTTTGTGTGCTATTTGATAGTGTAAAACCAAAATGAAATTTTTTATCCAGAGGTTCAGTCAAAATCCAGAGCATTGACGTTCTGACAAGCCTGCAGTTTCCAATAATTCCCGATATATCTCTTGACAAATCTGTCACAGAGTCCTTCAGAAATGTCATACTTCGTCATCCATTGATGTTTTCCAATTTTTGTGATTCAATCCAAGTTAACAATTGTAAATTTCAATGGTAGCTGTGTTATGTGAAAATTTCATGTTTGATGTACAATCTTATCTTCAGCAATTGCAATGACAAAATTACTTGCAAAATCATTTTAAAAATTTATCACTTTGTAATATAGAAATACATTAGAAACAAAGTATATATATTCCTCTTAACTTCAGGTGCAAACATTATTTGTTTACTAAAAAGAAATTACTTTTTTGTCTGTATTATGTTCATTCATTTTGATTTGAGCATTGTTACTTTGACTGATAGCTGCAAGTGAAATTATGTAACATGTCAAATGTTTAATATCAATTTACTACAAAAAAATATAACTTGTAATAAAAAAGTTAAAATTTAAAATTGAAACAATTGTTTATGCAAATGTTATTTGCTACAACTCAATTATTTTACCTATAAAACGTTCTTGCAACCAAAATAAAAAGACTGAATGGGATGAATTGAAGCAGAAAAACATCAAATTATTATAGGTAGATAACTTTTCATATGTGATTTTCTGTTAATTTTATTTAGATTTTCATGAACCTTCACTTTACTGGTGCAATTTAGCAATTAACATTCGTAAAATGTTTAGGTAAATATTTTTCACAATTTAGAACAAAATTATTCACAGCTTGGGGAAATCATCTTTTAAAAATAAATTCACGAAAATGAATAGCCAAGATAGTATTTTTTTCTTTTCCACCAAAACAGACATTAGCAACTTCTTTCCAACAAAGATTATTACAGTCCACCAAATTTTTATAAAGCCAACAGTGAGCTTTATAAAATTTGGCTGATCATGTTGATCTAGAAATTGTTAGACTTTATATTTTTTAATATTCAAAGTATTGTTCTGAATATTTCAATAAAATAGAAGCAAAAAAATAAAATACATTTAAGAAGACAACTTATGGAAAATGTTTATTTTTTGTATCAGGAACATTTAAAACTAATTTTTTTCTTGTATATTTTAAATTCCAAATAATCCTACAAGCAACACTAAATATCACAACAAATAACACATGAAAGTATTTCTTGCTGATACCTGGTTTAAACTGATTCTTTGCTGTGTCTTATGTAGTATTCTAAATTAAAAAATTCACATAGAAATAATTTGCAAATTTTTTGAACTTATACCATAAGGGTATCTTTAAAAAGGTCCTGCAGTATAAATTTAAAGAAAATATGTGGAACTTTCTTTAAATTTACACAGAAAAGTAAGTTTGTGTAAATATTTGGTATAAAATAAAATTTGATTTAACTTTGTAGAACTACTAACAAATGATACGACTTTTTGTATCAGTAAAAGAAAAATATTTTAGAATTTAAGATCAATAATAGTTTTCAATATTTAAATTACTAACAAAACAAAATAAACAAATCTCAGTTATATTTGTAATAATAACATTTTAAATATAAAGTTGTACTTTGAATACAGCTTAAAATATCAAAATTCATATTTGATAGAGTTTTATACTTAGACAAGACCAGTTCTTTCACCAAAATTATTAACTTAAAGAGATAACATTGATTTTATTTTATTATTCTTAATTATAGTAATTGAGCAATATAATTATATATTCTGAAGAAAATTAAACTTATATTAAAAGTTTTTTTATTCTGAATACAAACTGTTTAAAAATTAAATTAAAAAATTAAAATCCCTTTGCTAACTAATACTGTAACAAACAATGAAGACTCAAATTTAATTTACACTTTTTTAAAATTGTTAATTTTTTAGGATTGATGAAGAATGCATTAATTTTGAGCATGATCATTCATTTTATGACAATAGTTAATGCAGAATTCCTTCACAGACAGACTAACGACTACCATTAAAAACTCATTTAATTTTTTTAATCCTTAAAAAATGCTTCCAACCATGATTCAATATTCCTTTTCTTCAATATCATCATATGTATAACACATTCTTAGCATATTTTTAAATATATAATCTTTGTATGAATTTTAAATTATTTCTACACAATATATATAAACTCAAATTTCGAAATAAAAAAATTCCTAATAACTTAAGGAAAACCACTGGAACTAATCAAATAACTTAAATGAAATGTTATTAATTTTAGTGTAATACATTTGCTATATATAGTAGAAGCATTTGATTCCAACCAAAATGCAGTTACAGAAATGTTTATTTCTAAATGGGAAAGAACTTAAATCTGAATATTACATAAAACATTGAACTTACTTATAATTCACATTCCTTGATTTAAAGATATTAATTTTTATTCGTTTTTCTATATCAAAATTTTCTTGACCATTTTTATCATATTCACTACATGATAAAAAATAGAATCAATATTTATTTAAAGAATAAAAAAAATTCTTGAATGAGTAATGATTAGCAAAGGTCTTACTGAAGTTATTCTTTACAGATAACTTTAAATAAATATTGCGGAAATATTTTCAATATTTAAAAGGCAAGTTATTAATGCAAAAATAAATTATAAAAAATTATTAAGTTGCTATTTAAATCAATACAGTAGAACCAAATGTCTGCATAGAAAATGATATCAAGTTTTCTGCACTTTAAAAAATCAACAATTAAGAAATGCTTCAATTTAATGTTTGAAACAAAAACATTGCCTTTTAATCAATAAAATTTGTCATTTGGAATTTTGCTTGTTCAAAAGGATTAAACACATATTTTAATTGTCTATTTTTAGTTATCATTTAAGTATTTATCATTACAATAGCTAAAATAGAACCAGTTATACATATATTTCCAACCAATTTTCAGTCTTTGTTTTCACATATAATTCTTAATCAAAACTCATTTTTGTTTGTTTGTGTAAAAAATCTTAAAAATTAATCATATCTTAAAATTATGCATTTAAACAATTAAAATAGCAATATTAGCGTAATTTTCTGCTTGCTTTACCTACATTTTATAGTTATTTCAATTTGGTATAATAGATATTTTTTTTCTGTAACCAAATAACTACTCTTAAGAAGTGTACAAGATCTTACTCAGGAATATGCAAAAATAAAATATTTAAATTAGAAGGAAAGAATGCTATAATATCACTGCTAATACTTTAATGTTAAAACTTGTTTAAAAAATAGGATATTGATACGAATATAAAATTTTAGATGCAGATTTGATTTAAAAACTTTATTTTTATCATTATAATAACAGATTTCTAAGTAAACTCAACATTAAAAAGGAAGCTTAATTGCCTAGCTATGATTTTTATTAATAAATGACTAAAAAATCTGAAATAAATGTATTTTTCAAGGACTTTACCCTAATCAAACTTTATCATTTAAATTTATGATTTAATTATCCCTTTAAAATTAATTTTTAATTCTTACTTAGTACTGCAGAAAAATACAACTTATTTAATAAGTTGAAATTATTATAATTAAAAATAATCAAATAAAAATTATAAAATTTTTAAAATTCCATTTCGTAGTTTATTAAATAAAAGCATATTCGCCAAGTTAGTAATGCAAATATAGATAACTTAAATGATAGATGTATTTATCGTCTCTCTTCCAATGACATTTCACAATATAAAAAGTAGTGCACATAACACAAACTAAAAAGCAATTCAACTTAAGATACATAAATATTATTGAATAGATCAGTAAAATTTTATATATTAGCAAGAATTATTGGCAAAAGTTGAATAAGTAATCATTATAACAAAATACATAATTCATTTTAAATTTAATTATTCATATGGCTGTATCAGACTGAAAGGAGAACATGTTCAATGGTCATTTGTATCTTTAAAATGAATTGATTAGATAAATGTTACAAATTTATCTATTCAAGAAAAATACCAAACTGCTCAGGTTTTAAACAATTCTGTAGAAAAATTCTCTATTAATAATACAAATCAATTTGTATTATTTTAACATAAGATAATTTATGTACCTTAATTTACTACACACAATTTGAAGAAAACTAAAAATAAGTGTGCTAAGACAAATTAGTGTGCATTGTAAATATCCAACTAATTCATCCATTCAAAGCACAAGTGCTTAAATTACTATAAAAGATATGTTACTGACAGTTCGGAAAACGGACACAATTTACAGCTTTCTATTAACAAGAAATCTTCACAATTCTTTTTTAAAAAAAGCATTTGTTATGTGCATCTTAAAAGTAAACTGCAAAGAGTGTTATACATACAATGGCAGTAAAGTTGTAATACAGAAATATGGATAAAAAATTATAAACCCATACATCAAAATATCAACAAAAAGATGCTGGGATTTAAAAAATAATAATTTTGGAAAAAAATTTAAGATTTATTATTTTTATTAAACAGTTTAATAATGCAATAAAAAAATGAAATTTTCCTGTATAATAATAGTATATACAAAATTTTTAATATATTGAGCTATAACAAATTTTCATTTAAAGAAAAGTTACTGTTTCTTTCGGTATTAAAAAAAAGTTATATTATTAAGTAGTAAAAAAACTCATAGGGAAAAAAATCTGTATAATTTTATGATAAAAACAACTATTAATTTTTCTATTAATATAACCAATATTTCTAATGAAATAAACATGTTATATATTCAACAGCAGCATTACAATATAAAACCATTAAGATTTTCCTTTAAAAATAATGTTATAAGTACAATTCTGTTGGCTTATTAAGAATGAAACTAATTTTAATATTTTGAAAGTGAATAAAGGAATACTGATATAAATGAAGAGTGAAATAACTTTAATAATATCATAAATTGGTCAGCAATTCCCTTTTCAATGCTGAAGAAAAGACCTTGAAGCACATTCTCTATTTTGTCTGATATGGCCAATTGAGAAACTTAATTTGATTAGAGAAATGAAAAAAGAAAATTTCATGATGTCAGAAACTTTAGATGATTAGTTGAAAGACAACAAAGTAGAGATAATTTAGCAAAGAATGTTTCGAAGGAAAATTCACCCCGAAAGTTTTTGATGTGAAGGACCTGCTACAGCTTCAGTAAATTCCTTTTTTCGTTTAGTTTCTTCTGTTGAATTATAAGAATTTGTTTCAATTGGTTGCTTTTTTGATGAAACATATTTAACAGGAGAACTGAGAGAATCATCTGAACTAGATGCATACAATTTTGAATATGTAGAATAATCCCAAGGGGATTCACCACATTCTTTAGCTTCCTCCTTGTATTTTAAATAATCTGCTGCATCTAGTATCATTCCAATGCTCATCATCAAGTAACTATGCAAATACTCATCAACACTGGCTTTGTCCACTATAATACACCTAGAGGAATTGGATAAAATATTAAATACTAGGTTGGCCTAATAGTTTTTTTAGGAGTTTTTCATGAAACATTTTCTAAAAATCATCAAATCAATAATGTACAGAAAAATTTAGCTTAAAAAACCAGAGAAATCACAAATGCAATTTTTGTTGCATCTGGAAACAAATAAACTCAACATCACATTATGATATCCAACCAATACTACCTTTGTTTATTTATAAACTTGAAAGTGTAGAAGCACGTGACTAAGAAACAAAGCATTTTTGACGATTCAAGAAAAAGTGAACTTTTCTAATTCTTAAAATATTTAACCAATAATGTGAAGACACACACAATTTAGAGCAATAAATATATTAGTATTCTGCTTACAGAAATCATAATTTGTTTTTGAAAAACATTAAAAATAAAGGAAATTATCTGATATTTATCAAAAACTGATGCACCATTTAACAAGCTCTAAATAAAATTAAAAAATAATCTCATTGCTTAATGTGAAGTCCTTACCATAATTGTAACTATACATTCAAAAGCAGAAGTCAAAAAGTGTACAGTAAAAAAGAAAGATTGTCATGATAAAATACAATTTAAATACATAGAAGTTTCTATAACATAAATATTGTACTCGAAAAATAGGTTAAACTAAAAGCAAAATGATACCCAATTAAATCAGAAGCATGTGTGCTTAAATTACAATAATGTTCAAAATACTTTTTGAATAAAATTACTTAATAATTAAAAGATTTGAGTAAAAAATATCAAAATTAAATCAACTTAGATATGAATACATATTTTAAAAAGAAATATAAGAATTATAAGTTTGATTTTCAGGAAGAAAAAATACTATAGGAGCAAGTGATTTACAGAAAAATAAACAGAAAATAAAACTTTCTGCCTGTAATGGATCCCTGTTTCTGGAAAGAAAGCAGCAAACTCTCTTCTTCCTGTCTGGAGTCATTGTCCTTGTCAATAAATGTTCTCTACTTCTGCTTATTTTTCCCTTATCATGCACACCAGATCGGGACACACAACAAAAAATTCAAACACATTTATGATTGTTCTTAGAGCTTTAAAAATAGAATGCTTAATTCACTGTGCAGTCTCACATTTTTCTCCTGAATATGAATATTTTGCATATATAAATGAAATGGAAAATAGCTAATTTTTGTGTGTTTAGAAATTCATGTTATTTTCATTTAAATACTTAAATATTCATTTGAGCAATAAATTTTTAAAGCACTAGTATTAATGTTTTCTGTCTTTCATTAGAATCTTATTTCACATATGTCTACTCGTTATTGGTTGATCCATTACTAAGACAATTTCGATAAGTTATGTTTGAAAACCATAAAAGCAGAGCTTCACACATTTTCTAACTTTTACTCTTCTGTTCAACAATCCATGAAGGATATTAACCTACTTCACTAAACAGCTTCACTTTTTCTAATCCTTGACTTTGTCTTCCAATTTTTTTTATCCAATGTTGAAGTATCCTATTTGTTTACAAATTGTTGCCAAGTAATCAATCCGACTTTGCTGAATTTGTTAAGGCTTCTTAATAGCAGGGTGGAACCTATCTTCACAAATAACTATCAACATAAAGGGCCAAGTTGTTCCTTTTCATCTGGTGCCCCCCCCTTCACCTGTTCGGCTTGGGAATCTCTGTCAGGAGTTGATCTCGGGAGCATTGCCCTCAGCATCACTGGGACACACAAACCACACCAGCATGACACGGTGGGCACCTCTCTTAACACACATATACTTTGTGGTACCACAAATGGTATGAAAATTTTATTTAATTTTAAAAATCCTTGTTTTTAACCAAATAATATTAAGTACATGAACAAGATATTTATACATTAAATATTTTTCTATCATGAATAAATAAATCACATTAATGTAACTTTGTTATTGCACACAGATGTAAGATTGATGCAGTTAAAAACTTAGCTTTTTCAAAACAATTTTGAATTGTCATCTTTACAAGACCACATTTAATGTAAATACTCTGAAATGTGTTAAAAAATGTTAAAATCAAAAAAAAATTCTTTTTATAAATTATAAACTGTTAACAAACAGTTTATAATTTAAACTGTTTTTAAGCTAACATTTATAAATTTAATGAGAGTAGAATATATTTTAGCAATTTTTTTTAACATAGGATGAAAGGGATTATTTTGTTCCCAGATAAAAGAAATTTTAATAAACAAATTTTTGGCTGATAACTTTTGGATTTAAATTTATGCAACCTTTTATAGATATTGAATACCATAACTATCAATCCATAAACTTAAAAAATAAATACGCTTAAAATATCAATACTTCTACACAATACTTAAATAAGAAATAAATTTGTATCTTTACAGTAGAGTAATTTTTTCAGAAAGCTTCATTTATTCTTTTAAAAATTTTTTAAGTCATTTTAATAAATCACAATGATTTTAAAAGATTTTTTCCTGTAATGTAGTTAACAAAATTTACAAAATTCAACACAAACATTAAAATATTTATACACATCTACACTAAATATTAGAAAAATTATTCCTTTAGAATTTTAAAAAATTTGTTTCCACTTGAAAGAATATACAAATTAAATTTAAAACCTCCACTTTCTTGAAGTGAATGTGTTTGAATATATATATATATATTTGTACTACACACAATTGAGCATTTTATTCTATAACCATAAACCTTGAAAAAAATATTAACAATTACAATTTAAATTTAATATATACTCACTTTAGAGGACTTAAAATGTTTGGAAAATCAATTCAAGCAATTATATATTTTTGAACTCAATTGCATGTAATTGGATAAATCATTCTTCAATAACTGATTCATAAGTAATTATAAAACATGTATTAATTGAACTACAAAGCTTTTAGTGAATGGAAAAAGTGTAAAATCAGTTTCAAATGCAACAAAAAAGTAAAGCTTGTACTCTTCTCATTCAGCTTTTTTATAGAAATAAATATATATACTACTGGCTGTTGAAAGTACAAAAATAAATAGTATAAAATATCAAAGAAAATTTATTTCTGTAACAGACAGAATAAGTATGGACTAAACTAAAAACAGTCTTCCGTGGAGAAAGGTTTTGATGCAATTTGTTTACTGCTCCATTTTAATTTTGCACACAAGGACTAAATAAATCCAAATCTACAGTTCAAATTGCATTCTGAACCTTTATAAGTATCAGAAGTGGAAATTAGACCCACAAAGTGTCTGTGAAGTGAGAAATTATGTTATTAGTAATAAGGGTTGCTTTTAAAAAAAGGGTAATAAATAAAAAGGCTTTATTTTGTTTGGTTTGTTTGTTTATCACTCAATTATCATTTTTAGAACAAAAGGACCAATTAGACCAGGGCCTACAGTTTTAAGTAGATTCCAAACAACCACAAGCATCTAAACTCAAAAGTGGAATTCAAACCTACAAATTGATTAACTGAAAGAAAAAGCATTAGCCATTCAAGGCTTCACATGAATTATTTAGAAGTTATGAATTGTTAAGATTAAGGAGTCAAAGTTAGTTCAAAACAAAGGAAAAATTATTTTAGTGTTCCAGTATGTAATGTAAACAAGTTAGTTATTTTCCAATTAATGATTAGAGATATTGAGTAAGTGATAAATTTAATGAAAGGTTGGCCGGAAAATATTACCATGTGGTAAGTAGGAAAAAACTAGGATATTAATGTGAGCACACTATGTAGCATTAATATATGGTTGTAAGTAAAAAAACCATAAAAACAGGTTACAAAAATTAGATAACACCAACTTTTAAATAAACCATATATATATGTCTGTATGTATGTATGTATATATATATATATATATATAGTTAGTATCTTTAAATTAACTAATTTTAATCATTTAATGATTTAGCTATAAAAATAATAAATATTAATAAGAGGTCAATAAAACTGGGTAAGGAAACTTTGATATTTACTTATAAATTAATTGACAGGGATATTAAGTTTGGGAGATTGCTGAAATTTTGAAATATATCAAAGAGTTTGTTTTCATTGTGCATATTCTGCAATTTAAAATTTTTTCAACATTTAATTAATGTTAATTATAACAATACTAAAGTTTACAAGTGACATGATGTAGATGGAAATGGTTATTTTGAATTAATATTATTATCTTTGACATTTTATTTATTTTGTAGAAGACATGTACATATTGTTTATTAACTTTAATAATTTTATTGGAAGAAATGCAAATTTTTAATGCAGTCAAATTTTATCACAATTAAAACAATGACAACTTCATCAAAATTAAGCCAAATAATTTTTATATCTAGTTAATTCATGATAAAAACACATTATAATTTTTATAAGGTGTTTTTATCATGAATTAACAAGATATATTACCTGTTTTCTTATAATTCTTATAAAAATGTAAATTTCCATAAGAACATCAATAAAAACCACTTATTATTAAACCATCACGAGAAGGCGGGTGAGATCTGTGTCCGGTGGAAGGGTTCATTCTTTCAGAGGTTTGAACAGTAAAACGATCACGCCGTTTAGGGTTAAAACAAATTCTTCGCCCGTTCTTCTCTTTGGCGAAGAACACGATTTTCTCCTCCTCATTCTCTGCTTTCTACTTAGCCTAGAAGGTTGTATTATCAGCGCTCTTGATTTTTAGTATTTTTGATTGATTTAAAACTGTTCTTTTCAGAACAACACATAATGTCTCTAAAAGGGAAAAACATTGCGTTCTAAAGAACGTAACATCGTTAATAACGTGCGCATATTTTTTGAAAATGAAGCAAAGTCTACTTCGCTTTCGATACCAATTCAGAAAGCACAGGAACGTACTGCGGCTGCTACTGGCGTTTCTCTTAGAACTGTCCAAAGAATTAAAAAGGAATCCACAACTGATAGCAGGCTTTCAACTCCAGGGAAACAGCGTAGTCGACCTGCAGAACGGAATGTAGTTTTGGACAATTTTGATTTATGTGTCATTCGAAATACAGTAAATGAATTTTATGCATCTAATAAAGTTCCATCCATTTCATTATTATTGCCAGTGTTGAAAGAAAAGATTAATTTTTCTTGGAAAAGGGAATCTTTAAGGAAAGTCCTGCATCAAATTGGATTTCGTTGGAAACGATGCCAAAATAAAAGAAAACTACTGATTGAACGGCCAGACATAATTTCGTGGAGATGCCGGTACTTGAGAGAAATAAAAAAATATCGAGAAATCCAAAAAAGCATTATTTATGTGGATGAAACTTGGATTGACAGCAACCTTTCCTTCTCAAAATGCTGGCAAGATGAAAAACTTGGTGCTTTCGTAAAAGATGGTGCTGGAAATCGGTTAATTGTTGTGCATGCTGGATCGAAAGATGGATTTGTGCCAAATGCAGAATTAGTATTTAAAGCAGGCTGTGCAACAGGTGATTATCATGGGCAAATGAATTACGAAAATTTTGAAAAGTGGATACGAGAAAAATTGCTACCTAATATCCCTTGTAATTCCATCATAATAATGGATAATGCATCGTACCATACGAAGATTTTGAATCCAGTACCAACGAAATATTCAACGAAAGCTAAAATGTGTAAATATTTGGATGACAAAAATATACAGTATGACAGCACTATGAGAAAGCCTGAACTGTTTCAATTAATTAAAATGAATGCTCCACTTAGCAAAAAATATCACATTGACGAACTTTTAAAAGCAGAAGGTCATTCCGTTCTAAGATTGCCTCCTTATCATTGTGACTTAAATCCTATTGAGTTAGCTTGGGCAGCAGTAAAGCGCCATGTTCGCGAAAGAAACGTCGAAGCTGATCTCAGTTTGAAAACAATGAAGGAGTTGACGTCAAATGCAATTAAAAATATCTCTGGGGAAACCTGGCAAAAATACTGCTGTCATGTAGAAAAAATCGAAGGAGAATATTGGAAAATTGATGGACTTGTGGAGACTACAATTGAAACATTGAATTTCGATATAGGATCCGAATCAGAAACTGATACTGCTTCTGAAACTGGT
The DNA here is from genome assembly GCA_037975125.1 of Latrodectus hesperus. Classification (NCBI taxonomy): domain Eukaryota; kingdom Metazoa; phylum Arthropoda; class Arachnida; order Araneae; family Theridiidae; genus Latrodectus; species Latrodectus hesperus. The sequence continues at coordinate 85,341,630 of CM075855.1, forward strand.
ACAATTGATTGGGATTCGGATACTTCTATGGATACTTATTAATAAAATAATAACTATAAGAACTGAAATTTTAAAATAATAAATACAGATCAGCTTTGGAAGTTCTCAAAATTATGTAGATTTTTTATAAGAAGGTTGACTCAGCTAAACAGATAGCATTCTGCTAAATGAGGAGTTTGGTTCTGAAATTAGTGGGTTCAAATCTGAATGAACCAAACGGAGTGACTGTGTAAGGTTTTCAGGGTTTTCCTTGCACGTTAACGAGAATTCGGGTCACTTTTCATTAGAAAGACCTCCCTGAAGGCATTTTCTCTTCTTCGGCAACTACAAAAACTATATTTCCCTTATATTAACATATAATATTTATGCGAAATCTGTATAAATTTTATTTTTAAAAATTTTGAAAATTCTTTGTTATCCATTTTTTTATTTGATATTATACACAAAAATGTTTTAATAAAACAGGTTATACAATCAAAATTGTTAAAAACTATTTAAATGATAGATTTTACTGAACAAAATATAAATATTTTATATTCCCTCAAATTATTTTAAATGATTCCATTGGTGCACAATATATTCCATACTATAAACCTATATGAATTAAAATTAATTCTAAAACATTTTAAAATATTAGTATGTCGTAATATGATGAAATATGTATCTTGAATAAAAAAGGCTGTAAAAAGTTAATTTATTACTTACGGAGTTTCTTTTTAGTCTAAAATGTTTCTTATGTAAAAAGTGTCTTCATCTAAATTAACTTAACAACAAGCATATTCTAGAAAATCTCACCCTTTCCTATTTTCTCAAAAATTATTGCGATAACACAATAAAAATATACAAATTTTGGACATAAAAATTATCTATCGTTCGGTGTTAACTTATTGGCCTTAAAAACAGGTTTTGTTCCTGTTCTTGTGAAATAAATAAATTCTAAAATCTACCTAATAATGAAATTTTCATAGCAAAATAAAAATATTTTCATTCTAAATGTTTTTCTATCATAGCTTAATATATGTATTTATATATTTCAATTCTCGTATTTGAATTCTTCGAAAAAGCATAACACATACATATTTTATTTTCATTCTACATCAGAAAGTGCTAATTAGCCAAATAAGGTAACCTAGATTGAGGCGCTTCTCTCCTCCGCTCGCTAAATTGTTGAAGTAGACTTCTCTGATAACACGTGACTCTTACGTCACACCCGCCATCTCCTGGTGGTCGCACTTATTTCCTTTTCAATATTAAGTATGTTGTTGAATAAAACAGACAGGGAGGTAAAGATATATAGCACTCAAACAGAAATAAAAAGTACTTTTTCACTTTAAATTCGAATAGAATAAATAAAATATTACGTATTTCTGAAATATTAAACTGTATAAATAGCATTTAAAACCTATGCATGAAAATGTAGAAAAGAATAAAAATTCAGATTTTGGAAAAAATAGGAATAAAAGCTCTATGGAATCTGTATTATTCAGGAATGTGAATAAAATATTTTATAAAATCTTTCCAAATAAACAGAGCATTGATTTAGCAATAGATATGTAATACCCATTTTAATATTAACTTCCAAATTTTAATTTAAATTACATAAAAGACAATAAAATATTGAGTCATATGTTTTCTTTATGAAATTATTTTGCATTTTTTTATCTTGAGTGTAAATAGTTATAAAAATATTTATTATCAAGCAATAATTTCCAAAATATTTATTATCAAACAATAGTTATAAAAATTTGTGAATTTAATAACATTTCATTACATAATATTTTATTTACAATCAATGCAAAATGCAAGTGTAACTCAGTTTTTTCAATACAAATCAATCATAGAACAAAAGGTTAAATAAAGTTCCCAATCATTGCGACTGTTTGCTTTTCCCCAATGCAGTTTCCAATCATTGCAACTGTTTCTCCAATACAGTCCTATTTGCTCCATAAAATTTCACAAAAAATAATTTAATGAAATTTGCAATGGTTGTTGTTTATTAAGAAAGTATACAAAAGTTTATTCACTTTTTAAAATTGCTCACAATAATGAAATAAAACAATGACCACATATTTAAATTGTGCTTTTTTGTTCATTAAATGATATTCTGATTTTACTATATATATATATATATTCCATATAATATGAAATTTGTGACAATCAGTAAATTAGCATTTCTATTCAATATTTATCTTTTCAAACTATTCAAAATCATACATTATTTAATATGTATGATTTTGATATTTGTATACTTTCTTAATAAACAACAACCATTGCAAATTTCATTAAATTATTTTTTGTGAAATTTAGTAAATATTAAAAATATATAACTGTAATAAACACATATTAAAAATTAAGTTTTAAATAGGGCAAAAGTTTTTAAAATGGCATTTTGAGGATACATTAAATAGTCTTTAAAATAATAATTCTCTTATATTATCCATAATTTGTAGCATAAATTTGAAATATTTTAAACATTATAGTCCAATTCCTAAAAAATTTGAATAGAAATTTTCATAAAAATACAGTTGGCAACAATTTTCTTAATGCTTTTTTTCTAAATCAAACCAACACAAGCCTGAACTTAAATCACTGATTTCATGCCAAGATGCCAAATGAAGAAAAGCATGACCTGGAATTTTATTAAATTTGGTGTACATAATATCATAAATACACCAAAAATCCAAATCTCCAGTAACCAGTTTATTTGTGGCAAAGTGACCCAAGAGTATAAAATAATAAAAAATGGCTTTATATATAATTTTTTACTAACTATTGCACTGATACAAGACAGAAATGCTAGGTGTCTCTGGAAACTATTTTTAATGACAGAAAAAAATATTAGAGAAGTAGTAAAAGTAGTGAGTCCAGAAGTTGAGACTAAAAAGTTTTAATTTTGTGATTTCACCAATTAGGAGCCATTTCCAAAAGAATGAATTGAAGAAGCAAATGTTTCTTCTTAAAAACTATTTTTTTGGTAAAATGCTTAATTTCAACCATCTTAGCAACCATTTTCCTAATATAGGGATATTGGATAAAGTTTTGATATCAAGTGAACTTTAACTAATGAAGTATTTACTATTTGTTGTTGTTGCTTATCCTCCATGTCTAACGGAGTCAGACTAGATCCACGAGTTCGTTGACTGTAAGGAAGTCGAAGACTAAAAGAGGATTGCTAAAGAGATCCTCTCTAGAGAGACACATACAATCCAAAAGATGCTCAGGAGAAGCCTGATGATTTTGGCACTTGGTGCAGGTGATGAAAGTTTTCCTGCCCTCGTTGAAAGTGAGGCACTTAATATGCCTCGCTAGCAAGTCTTGAGAGAACAGTCTGGGTACGTCTGTCATACGGGAGGTCAAGGGACAAACCTGGTTTTGATCCCTTGTACCAATTATGGGTGGGGGTGTTTTCCACTCCTCCGAGATTTTTGATTTTTCCCGGGAGTATAACTCCAGAAAAGTAAGTGTGGAAGAGGGAATATTTGAAATCCTGCAACCCTCCTTAGCAAGATTATCGGCCACTATTTACTATTTAAAAGAGTTTACTTTTGGTTATTGGCTCAAATATCCAACTTCAACATTTTACAAAAATACCATCTCACAATTGTCTTATTGAATTCAATACTAACAAAACAAAAGAAATTTATAAATATTCTCTATCAATTTAAGTAATATATTTAAGAAATTTGTTATTTCATTTTATAGTAGAAAAAAAATTAATGTCATTTCTAGTTATATCAGATTCTGGATCAAAACCAGAATATAAAAAGTATTTGAAATAATCACATTTTGATTAAATAAATAAAATGCATAATTAATTTGTCATATAAATTAATGGAAATCAGTTTAAATATTACATGCATTCAGATAAAAATATGATTACAATACTAAAAGCCAATGTATACAGAATATAATAGTACTATAAATCATACAAAACCATAAAGTTAGGAAATTTTAGTTTTTGTTTTCTTTGTTCTGAATTATAAATATAAGATAGCATATATATATTTCTTTACAGTATCATTAGATATAGTAAACATATGTTCTGCAGATGATGGCGCTGACAGCATTGGTACAGTATCTAAAAAAGGCTTATATAGGATCAAGTATTTATCAGTCTTTTCAGGACAGTAGAATTTATTATAGAGATGATGAAGATGGGTAAGGTGTATTTAAACATTAACCTCTTTTATATCTCTCCAGCCTTGGAGTACCATACTGTTAAAAGGCTTATTAAGTCAAATATAGCCTATCGTAGAAATGTTTATAAGATGTGCACAAAGGGGAAAGCATGGGCTTCCTTACTAACAAAGCCTATTCCGTGCAACCTCCACAGAGCTGTGGGAGTGGCTAATTTTCAGCTTAAAACTGGGCATGATTATCTGCAAAAACACCTTCACCGTTTAGGTTTGAAGGACTCTCCGATCTGCCCTTTTTTTGTGGACTAGGGGACATGACTGGTGACCACCTTTACACTTGACCTGGACTTTCGGACATCGCAGTTAGAAATTCTGCGGAAGATGACTTTTCATTCACCTCCAGATTGTATTTGGCTGCCCAACAGAGACTGATGGTTGAAAAACCAAGGTAGGGCGTAGGATAAAAAAAAACTCTTCTATATATTTTTCTAAGACAATTCCTAACCATCATTTCTTATCATAAATGCAAGCAACATTTGAAGAACTTTAGAATTTTTTAACCACTACAGGTATTTCAGTTTGATTTATTACATTTCTATTTAGAGTATATGCTAAAAGAGCAGAATCATTAATTATTATAAATTGGTGATCTTTTTTTCTGCCTTCTATTCTCACAGCACCAGCCCTCCCAAAAAGAGATTGTTTCTTCTACAATTCATTCAGAAACAAAAAAATTCTTTAAATATTTCTTTAAATTTGAAAATATTTAAACAAATTAAGTGGAAATAATATTTGATCCTTGTATTGGCACTTTATGTAAGGTGACATCTTAATATCTACACTGTCATCACATGGACTCTTACAAAGAAAGCTAGAAAAAGATGGCACTTAACAAGCATTTTGAATTCTTTGTGATGGGCTAGATTAAGAATGTCTTTCTTATTTTGTACTGAGATCAACTACCATCATCAAAACACATTTTCTTTAAGTCAGGAGTTGTGACAGCATAACATGGCTTTGGAGAGAGGCTCCAGTTATAATATCATGCACTGAATAATTACTAATAACATATATATATAAGACTTTCAGTAAACTATTTGAAAATAAGCTATAAAAGGATGAATTAATCTTGTGTTATTTTCTCAATGGTATCTCTGTATTGAATCTTAAACAACAAACATGGAATTCTTTGAAAAATTAAATTCAAAATGTATCCATATGGTTTTAGTTCTGCTTTCTTGAATATTCTGTGGTTGGGTTTTTGTAATAAACGGTGTTTTGTCAAGACTTTAATTTTTGCTAAGTCACTGAAATGAGTGCTGAATGATTAGGGGTTATCCACTGTGAATAGTTTGTTGCTTTTGTGGGACTAAGACAAGCTGCATCAAAACTCAGATTTACCCACTGTAGAAATGTTGCATCACATTCTTCATTGCTGTCCATTAGTATGCAATGCAAACATTTACCAATCATACAAGCTTCCTTGCTAACAGTGACGGAAATGATAAAAAGAGCTCTGGCTGACAGTTCAATAGATTCACTCATGCATATCAACATTAGCTTGATATTTTAGTGAATCATACATATGCAAAATGAATGAGTTCCTATCTACCAGCTAACACAACACTTTGCTCAAAGGTCAGCAAATTTAGAAAATCTGATTTTCTGTTGTAGTATTTAATTTTTAAAAAGCATATAAGCTTCTTGAGCTTTCATAAAACAAAATACTTCTGCTTCAACTGCTTGCTCTGTGTAAGCTTTCCGACTGTGATAATCCTTTTTACCAGAACATACTCAGTTTGCACAAATATTTTCATAAAATATTTGTACATCTGTGAGTACACGTTCAGGTAACACACTGGAAGCCATTTTTAAAATTAGTATTCCTAATATACCTCAATTTTGCTCCACTTTTCTGGCTTTCTTTCCTATGTGCTTATTCTACTGAAGAAAAATTTTGCACGTTTTTTTTCCAACTGTCTAGTTTTAAAGCCTAATAGTAAGTATGCATTCTTTACTTCTAGGTGTATAGTCCCTAGCTATCTTCCAGACCAACAATAGCCTAGTACAGTGAGGGATATTCCCTTAAAGAAAGAAAAAATTCATTTTCCTATACTGATTAAAATCAATGTTATGGAAATAAAGGAGAAAAAATAAGGCTGTTATTTAGTTGGTTTTGGAATCTAGTTTCAGCCCTTTGTTTAAGTAATCTCTGAAATAGAAAATTATTTGCTTCTTTAATTAAAAATAAGATATATGCCAGTTTCTCATTTTATGAAATTAGAAATTTTGTTAGATTATTGCCGCTGTAATTTGAAAATATTTTTGATTGATTCATATGATGTTTCAATATGCACTGTGTATATAATAAAGTCTTTGGACCATCTAGTAGAAGCACCAATTGTTTGATCTACAAGGTCGATAGATGTACAGAGAATCACAACATGCCCTCAATTTACTTGCCAAAGTAATGTAGTCTCAAGGTTACAATTAACAGGACTCTCCTTTCCGTGGACAGGAATTTCTAAGCATTGAAAATAGATAAGTAATTTGGTCCCTAGCAGAAGTGAATTGAAATAGAGCAGTGATAACTACTCAAGGGTAACCCTCAACCTTTTGGAAGAGAATCAAGATGTAGGAGAATAGGCACAAAAAGCAGTAGACCAAAAGAGATAGAAAAGAACAGATCACTGAAATGACATTGTGCTGCATATGTTTCTTCTTCTTCTTCTTAAGGTTGGGTTTGTATGTCATTGGGCACCTCTGCTTTTATCAGTATTTTGTACCATTAACTCCAAACCCAATGTTTCCTAGTTCCAGTTGCTCGGGTCACCCACTTTATTAATAAAGTCCGATAACCCTTTAATGGAGTCTAGGTGTAACTCTCTAGTATGGATGATGGCTAAAGAAGTTAATCTAGGGAGGGCAAGAGCCTTGCATTCATAAATGATATGCTCTGCCATTTCCTCTTGCGTTTGACATTTCCAGCAGATAGGGTCTTGCTGAAACAGTCCCATCTGGTCAGAAAGTCAGTCATGCTAGGGATAGCTTCCTGGCTTTCACCAGAAGATGGTTTGGAGGTCATTTCTACCTCAAGTAAAAGATTCATTACTGCCCCTTTACAAGATTGCCTCTGAGTTCCTTTGTCTTTTTCAGCAAGGTCTACTTCAGAGGCATCACCTGCAAATGCAGAAAGATTTGTTATTTCTTGTGTCTTTTCAGCCACAAGATAACAATTAATAAGCTCAGGTAATATAAGTCCACCCAGCATTGCCTGAGATACTGGGCAAGGCAAATTACTCTAGAAGTTTGCCAGGCAACTAGAGGCTCCGTTAAGACACCAATACCGCGGTGCCAATAAGCCCTAGGCACGGATCGCATAACACCAGGGTTTACGGGAGCTGGTTCGCGGCCTCTTATTCTATATTCAAGGCTATCCTGTCATTCCTACAGGACGTTCGGCGATCCACCACCTGCCGACGCGCCTGGTGGCTAGCTCAAGCCCCAGAGGGGTACGCATACCCCCTGGTTCCAGGCTGCATATGTTTACTTCAAGTATGTTGTTGCGGCTTATTATTCAAGGTCTAGCTGCAAGCTAGCCATGTCCAAAAGGTCATGAATCCTCAAAAAGTTAAAAAATAAGATGTGAAATTATAAGGTCCTCGTGCAAACGCCCTACACATTGGAGGAGATGCTTGATGTAAACTCCCTGGCAGAACATATTTATAAATTTAAATGAGAAATTGAACTATTCAAATTAATGTTTTTAACAATAAAATGAAATCTACAAATAAAATTTAATAAGTTTTGATGCCCAGGATAAAAAATTACAAGTGTAGATCATAGTTATAAGCCTTAATACAAAACATAATTAATCTAAAATATCATCATAATTGGCCATACAACCCAACATGAGCAAATGCATTCCTCTGAAAATTTCTCCAGGATAACCTTTGAAAAATCTTTCACATACAATTCTTCTCCTTGACTGTAGGAAAATCGGGCATCACTAAGTCAACCAATTTTAACAGAGGTCTCCACAGCTTTCTAGTTCCAGTAAGTCTCAAATGCAGAACCTTTTTATAGTATTGCCATCATGCACTCAAAATGCATGAGCCAACCAGCTCATTCTATTTAATTTTATTAATTTAACAATATCAGGTTGTTAATATATCTTATTTAATTCATTTCTAAATCTCCTTCTCCACAGTTATTGTTCTCCTCTACACCAAGAATTCTCAAAATTTTCCTTTCAAATATTGCAACAGCATAATCTAAAAAAAATTATCTATTTTATATTCCAAAAATAGCTACATTTGAAATGAAATCATTCGCGATTAAAAAATGGAAAAGTACAAATTACCTTATTTTAAGTTTTCTTGATACTGAACTGGTGGATTATAACTGAATCTAAAGCAATTCTATAAGAAATTCAGCAAATAATTTTTAATCACTTTTTACACATAATTTGGATTTACAGTTTAAAATTGATGAAAAACAAACATTCAGATCCAAGATGAAAATCAAATATCAGAGTCGTTAAACTGAAAATCAGAGCACTGATCATTCAGCAAATCAATTTTTTCATGAAAAATGATGGCTCTAAGCTACCTATGTATGCTTGCTCTCCAAAAAGAATTATCTATTTAAGAAAAATTAAGCTATTTAAGGAATGCAATGAAGTTCTTTTTCATTGGTATCAGTAGAAAATAAGTAACAAAATGGCTGGAAAAGAATATATTAAGAAAATTAATTTTTTAAGAAATATTCACCCAGTATGTTCCTGAAGTGAATGGTCTTTTGTTGACCCAGCACTTGATCTTTTTTTCTCTTTAGTCTCTTCTGTTGAAGAGTAAGAAGAATTTGATTCAATTGGTTGTTTCTTTGGTGTGACATATTCAACAGGAGGGGGATGATATATGCCATCTTTACTAGCTGCACAAAGTTTAAAATATGTATAATAATCGTGAGGTTCTTCACCTAAAATTAAAAAAAAAATTAGTAATTGCTAGAGCATTTGATCATTAATGATAACATTTACTAAATCTGTTGTACCAATATAATTAGAAAATCTTGAAAAGATAAATTGAGAATTTTTTTCCAAATTTTGTAAATATTGTTTTTGCATCAAACTTATCACTAGGATTTTCTTTATCTTCATTTCAGTATTTTTTAAATTAATTCTGCATGACACTTTCCTATGCAGAGAAACAAATGTTTACATATATATGTATAATGTTGTGAGCTTATGAAATCATTTCTGCCCAGGATTTTCCCAAGCTTTTGAATAAAAAAAAAAATCACACACACACAAATAAACAGTAATAAGGAAAAAATTGTGTGGGGGAAATGCTCAAGGTAAATAATTCTTCAAATAAAGTTGATAATGGAATACAACTTATAGTAAGAATGCATTTCTAACTAAAGTGAACTTGGTTTGGTTTGTTTGTCGCTCAACGGTCATTATTTGCACACGAGGGCTAATTAGACCTTGGAGTGAGCTTGAGAATTGACAGAAACTTGTTTCAATGGCTGGAGAACGGGAAAACAAACTTAGAAGTGAACATTAAAGACCTTAGTAAATCATATCTGCTTTACTTGAAATAGTTTTCAGTCATCAATGGGCTTCAAAACCTGGCTGGAATTTATAATTAAGGTAACTTTTGTAGTTTTCATAAGTGTACAATCTGTGTGATTCATTTCATATTTACATAGATTACAAATATATCTTGTAATCATTAAATTAGAAATTATATAGCTAATTTTCTTTAAAACGATCAATGAAGTTAAAAGTATAATTTTAAAACTTATATACAAATTAATGAATTTTTATTCAACACAAAAGAAAAATATAATTTTGATAATTATCAATTTTTAAAGTTCAGTATATCAGTCTTCTCACTCATCCTGTACGTATGCATACAGGGATTAAACACAAGATTTTATATATTCCCTATCAGATACTATTACAGCAAATGCATTCTTTACATAAATGTGCTAGCATTAATACAGCTTAAAATAACTCAAACAAAAAGATAAGCAATACCATTATATGAAGACTGAATGAAATTTGCTTTTAGCTATCGTAATTTCGTAACTAACCATCCAAATTTTTTAATAATTTTGCTTCTTAAAGAATTGCGAAAATTCATAGCAGAAATGATATCCGAAGGAAAAATAATGAAGCAACTTATTTTTACCTAAATATTAAATCTTTTTCATCTTAGAAAAATATTTAAAATTATATAAGATAACTTTTAAAATATTAGGAAACTTTCTTTTCATTTGTCTTTCAAGAGGCAAATGAAAAGAATGACAAAAAATCAAACACTCCAGAATTTTTTTAAAAATAAGATAACATCAAATTGTTCATTTAAAAATACTTCAACAAATGCTGATTATTTTATTTAATTAAATAGAAATATATAAAATTATAATTTCTAGAAATGTGATGACAATAATTAAGAAAGTTTTATTTTTATATTGATGGATTAGATATAAATATATATTGTGTACATCAAAATCTATTAAAAATTTTTAATTCTTTTCTTTTAAAGCATTACAGGCCCAAGGCAGTCCCAAATAGTTGTTGCCATCTGGTCCTATCCATTGCGAGGCTTTGCAAGTCTTTATCTTCTATTTCCTATGGAATTAGTAAAATTGAGCTTTTTTACTGGATTTGCATTGTCAGATCAGAACAAATTCTCGAGCCATTGTACAGTCTACTGCAGTTTATGATTTTAATATCTGATTGCTTGTATTTTAAATAGATTTCAAAAATAATTTTTAATAATATAGAAATTTTTCTTTTAGAATTCAAGGTTCGGTATGGAATCAGGTACTCCTTCATTTGGAAATAAAATTTAATTCCTGGTAGCTCTAACCCCATCTATATATAGCTTTTGTATAGAAAATATCTTGTTATTCACATCTTGGGAATGAAAAAAATAGAAAAAAAAATCAAGGTGCACTTAATTATAAACTTTCATAGAATTCAAAGTATTTTTATAAGGAACATACAGTTAAAATAGTTCTCAAATTTATCGATAAGCAAAATTAAATTAATGAAAACACACAAAAATCAAGAATCAAAAGAAAGTTATAACATGTAATCGCTATTCCAAACAAATGTTTCCATTTGTAAAAGTCATACTTCTTGGAAAGTCTTTATACTTCTAGAAGACAAATTCCAATTATTCTTCAGTATTTAAATTACAGTTATTCTATGACATATTTTTAGTTAAATACTTATAATATGGCAGATTCTTTCCCTTACACAGACAGTAAAAATAACTTATCCATTTCTACAAATATTCTATTTACAAATAAATTTTAGAAGTGTATAAAATGAATGCAAATTGAAAACATTAAAAATGGTGTTTTACTTCTAACAAAATTTAAATTTCATAAAAATAGCAATTGATTAAATGGTACAGTATTTTTTCTTTAAATACAATAATACAAACCAATATAGTTACATTTATTTATGTATATGAAAAACCAATTTTAAATCATCAATACAATAATACATTAGAATTATATATATATATATATATATATATATATATATATATATATATATATATATATATATATATATATATATATATATATATAGCATTATTTATTCATCCAAGCAAATCAGATTTTTCAGTAAGATAAAGCATTTAAATACAAATTAAAATATGGAATTTTATTTTAAACAGAATTATTCAAGCACATATATATATAGTAATATTGATTATAAATAATGTAATAACATTATGTATATATACATACAAATTGCAGGTAAAATAACAAACAAGAAATCGTTCATATAAAACTGAATTTTAAGCAAATTTATAATAGGTAAGACTGACATATATTCAATAGCATTAACTTTAAAAAAAATAATAAATTACATCAAATAATTCAAATCATACAAAAAGGCAGGCTGGTACAAGGAATATTATAAATAAAATTTTACATCAAATGCTATAATTATTAACAAATTAAAACTTATATGAATTATATAAAATAAGTTATATCAACTTGGCTTAAAGAACACTTAGAATAAAATATTGGGATTTCCTTTTCCTAAAACCAGTATAATTTTAAAATAAAAAAATGCTTGATATTTGACAAATGTCATTTAAAAACCTGATCAACATAATCCGACAATGGTATAGGAAAAATAAACAAAGTTATCTAAAAAAATGTTGACGGGTTTAAAGATTTTGAGTAAACACTTGAACATATTCGAATACATTAGAAGTTGATAAGAAACTGATAAATGGAAGGTCAAATTCAGCGAATAGAAATTTTCAAAATATGCCATATTGATCCACCACGTGTGTGAAATGTATATTATATTAGAAAAACACATAAAATGACAAAAATTTAACATATATAGCTACGGCTATAACAATGAAATTCTTCATTCCAGTTATAATTGTGCGTGGCAGGTTGTCAAAAATTAAGGTATAAATATATAATATTAATTGGAGAGTTCTGTTTGTTAGTATTTTAAATGGTAAATAATCATATTTAATCACCGGAAATACTATTTTAATTATAATCAGAATACATTACAAATAACCTTGCAAGAGTCAATAACAGGGAAAGATGATATAGAAGTTTTTCGAATTTGGAGAGCAAAGAAAACAATTTATACTACATTATTATTGAAAATAATGGTTAACAGATCACAGAATATTAAAAAAGAAATAATTTAAATTAATTGATTACGTATTTAATACTCACCACGTGCTTTAGCTTCGGCTTTGTATTCTATATATTTTGCTGCTTCCAGTAAAGTTTCGAGGCTCATCGCCACCCAACGCTGCCGATACACATCAATACTGCCTTGGATCTTTATAATGCACCTAAAATTCGATAAAAATTTAATATAAATGTGCACATTGTGAATTTTCGATCTCAAGATGGCGGGATGACATCAAAACACACGCATCCAGAATAGGCAGAATACAAGCACCACGTGGTAACGGTGATTGACGTTAGTTCCTTTAAAACGCAAAGGTTGAGTAATCGAATAGTGTTTACTAATGGGAAGCCCAGCTACGCCTAGAAGAGGTTCTACGATTGCAATTCAGTCAATATCGCATGGTTTTAGGCCTGAACGGTTAGTTGTTTGGAACAAAACGACTATCAACACAAAAAGGTACATGCAGCGTGACGAAAATTGTTATTTTCTGCAAATACCTGGATCAATGGCCCTTCCTGCTTAAAACGCTGATTAATAAGTAAAAAAATATTTTAAATAGCTTTTTCGTTAATTTAATATCCTGCGTCTCATGTAAGATAACAAAAAATCAACAGAAGTATCTACAAAACATCCAAAATTACTCGTGACCTGCCTAAAGTGTAAAAACCACGTTATTATGTTTGCATGTGTTAGAATGCCAGGGCCAATAAAATGAAAGCACACCATTCAATGGGCGGAGCTTATGTCACATGGAGCATATGCTACTCTTCCAACTGTCAACAATGCCCCCTCAATTTATGAATGTAAATTTACATAGCATTGAAATTATTTGTGAATGCTTAAAAAAATATTTTCAGTAAAATTTTAAGCATTATTTTATAGTGTTTGATGTAAATATTGAGGTTATTAAAAATTAAATTTCTCATGCTGCAGTGTTTTGCCATCAAATAAGCAGTCGAGCTGTCATTAAATTGTAATAGTGCTGCCATCTAGTGAGAGTAAATTCCTTTAATGTTCAAAGTAAATTGTTATCCTTTCATTGCGGAAAGTATTTGAAATCAATACCAAACAGATTGCTTATTATTAAATTAGATATGATGGCGAAAATTTTTTGCCTTAAGAAAATGAACGTTTTTATTAAAGTTTCTTAGAATAAAATCAACTACGATATATAAATTTATGTATTCTAAATTTAAAAAAAATAAATAAAAGTTTCGGTCAATAAAGATATCTTTTCTAATAGAAATAATGAATATGTTTTAAAATAAATAAAACATTTTGATTAAAAAATATTTAACTATAACACACCTACATTTTATTCACTATTTTGATTCACTGGCATCAAATACATGTTTTCAAGGTTTTATGAATAATTATTAGACTTCCTTAGAAAGCGTGCAGACCATATTCCCATAAAATTCATAAATACATATTAAACGTCACAAGTATCTGAAACTGAAATTTTTTACAGTTAACTTCAAGAAAAATATCCTTCAAATATGTAGAAATAAATAACAGCATAGCTAGAAATCAAAAAAAAATGTTTTTGAAGTACCAATTCGAGTTATATTGATTTGTCGATCTAAATTTCCCTATATTAAACTATATAAGTTCATCTTATTACTTTTTCATTTAGTCAATAAATAAATTAAGTAAAAATTTTAGACTTATATCCTAAATATGTTACTATTTGCTAGTATGAAGTTAATTCTGAATTTTTAACTTAATTGATTTGTGGCATAGAAAATATGATCCTTGAATGCAATCATTTCCTCTTTCGAAGAAAAAACTTTCAACAAATCCAATAATTCCACAAAAATTGATAATTTTTTTGCACCATAAGAAAATAAAACTATTTAAATCAAGTAATAGACAGAGGACTATATATAACAGATTAAAAATGCGAAAATTGAAACCATTTATTTTTTATAATTTTAAATATTGATAAAATCAATTATTAAATGTTCTAATTTAACTTTAGAAAAATTGCCTAATCAAATTGAAAATAGCTATTCCAATAAATTTAAAAATAAGTTATCACATTTTTAAACTTCAATAACTTGTCATTCTGATTTTAAGAAATAATTTTAAATAAAACTTAGTAATCTCATTTTTTCATTATAAAAATTCTAAATTGAACACTTGATTTCTATAAACCTACCACTGATATTCTAATAAGAAAAGCAGAATACACACACCTGCCTGTTTAAAATAATGTTCTTATCCTAAAAAAATTTTCAGAAAATATTCGAACAAGTTATTTTAATGAAGCCATGATATATAATTTTTTTCAGAATTAAATTATACTTTTGTAAAAGAATTTAATATTTTATATACGAAATAAAAAAAAGAAATTCTAGATTCTTACATTAAATTATATCTTAAATTTAATGACCTTCTGGTTAATGTTTATTAGGACTAAAGAATTCCAACAGACTAAATTTATATTTGGGAATAAAAAACATACATTTTTAAAAAGCTATTATTTTGTTTAAAATTCCTTTAAATGAATTAGTTTGCATATTTAGCGATTAATGGATGTCTTTTCTTGACGATCGAAAGAAAAAAGTTGCCATTATTGTAACAGTATTTTCTAATGCAGCAATAACATCGCCTGTGTTGTTATTGAAAATAACACAGGCGATGTTAACTATTCAAAGAACTGTCATTAACTGTAACCATTTTAAGTCACTTTGGATATCCTAAGAACATAAAGCAAATGTTCTATGAACATTAAAAATTTCATTTCTTTTTTATCGCTTGTTTTGCATTCTCTTTATTTTCCATTCTTTGCATGCAGTCAAATGGGCCTCCCGTTGTCGCTGAACGGTTATAATTTGCACGGAAATTGTTAATAGTCCTCGTGCGAAAAATTATAATTACACCAGAGCCTACAGCTCAAAGTGGATCCGGAATTACTACCATCCAGAATCGTATGGGGAATCGAACTTACGAACTATCAAATTTGCATCGCTAGGTAATGGAAGTGCTTCCAAAACTGAATATTATTGTGGGAATTATAACTCTTTGCTATTTTACTTATAATATATAATAATAAAAGTTTTTTGGTAGTTATCTATTGTTATGATCTAACTTAAGTATTTCTAATTTATAAATATTGAAGATAATTTTCTAATATTGAAGATAACACACACAGGCTAATAAATTTATTCATGTACCTTGAAATCGAAACAACATCACGTATTCATGGAGGGCTAACGCAAATCCCCCATCTCTAAAACAACCCATTTTATGCTTATATATTATATTATATAATTATTAAATTATTTTATCAAAACTAAAAATATATTTTTACCTGTTTTAAAAAAAACTTATTCCAAAAACCTATTTTGTTTCCCATATACTTTGATTTTTCTGTACTTACTCTTTTTTTCCCAATGCCTGGCACAAAAGGGTATAACCTTAAGTCACAACAAGGCCAGAGACTGCTACTCATTTGTCGTTACCCAGCGGGAACCTGTGAACCAAGTCATGGAGGCGAATAGCGTTACCCGCGTCATACCACCACAAACCCGTCTATAGGGTGGGCCACATTCATACAACAAACATCACAGAAGAAAGGACAGAGAGACACAGAGAACGAGAAAGAAAGCAACATCTATGCCCGAACCGGGATTCGAACCCGGGACCCACAGCTCAGGAGTCAGGAACGCTAACCACTCAGCCAATCGGTCGGGCTGTACTTACTCTTGAAAGTTGCATTGTTTTGACTCTAATGTGCCCTCATAAGTTATTTCACCAGCATACTTATCTATGCCGCCAGGTGAGAGTCATTTAGAAGCATGGACCAAGCAGATGTCACCCCAATGCTGACTAAAGGTATTATTTCACTTGGAAGACATCGCCAACACAACCTCTTTAGCATACCTTTCAGCCTGTAGTGAAAAGACACAGCTGATCGGGAATTGAATTCACTACCTTCGTGTGAGGAGAAGGATAACCTAACCAATCAAACCAATGCGGCATTGCCTACACAAGTCAAACTTCTATTAAAGCACAGAATCAGAGCTAACTTGGCGAAGCCTTCCATTCATTTTTATTCACCATGTATCTGATGACTAGCGGTTCACGGTTTCCAGTGGAAACTGCGCAATTCGAAAAAAAAATATCACTATTTACAATTTTTTTCAACAATGTTTACTATTTACTAGCGTTGCTGAAAGCACTGCTTTGCATTACGAAATAAGATCTCGCGTAGGAGTCAATGGAAAAGTTTAATTTTATGTCACTCACAATGTGGTCACACATTTTTTTCTCTCAAGGACTCATTAGACTTGGGATTTATAGTTTTATAATGGAATCCGAACTACTTCAAACATCCGAACTCAAAGCGGTAATCGAATCCATGAACTGGTGAATCGAAGCCAGGACGCTAACTGCTCACTCCACGGGTTCAAAGAAAAAATAATTTTTGTAATGGTGACTCATAGTAGTGATTGATTGGTTGGTTGGTTGGTTTGTCGCTCAACGGTCATTTTTTGCAATTGAGGGCTAATAAAAGGAGACCTATGGCTTAAAGTAGATTCGAACCACTTCAAAAATCTATCATGACCCCAGAGGTAGATCAACAATTAAAAGTTAGAAATCCAGACTTCCGCTCCATTTTTAGAAGTGAACTTATTGCCATTAAGGACTTGAGACCTTACTTGAGGAAAAAATTTGTGCTTTGGGTTTTGGATTCTATCGGACAAGAGCGATGCTTGTAACATTTCCACACTAGACATACTTGCGCAGATTTCTCTTTTTCAGACTGTACATCTGCAATGCCTCGCCTATTTCGATATTTGTGGAAATGATGTTGCAGGTAAACTGGTCAAGGGAGGTTCAGAAGCCCCGAGCTCTGTCCCTATCAAGACACATTTTGCGAAATCTCTGCAATCAGGAAGAATTTTAACAAGATCAAATGGCAAATCCCTCCAATAAAAGAATGGTACACACTAGCCCTGCTGGTTCTCTGGACTTCACTTGCGATCGAGAAGGTCCGACAGCTCTTTCCAGATTTGCCAGAGGCTACTTGAGGGGGCCTGCTTTGTTTTCATAGGAGTCAGAAGATTTTTCCAACATGCAACAAGTGCGCTTCAGAAAACACATTTTGGACTATCTTCAACTCTCCCGAGATGACTTAATTAGAAATTCTCCTGTGTTTTTGGACTCTTTGAGGGTTCATAATCTCAAGTACATTATCTAACAATCGCTGGACATGGAGGGTGTAAAACAACACTTATGAGCAATAGACTCTTCGTAAATAAAACTATTCAAATTCTTAAATCAATAATTTCTAAAGGGACATTCTTTAGCATCACCGTGTTTATTTAAATTTTCATGAGGTTAAGTAACAAAAAATTATTATTTAATTCCTCTTAAGTTGAGTGAGTACCAACATCATTTCTCTGCTCCTAGCCCAGAAACCCAGCGGTGGGTCTTATCAGTTAGGTGGAAATTGCTGAGGAAAGGTATTTTCTTCGTAAATTAGAAGCAAGGACCAAGCAGAAGACCCCCAAAAATTGACTCCTGCACTACCAGAGACATCATTTCACTCGGAGGACATTGCAACCATAGCATTTTTTTCGACTCAAGAAGGAAATTTTCACTTATGAGATATATCACTGGAACCCAACCTTTATAAGAAAATGCTTCCGACCGAAATGGCTGGGTTGGCAAAGGTCAAGAAACCTAAGTGAATTTTAATTATGAATATTAATATTTTACCTTCTATTTTCTTTAATAGAATAGTACTTTTGATAAATGGCTTAAGATGAAAAAATACAGCATATTCAAAACACCGATACAAAAAAATTTGTATAGTATTTTGCATCTCAATTAAAATAATACATTTTTAATAGTGAATATTAAAAAATATATAATAATTTTTAAAGCTAATATATTATAGTATCTATTAATTTTAAAGTGTTTTTCTGTAAAAACAGCAGACTGCAATTTTCAAACCATTATTAGAAAATAATTTATTAAAAACATTTTTCAAAAAAATTTGCAAAAAAAGAAAAAAACTTCAGAAGTGAAAAATAAGGAGGAGATGGCACACAATTTAACAATGCACAATATAAATTGCACATATTTAATCATAATATTTCGAATAACTTATTCATGGTTTTTCAGTTTCTAGCACAAACATGAAATAACTATTATTATTTATTATATTTGCTGATGTCTGAGGCCAAAATTAAAACTTCTTTAAAAGATTATACCAATGGAAAAATTTCTCTGATTTAAATATTTTACATTGCATTTTTTAAAATTTTATTTGATTGCAAAAAAGTAATTTTATGTTAAAAAATCATTTTGCTCTGATAACAATTTATTTTAAATACTAAATTTCGAAGAAAAAATTTAAAACTATAATGAAATACACTATTTAAATATTGAGCAAAAACATTTAAATATTGAAGTAAAAAAATAAAGTAAAAATAAAAATAATTTCCGACTTTTCTACAGTGAGTTGCAACTTCATTAATTTTAAAAAGTAATTTTTTAAAAGTAAATTTATCAATGCTTTACTATCCATTTCTCATCTATTCAAAGAAAATGTCATAAAAATTGTCTTGAACATGTTCATAACAGAAATAAATGAATGCAAATAATGTTCTATTTTTCACTATTCTGAAACCATTCTCGAATGAAATTTATTTTACAGCAAACATATCAAATCAGAATTGAAATCTAATGCATCGGGGTTTAATACCCCAAATGAAACAATCGTTTAAGAAATTCGCTTAATTTTTGAAAGCAATTCTTTCAGTTGAATATTTTTACCATTTTTATATACATGCTAAAACTATTCACCCTAGAATATGTTCTTTAATGGACAAATAAATCTAAGAATGGATGCAAACGATTTACAAAAATTTAAATACCACTTTAGTTGAATAAATTTTAAATATTTTAGAAATAAGAATTAAAATTAGAAAACAAGAATTTCAAAAATATCATGCAGTTTAATTTTAAAAGAATCGGATGATATTGTTTTCGATCAGAAAATAAAGAACTTGAGCAGAAATCAGAAATTTTCCAAGTAAATCAGATGCACCGGAAAACTTAACCGAGAATATTGAACACAACGGGGAATATATAGCAGTGAATATTTTGCATTAACAAGAATAGTACAAAGTGTCCAAATCTAGTCGTTGACAATTTTAGTGCAATTTGCATGTAATGATCTATCAGATTTCTACACTTTGAATTTTTTAAATTCATAAAATATATATTCGTATGTATAAGTGCTACTAAATAGATAGGCCCACATTTTGTGTTTTAGTGTAAAAATTCGTGTGTAGCGAAAAAAAGTGTGTAGTGTGTAATTTTAAGTATAAAAATTCATCTGGAACAATTACATAGCAGCAGAATTTCGTCAGTCAGTCGTTTTCATTAGGGCATTTTCAGACAATTCTTCAAATAAAACAGAACTTTTGCTAAAATATATTTTATAATTTTATGTGACTCAAAATCCGTGAATCACTAAAATAAGCTCAGAAATAAATTTATTTCCTATGAAAAATCAAACTTATTATCTGGAATTATTTTCGAGTTTCTACTAACAAAGAATGGTGGTGAAATTTTGCGAACTTAGTTATTTCATTAACTTCTTGATTTTCAACGTAGGGACAGTGATTGGATCGGCCATTGAGCACATTTGTTATTTGCTAATTAGATTTTTGATAAGATTATTCAAACAGCAAAATTTTGCTTGAGGTAAATCTGAATCACCTTTACAAGACAAAACTTATAATCTCTAGTTTACTTGCCTTTCTTTATTTAAATTATTCATTTTTATACAGAAAAAAAGGAATATTTTTTCCTGTTCTGTTATTTGTTTTAAAGCGATACAAATGTGAGGTTAATAAAATTTTGTTAAGGATCTGCAAATCGCATTTGACCGTAGTCATAGGTTGTTGAATGATATTTAATAATAACAGCATCTTATTATTATTTATTTATTTATTTATTTATTTATTTATTTGCTATAAGTTAAATTAATATTTTAGCCTTAATTTAAAATTAGATTTAGGCTATTACAAATTATAAACCAATGACATATAAAACATGGTTTTTTGCAAATTTATAGATCAAACAGTGATATGATTAAAATCTTAGTATTTTATTTGTTTAAACGATAAAATATAACACCTTCTACAATATTTCTTATTCGATTTTATTTTTTCTACGAGTATTTTTATAAACAGTACAGGTATACTTTTAGTTTATATAAATAAAAAGAAAATGTAAACAAAATAATAAAATACTCTCAAAATATAAACAACAAAAAGATAACCTAAAATGTATTTTGCGAATTGATGTGCCATTAAACATCAAATATGTGTTTTTAGTGACTGATATTTTTATGTACTTACGTTTTTCGCGCAATAGGCATTAATTGATTGATTCACTGAAATCCAAAGCCACTTTTTTTCGGGTGGGGATAGGCTTCGTTCTGGCGATCGGAAGACGATGGATACTGCACCTATCATAGCCGCGTTGAAAGGATTTGTGCACGTTTAAAGTTCCGTAGGGTCCAATCTCCCGTTGTCGTTGTGACGTAGAAAAGAAGGTGCCAGCTCAGAAGCCAACATCGTCACTTGATCGTGATTCAAAATTACGCTGAGTTTAGAGGGTTTTCAATCGTAAGAACAAATGAAAACGGATTGTGCATAAGCAATATTGAAATGAAAGATAAAGAAATTTAGAAGAAGCTATCGCATCTTGGGTGTGGATGTTTGCGCTTGGTTTGGAATCCGCCTTAAGCCGTAGGTCCCTGTCTAATCATCCCTCGTGTGCAAAAAATGAAAATTGATAGAAAAAAATTTAAAACAAACCAAACTTAGTAAACACCGTGTTGTCCCGGTTTGGAAAGATGTCTTTTACTTGACAGGGAGATGGTGAGTTCTATACCTGACCCAATCGAAGAACCACGTGTTGCCTAATGGCATAAAATGCATCACGGTCACAATGTCTTTTCATTGGTATGGAGAGGAAGATGCCAGTTCAGGAGCTGATCTCATCAATTGATCATAATTCAAAATTTAAAATTGGCTGTGTTCAACGACTTTTCAGACAGCAGAAAATAGGAGTCAAACAAATGTGAAATTTTTCCAAATAGAGTTGGAAGAAATGTCCCTGTACTTATGCCGTTTGAGTGATTACTATTTTGATTTCCAATCCAGTCGTTCCAGGATCGAAATCTAAAAGAAAAGAAAGAAGGTTGATTTGGTTGTAGTAATATCTTCAGGATCATATTTGAAAAGTAATCTTCTTATCTCATTATTCAGACTATCAACAGCAATCTGCTATACATCTTCTGCACAATCTAAGTGCACACATCGTGGGAAGTATTAGTTGAATAAACTGACTGTCTCACCACTTGCAGCCAAATTGCTCAAGATCGTTGTGAAGCACTAGCGTATTCATTTTTATGCACCCATCTTGAGAAAATTCTTTTTCAAATTTGTATGAATGAATTCTCAATGAATTTTTTTCTCCCGCTAACAAAAACTAATTCCAATAAGGTGAACAGCTTAAAATGAATTCTGAACCATTGCAAATCCAAATTCTTTGGATTCAGATGAACTGAAGGTCTGCTTGCTATTCATTTGGCTACCTGCTTTGTTTTCTCAGCCTTTCATACCTTCAGTGGTTCGATTAACTTAGTACTAAGCATGCTTGGGAACTAAACACTGGGGGTCTTATGTTAGGCTGACCACCTAGCTGGGACATATGCTTCGCACCCAGGGCCTCAGGAAAACAGTTATGGGCACTGCAGGCCTCGGCCCACATGGGTTGTCGTGCCATGGAGTAAAATCTACTTTGTTTGAATCAAGTGGGGGGAAAGCATTTATGTAACTGAGAGTCAGGTAGAGAAAGTTGTCTCACTTTTGTCAGAAAGTGGCAGATTCTGTACATGAATCAGCTCAAGGTCATGATGTTAAAAAAACCATACATGTTAAAATACCGTAAGAGTCAATATCCCTCCAATAATGTTGCGTGAAGAAGAAACAGCTAGCTCAAGTGTCGATCGAGCCACTTGGCTTTGGATTAAAAAATGACGAAGCAGTTGGCTATGTTTAGCGGCTCAAGTCAACAGAAATAGATAGTCAGAAACACTCCACAGTAACCTAATCCCAAGTTGCAGGTAAATGCCTTAACAGGTAGTTGTTGTTACACCAGCATGTTTCCCTAAACCTAGCCCTGAATTGGGCACTACCAATTAGATAGAAGCAGCCGGGAGGAGTCTTCATAATTTTGAAGTAGAAACCAAGCAGAAGATTTCCGATGCTTGCCCTGCCACCCTCAGAGGTATCATTTCACTTGGAGGACAATGCGACCACGACCAGTTTTAACGTGCTCCAACCACCATAAGCGAACATGACGGATCTTCGGTCGGCTGGGATTCAAACTCACTACCTTCCGATAATGAGAACGACGCCCTAACCAACCAGGTCAACGCGGCCCTCTTAGCCAGGTGGTGTCACTTTCGTGTTCGAAAGGAAGCCGTGGGTTGGGGACGTGTCAATGTTAATCTGTGACGTCCAAATTCCTTCCGCTTGTGTGGCGTGGACGTGGAGACGAAGGTGCCAGCTTAGGTATGAACTCGTCACATGACCGTGGTTCAAAATGACGAGGCACTTGGTGATAAGTGAGTATTCAACACTTAATCTGAGGTTCCCTTGCATGCAGCAAATGAAGCATCATTTGCCATGGGCAGTATTGGGAGTGTGACCACACATTCCTCCTCAATGGCTTGCTAGAGCTCATGGGGTTGGGGACATGTCTACGTTCATCTGTGACGTCCAAAGTCCTTCCGCTGGTGTGGTATGGACATGGAAACGAGGGTGCCAGCTCCGGTGTGACATCGGTCTCCTGACCATCGTTCAAAATGACGAAGCACCTGGTGATGTATTCCAAAACCGGTCACCTTAAAGCACAGTCGGGGGATCACTGTGTGTATGGTTGAAAGGAAGCGGGTTCAATCAACACGGAGGTGTTGGTTCTATACTTGAATCAGCCGATAACCACCATGATGAGAGAGTACATGCCATCTATAATTTTGTTAGTGTGTCAACTATATCTCGTTCAAAGAGTTCTTAAAACCGAAGTTCATAGTTTAGTCGACCTCTTCTGAAACCAACAATTTTTTTTTAATTTTTTTATTTTTTCAATATTATATAAATAATGTCCAATAAAAAATGCATCTTGATTAAAAAAACGTTCTAGAGGAGCATCCATCGAGTCATGATTTGCCAATATGCAGTGAATATTGAAAACGAAGATGTATCCACTCAAATCTGGATTTCGTCTATTGATCTGGATTTAAGATTAGAAGGCAATTGATATTATGCTAGGATCTTGTAAAATTAGAAAAATAAGCAATTGCATGCATAAATATATGCGTGTGTGATTACGTAGTTACTTCCTTGTCTTGGTATTTATTAAGAGGCATTGTTGAAAAGGCAGATTTTCAAAAGTAAATTTCATCATTACAGGAACAACTTTATTGTATGAAGACGAACATTGACTTCTGTAGCACGTCTGCTCGGTACAATAAAAAAAAAGCCCCGAGAAAACTTAACCCCCTCAGAGGAGTAGAGCATACTGGTCACTCATTCGTTGAGAACAGTGGCGCGAGTCATTGGTCAGTTCGAGAAATCCCTTAATCCTATTGGGTAATCTTCATAGTGCCAGTTACATTTTGGAATTCTGTAACAGGGGGTGGTATAACTCATACATTTGCTAAAAGGTGTGTTGTTTACAATTAAAAATACTAAATACAAGATATAAATATATATAGATAAAGTCTATTATTTTTTTTCCAATGACGGGCACACTTGGGTGACGAACCCTATGCCACAAAAAGGCCAGAAACTGCTACTCATTTATCGTTACCCAGCGGGCACCTGTGAACCAAGTCACGGAGGCGAGTAGCGTTGCCCGCGCCATACCACCACAAACCCGTTTATAGGGTGGGCCACATTCATACAACATCACGGAAGAAAGGACAGAGAAGGAAGAAAACATCCATGCCCGAACAGGGTTTCGAACCCGGGACCCACAGCTCAGGAGTCAGGAACGCTAACCACTCAGCCATCGGTCGGCATATATATAAAGTTATTCAAACGAAATAACCAAAATTATAACCGTAATTATGTTGTAAAGTTTAAAAAAAATTATAAATATACGGAATATATATAAATATCCATATATTTATAAAAAAGTTTTAAACTTTACAACTTAATTACGGCTATATTTTTTGTTATTTCGTTGGAGTAAACTTTTATTGTCAATTATTACTTTCAGTTTGTAATTGATGTTAATTTTTCTTTTGCAAGCGTGAAGAATAGTTCATTCGAGTATTATTTATTCTTAAGAAAATCTTTACACATATGAATTCGATAATCTGTCAGGGAACATGGGACTTCCCCTTATCCCATGTCCCCCTGATTAGGAGAGACAAGTCCATCGTTTCTCAATATTTTTTTCTTCGCTGTTATGCGATTTTTTTAATTTCCATTTTTACTTATTCCATTATTACTCTATTCTTTTGTTTTTCTGAAAGATTCGTCTTGTACTTTATAGAAACATTTGTCTCATTTTTTCAATAAATTTAATATTATTATAGCGTTACTTTAACCAATATACATATATATATATATATATATATATATATATATATATATATATATACTATATGCATATATATATATATATGATATATGAGCGATATATATATACTATATATTGTTACAATCGGGAATGAAATATGCGCGCTTGGGGAGCAAAACATGCCTCTTCAAGATAAATGCTCTTGCACTGAAGAGTGTTGAACGTGTCCTCTGGAGCGTCTGCTTGGATTTTCCGCTCACCAAAGCTTGGAGCGGTAATGACAAAATCGATTGGATCAATAATTTTAAAATTGTTCATTTGCATTACGCCGAAACTCAAAACTTCCTGTTCTTGTACCCATAAGCCATTTATCTAATTCGTGTTTGTATTCTTTTAGGGTCGTCACTGCTTAACTTGATTTCACTTTTACCATTAAACATGTGAATAAGATTTGTGAACTTCAGTTATTCCGCGCATTATTCCTACAAATGTTTTTGAAGTATATTCATCACATAAATATCTCGTCACGATCAGAGTTTAATTGGTGTTATAAAGGATCAATGAAATTGTTAAAGAAATGAATACTTTGTAAATTTTTTTTTTTATAAAAATCAGCTAAGTTACTGTGTTGTATATTGTACAGACATTATATTTTTAATAAATTCCTTAATTCGGGTTCTGGTGAAATACTTCCGGCTGGCTATTTCTGCTTACGGAACCCTGTCAACATAATCAGCCGCATTGTAACCACGATTCATTGAGAAGAATCACTCGAAAGCTGGCACTTCACACACACATTCTTCAATCTACAATAAATTAGCGGCGACATTGGACCCTACAGATTGGTATTCTCAGCACAACGGTCTTCAGTTGAGTCTTTTATCGAACCTACTACCCCCGCATGATTTAGCCCGTCCCTCTGATTTAGCTATGCTTTTCATGGTGAATCTATCACGTTTATCTTCCAATACTTCAAAATGTGTCAATGGTATGTAGGAGATGCCAGACAAATTTGACCGAAATTGATGGAAATGTATGCTAAAAAGTTTTCACCTTGTCTTAAAGATCAATCAATATTCCTCAAAGCCAAAATACACTGGTTCGATTCTAACCACTATTCAACAACAGGAGATGGATGCTGCGCTTTTGCTTTCTGCGTGCGCAGAAAGCAAAAGTTGTGGGTGCTTGGGAGTTTCTGGGTTTTCTCCGGCGTATAAGTTGAACATCTCCCATGAACTATATAAAACCTTCTCGACAAATAGTTACGCAGTGTGTATTAAAATGCCTTATTACAGCCTTTGGCCGTTAGGCTATCTGTTATACATACATACATAGGGGTGCAGGCGAGCCCCAGACTGTACCTTTAGATTAACGGGCTGGGGGAATACTCGTCCCTCATCAAGTGCCTCGTCATTTTGAACCACAGTCAGGTGACGAGGTCCCACCTGAACTGGCACATCCCCGCCACACCAGCGGAAGGGCGTCACAGATGAGCGTAGACATGTCCCGAACCCCCGGAGCTCCAGCAACCCAGTGAAGGAGAGTACGTGGTCACCCTCCCATATACTGCCGCGGCAAATGATGCTTCCCTTTGCTGATCTTAACAGGATATCTGTTATACGGTGACAAAACTTATTTTGAAAAATTAAATTATGTTTTGAAGTAATTTTTGACACTGTGTGGTGGACAGCCTTTCGGCTGAAGGCTGTTGTAAGGTATTTGAGGTATCCACCTTGAAATGCCTTCAAGGAGGGTTTTACATTGAAAAAACTCCCAAGCTATCACCCTGACAGACAGGCATGCTTAAAGCAGAAGCGCAGCATCCATATCCTCATCTTCAACAGTGACTGGAATCGAACCCGGAACTTTTTACTCTGAAGAGCGGAGTACATTTATAATGAGCAATAGAATGTACAATTTATGCTGCTTCTTGAGAAACATAAGCCACTGTTAAGTAAGACCATCGGACGGATTTTTCCAGTCCAGTTCACTCTGGCTTTTCTGCGTGTCCAGTAACCATAAGAGCTTAACCTGGAAATCTCCCAAGCACTCACCCCGACAGACCTGCAAGCAGAATCGCAACATCTATCTCGCATTGTTCAACAGTGGCTGGGATTGAACATGAGACCTTATGCTCCATAGAGCGATGTCATACCACTAGGCCACGGTGAGATCTAGAACAGAGATATTTATCGTAGTGTGGATTACTGTAGGTCTTGGTTAAATGAGCAAAATTGCCCCCAAAAAGAAAAACAAGCAAAGACACTCTATATGAATATATATCGTGTTCCCTTCCACCAAAATTCAAATTATCAAAATAAATCATAATCGATTAATAAATTTTAAAGATAATTGGCATATAAATCAATTTTAAAGATTGTTTGTCGAGATAGATAATGTATTGAGATTATAAATTATACAAAAATAAAAATTCATACAGATAAATGTTTTTAAACTAATAAAATGTAAAAAATCATGGATTTAAGTAATAACAAAATAATAATGATAATAGTAAATCTAAATCGTCCTTGTGCCGATTTAAACTAACCACAAAGCATATGCTTTGTCTTTTTCATTTTGCTTTTTCTGCTGTTCTATTGTCCATGTGTCAAAGGCTTGAATCAATGAAAAAAAAAAAAACGCCTTTTCAAAGCGATCTTTATGTAAGAAATCGTTTTATTAAAATGAATTTCGACAAGTTTGATTCCAACGAGTTGAAGCCATAGAGTCGATATGGGTGTCATGTCCAAATCAATTCAACTGTTGTTAAGGGCCTTTTGGCTCAAAGGGATTCGAAACAACTTCTGGAATTATGGTTTCAGATACTGGTTTTACCCTCAAAATGTTCATCAAATAATAAATAAATAAATAAAGAGAAGTTTTAACGGATTTCAAGAGAGCGTGAAATGACCCAAGGGAAGTTGGTGAGCCAGGCAAGGAAACTTGAGCCGGTCAAAGACACAAATTAGAAAAGGTAACAATTTCAGGAAATTTTGGAAGTAATATCGCTAAGGATTTGAAAATTTTAAAGCTAATTATCTAGAACAACAGAACTTTCAACGGATATTTTCCAATCAGCAATTACGCTCTCTGCTGTTCCTCGCCTTATCCTACGTGCGCTGGAGAGCTGCGCATTTCACATCATTTGCATAACTCGGTAAGAAGCGTCTACCCTGAAATTTGCATAATTTTCTGGTCACTCCTTCTTGGTGCTGTTTTTTTAATATCGGGCATTGTAATTTGTAAGAAAAATATTTGATGAACTAGTGTGAGAGCAATTACATGAAAGAAGAAACGAATTAAACTTTTATGAAATAAATTTGAAAACAATTCATCTATTTTTAATTTTTCACTTTACATAAAAATAATAAGCTTATTTACACAAATAAAATCCTTGTTTTGTTGCGATGGAAGTAAGAATAAAATCCTTGCCTTCCTGATTCAGACTTATTTGCATAATAATATCTTATTAAGCAGATAATTCGGTCGAATGTTTGTTTCGGACAGTGTTTTTAATTGATTCTAACTGTAATTAATTCAATTGAAAAATTCTTATGCTTTGATGCCCATCGTTCCGGAATTCTGCTCGTTTTAAGAATGGCGGTGCCTTCTTTTAAAATTGCCATCTATACATAACAGCTAAAGTAAAAGGGGAGACAATTTTACGTCATTCGATTTCTATTCCTTTTTAGATTCATAGAATATCCTTAAAAATAACGATATTTACTCGTTTTTTTAAATATTGTTTTTACAGCAAATGTGTTTTCGGTTTTCCCAATACGTCGTCGATCATAAATACATTGGAATGAAAAAAATCCCGTCTTCACCAATGTGAAGAGGGGATGAAAGAAGACCCAACTTCGTTATTTAATGATTTAGGAATTGAAGATAGTTTGAAAGCATGTTTTTTACACCTCTTTCGATTTTTTTAAATCTGATGTATACGTAAGAATTCATTTCTCGTGGTGGCAAACAATATTTCGAACAGAGCTATATAATAGTGAATCTCATTTTAAAATAATTAATATCTTCATTTATCCAAGAAAAGGCCAAAATCTAGGTATCATAGTAAATAACGGATTACTAGTAATACTGTATTTTTTTACAAAAGTGAAAATAAATTTTAAGGAAAATTTAAGTTGCTTGATATTTACTATTATATTTATCCCCATAGCTATTTCATGATCGTTTATTTTATGCATATTTTGTTTAACATATTTAATATTTGCAGCAACAGTTGACGCGGTGTTGCAAAACACAATATATTAGCTTCTTTTTTTCAATTTAAAATTTACTTTTTCCTGTCACATTTTTGTTCGCGCATAGGGTTTTCATCCGCCATTTCCAACCACTGTCAATAACGCAGCGAGATTGATTTATCTCGACCGGTTTCCGGCTGAAATCGCCGTCAAAAACTAAACTGGTTGCCAGATACGAATGTGACATTTACAGATAATGTTATCTAATGCGGGTAGGAGAAGAATTAAATTCTGCTAATTCGCCGACTCCAGGAAAAGATCTCGTGAGCGCGTATTTGCTTCCTTCACCTTTGATTTGCATCATTTCTCTGGAATTTTACACACTTTCGCGATTGATAATTCGATTGTTTTAGAATGCTGTTGTCCGTTAAACTGCTATTTATTGCTGATATAGTTGAACATTTCTGTATTTTTCTTAATTTTTTGTTAGTAATTTTTTAAGAAAAATATGCTAGAGAATATATATTTCTTGGTGACAGATGGCGGAGAGAGATTTGTGTCCCTAACTTCGAAGCAGTTGGTCGCGGGTTCGAATTCTAGTTCCGGTATGAATGTTTCTTTCTCTCTTTGTGTTTATCTTTCTTTATCCCTTCACTTTCGGGGCGCATCCACTGGGTGCCCCAATATATCAGGTGGCACCAATTCGTTCATTATAGAGCTGAATAGTGCAAAGGCCTAAGGGCAGTCACACACACATGTTTCATATATATATATATATATATATATATATATATATATATATATATATATATATATATATATATATATATATGTGTATATATATATATATATACATCTATATATATATACATATTTATATATATACATATATATATACATATATATATATATATATATATATATATATACATATATATATATATATATACATATATATATATATATATATATATATATATATATATATATATATATATATATATATATATATATATATATATATATATGTGTATATATATATATATATATATATATATATATATATATATATATATATATATATATATATATATATATATATATATATATATATATATATATATATATATATATATATATATATATATATATATATATATATATATATATATATATATATATATACTGCTGGAAAAAGTGGAAAGGATACTCATATTTTATAAATCATGCTTTAAATTTTAGCGCAACTAATATTATTTTTTTATTTTATTAAACTAATTTTTTTCTTTTTTTATCTTCAGTGAATGAGTTTTATTTACCATTAAGAAAATATTATGAAATACTACTTAAGGATTATTGGTCTGTGAAAAAAGTAGAAGGACACCTGAGAAAATATTCTCATTTTGGAATCTGTAGCAGTTTAATATGTTGAAAACCTTGTTCTTTTAAAATGTGTATTTCTTTCAAAAGATACATTTTGTAGAATTTTTGTACAGTTAAAATGCTTAGGGGGAAACCTGTAAGTGAATTTCAAAAAGGCCAAATTGTGGCATGTAAAGATGTGGGAAAAAGTGTAAGAGAAATTACAAAGCACCTACACATCTGTCTAAATACTGTTTCTAACTTCTTGAAAAATCTAAAGAGTCAGAGGAAAGCTAAGATTGGCAGACTTAAAAAAATTGACTCTACATAATTAAGGAAAAATCTTTAAAGAACTTTAAAAAACGCGTAGAAGCATTGGAAAAGCAAAAGACCCACCTGCACACATGTAAACGGAAGAATACATACAAAGATAGGATACGTTCGTACTCAAGAAAAGAAAGCACCATCCTAAATGGAACGCAAGGCACACTGAGCACCTGCTGCAGTAGACCAAAGAACACATAACTCCAAATGGACTTCAGTTACTTTTCCTGCTGAAACAAATTCCATGCAACGGTTGTCAATATTATTGGCATTGGCACACAAGAAGAAACTATTTTACTTGACAAATATAAGGAGACATTTTAAAAAGGTTTGGATATCAGTCTTGGAAAGAGTGTTTCTGGATGAAAGATTCAAATTTTAAATTCAGAGCTTTTTCCTTATAACGCTGAACTAGGCAGAGAAAATTGGATCTTTCAGTAATATGGAGCATCAATTCACTCGGCCATTGGCGTTAAAAATTGGTTTTAAACAAATAATGGTTTTGCCATAACCTGCTAAAAATACAGACCTCAATATTGTTTAAAATATAGGGTCAGTAACTGTTCGGCATGTTTACGCCAGAAGCAAGCAATAGGAATCTTTGGTTGAACTTCGGGAAGCTTTGAAATGTGTTCCGGACAATTTTTGTCAAATCAAAATTCAAGACTTAAATGATTCAATGGAAAACAGAGTCATTGAAGTAGCAAGTATGACGTGAAAGAAATTAATTTTTAATTGTAATAAGCAAATAGTTTTTTTTTATTTCATGTTACATATATAGTTATCTGATTGTAAATAAGTTTTTGAAAGTGCTGTAATGAAATTATTATGTAAAAATTCAAAGTTCTTCACTTATTTGAAAAGATCCTAGTGTCCTTCTGCTTTTCTTCCAGCAGTATATATATAAATATATATACATATATATATATATATATATATATATATATATATATATATATATATATATATATATATATATATATATATATATATATATATATATATATATATATATATATATATATATATATATATATATATATATATATATATATATATATATATATATATATATATATATATATCTTTCGTGTTTACAAATAAGGGCTTATATCAGTTGTGCTTGATCAGAGAGATTTAAATATTTCTTTCTTATTTTATTTAATTTGTACTTTATATGCTATTCTTGATTAAGAGCGTTTTGTTGCTTAGAATACTTTGCTTTTCTTTCTGGGGAGTCTAGGTTCGAATCCTACGAAGAACAAAAGAACACGAATGTTGGTCGATATTGTAATATTATAACTTAACGCGGCTAATTTTTTTTCAAAGAGAAGGTTAACATGCAGAACATTTTCAAGTCAAAAGTGTATAGGTTTAGAAAAGCAAAAGTGAATTAAATCGAATATTTTTATAGCATACTTAATCATTATACCTTTAATATGATTATAAATTATTATTATTATTATAAAAATAACCTCTTGCATTATATGAACGCTTCAGATGCCAAACACCATTTCTGAATTTTGCAAAATTATGATATCAAAAAGGTATATAATATATAATTCTACATGTTCAGAACAAATTTCTCGTATAATAAACATTAACACCACTAAAAACACATATAAATAATGTTAGTTAAAAAAATATCTACTATTTTTATCAATTTTTCAATTTATTTATGCGGTATATCTGTTAGGCAAATGAAGTATTCATATGAAATTTAGCGTAATGTACTGACAGTATTATGTTTGTACACAATGGAGAATATTTTCTTGTAGAGATGTTAGTTCAGCTGCTCATGGATTGAATTCCCCCCGAGTGGAGCAATAAGTCCTATTTATTTAGGTCTCGTGAACAAAAAGGGACCGGTTTGTTCATGGCTCAACAATCATTTTTTGCATGCGATGGTTAATTAGACTGTACCCTACAATTTACAGTAGTTTACAACCTATTGTCAGCAGATATGGAAATGGGAATCGAATCCTCAAACTGTTGAATCTAAGATCAGAATGCTAAACATTTTGCTGACATCTAGCTAAACAAACCAAACTAACAATTTTTGCATTTATACAATTTGATGAAGGTAATTTAAGAAAAAATCAATGGTAAGCCGATCAGAAAAAGTTCAAAGTAGATTATTCCTGAAAATTGAATTGAGTCTTACATTACAAACTATATAATTCATTCTTTATTCTGTGACATGCCCACTATTGCCATTGAAATTGATACAAAAGTGTCAGACAGTAATTCCCCCCATATTTTTGTAAGTGGACAACTTTCCATTAGCTACTCTCTGCCATATCTATTCGATAACATTTCTTCTATTTTTATTTTCCATGAAGATAAAAATAGTAATCTCGACAATGTCGTTTTCAATAAACTACTGCTCTCCAGTGAAGCATAAGATCCCAGGTCCGATCCTAGCCACTGATGAATAACGAGATGTGGCTTCTTTCTTAACATGCACGTCTCTCGGGGTTGGTGCTTGAGAGTTTCCCCGGTTTCCACCCTGGCGACACCCGCTGTCTATGAAAAGTCTTCTCAGATGTCAACATGTAGTGGCTAGCAATGATCATCGGCAGTTACTTTTCGCACTAAGCGGTGTCAAAAGTCCTTCCACATGTGTCGCGCTGATGTGGAGTAGAGAGTGACAGCTCAGGTATGATCTCGTCAGCTGACCATAGTCCAAACTTATAAGGTGCTTGGTGATGAGCAAGTATTCTAAACCCGTTGATCTTAAGATATAAGTTCGCTTGCACCACTATTAAAATAAAAAAGACATAACAATGGACAAGTCTTTTTTATGTTAATTTTTTAATTTAGTAAAAAGATAACCCTTTTATCTATAAAAATGTTTTGGCTTATGTTATTTTAATACCTTTCTGTTAATATTTGTATTGGATGTGATTCTAAATTTGTTAAAGAAAGAAAGGG
This sequence comes from Latrodectus hesperus, assembly GCA_037975125.1. NCBI lineage: Eukaryota > Metazoa > Arthropoda > Arachnida > Araneae > Theridiidae > Latrodectus > Latrodectus hesperus. Next base: position 85,375,919 of record CM075855.1, read on the forward strand.
TCCTATCATATACAAAAAAGGATAACGCATGAAAAAACATATTTAAAAATATTACTGTGGTTTACATTTGAAAATGAATCTTATCATTGAGAACACGGGAAGAAGAGAGTAAATTTCTTGCTGAATAAAATCTGCTATACCCCATTTACACAAAAATAACTATTTTTATTGCGAAAGGAAAACTGGAGATTAAAAAGATGCATTATGTGACCAATGTTTTTAGACCACATTAAACTAAACATGGCTCTAAATGTTGCAGGTGTAAAAATTCTGATAATTGAGACCAAGGTCAAAGCATCGTTAGTGTTTCTTTGACCTACGTTTCAGATAACAATGTGGATCCCTAAATATATAAGGACGCATCTTCTTTGACATAAATATTCAAACAATATTATATAATAATAAAAAGCCCCTTATTTAACGCGAGAACTAAGAAATATAAACTAAAAAACAAGAAAAAAAGCTATAAAAGGAAATTGAGTTAAGAATAAACTTTATTTATATAACATACTCAGGATGGCTATATAAATAAAGGAAAATTAAAGTCATAAAATTATCCTTTCTTACAAAATTTTATTTCTAATAATCTATCTTAGTTTTAAGAGTCAAAGATATTGTGAAATGTTTTAATTTTATATTGAAAATTAAGAGCTTATAAGTAAGAATCTGAATAATATTTTCCGAGATTTATATGGCTTACTATTGTTATGAAACAAACAAACAAATAAATGACTCCAATTTTGAAACATACACATTTAATTAAAAAATGAACAAAATTTACAAGGAGCCATGTATGGGTTCGCGACAATCTCTCTCGCCTGCTTCGCGTACAACGAGTCTCTCTGAAAATCAAAAAAAAAAAAAAAAAAAAAAAAACCATAGGATCTTAAAATCGAAAGTGCCGATGGTGAGACATTACAGACTAAATTATTCCTTTCTTCCCCGGAGTTTTTTCCTTTTTTTTTTCTTCTCATTCTAAGGAAATCAACCTGCAAATAAAAAAAGAAAAAAACACACACAAACAACAAAGAGCAATATTTAGTATTACAGATAGCCCTGATAAATCGGACTCTGGCTGAAACACAAAATTATATGGAATTATATAATATTAAATATAAAATAAAAATATATCAAAATAGCACAAAATAATTATCTAACACAACAGAATTTTCAACACTAACTAAATTTACAAATAGACACATTTTTATTATAAAAAACATTTTTTTATTATGTACACATGTAACAACAGTGGAAGTTTGTATTAAAAAAAAAACATTTTAATTTAATATCTGAGAAAAAGAAAATAATTAAGTTTGGTTATTCAGCATTCTACTGAGACTATCGGCATTCTGATGTAATTTGCCCTTTCTGTGAACAATATCAAAATTTAGGCTTTGAAGCACCAAAGCCCCCCTTAAAAGTCTGGGATTAGATCCTGTATGATGTTTTAACCAAACTAAAGGGTTATGATCAGTTTCGATAGTAAATTTATACTGACCATCTAAATAATATTTTAATTTAGTAACAGCAAAAATTATTGCTGCACATTCCTTTTCGATAGTGCTATAATTTTTCTCAGATTTTGAAAATTTTTACTCAGAAATAGGATAGGGTGTTCATTTTCATTTTGATCTCTCTGAGATAAAACTACACCTATTCCTAAATTTGAGGCATCACATTGAATGATAAATTGTTTTTGAAAGTCTGGACTGTAAAGTACAGGCTTCTTTATTAAAGTGTTCTTTAATTCTATGAATACCTTTTCGCAGTTATTATTCCATATTACAGTTCCTTTCTTGGACTTCCCTTTTAACAGGTCGGATAAAGGCGCAGCAACTACCGAAAATTCTGGTATATACTTGCGATAGTACCCAACAAAACCTAGGAAAGCTCGTACTTCGGTTTTGCTTGAAGGACGTTCGAAATCGGTAATGGCTTTCACTTTAATATCACCTGGTGTTCTTTGACCTTGTCCTACAAAGTGTCCCAAATATTTAACACGAAGTTGAGCGAATTTGCACTTAAGGGGTTTTAAAGTCAATTTCGCAAATCGAATCTTCTCCAGAACACATTTAAGATGTTGGATGTGATCAGACCAGGTAAGTGAATATATAGCTATGTCATCTAAATAAGGCACAGCAAAATGTTCGCAATTTTTTAATAAATCAGCCATTAACTTACTGAAATAGTAAGGAGCATTCTTCAAACCAAATGCCATTCTCAAAGGTTTATAAACACCAAATGTCGTCGTAAATGCAGCATATCTTTGAGCCTTAGGACGCAAAGGTATCTGCCAATAACCTCGTGTTAAGTCTAATAAAGATATGAACTTCGCTTTCGAAACGGATTCAACACGCTCTTCAATATTTGGTAATGGATAATATTGCGTTCTGGTAACCTCATTTAACCTGCGATAATCAATGCACGGACGAGGTTCTTTTCCAGGAGCTTCAACTAATATTAAAGGTGATGTGTAATCGGATTCACCTGGTTCCACCACCTTCAATTTCAACATCTTGTCTACTTCCGATTTCAGAATTTCTGTCTGTCGTGGGGACATTCGATATGGTTTAGCTATAATAGATTTATTAGATTCTAACTCGATGTCCAGTTCAGCCAGTTCTGTACAACCCGGTTCATTTGAAAAATATCAATAAATTGAATCAAAAGTCTACTCAATTGTTTCTTCTGATCGTCCTCTAACTTTTCATTAAAACAGCTTTCAGGAAAAGTCACTAAAAGGGTAGATGAATTAATTTCAAAACTTGGGATATCTTCTTTCTCAGAATCAATATCTTCATTATCAGAATTAGAGGTAAAAATTAAATTAACATCTTCTGGACGCTGAAAATAAGGTTTTAACATATTTACATGGTATACATGTAATTTTTCCTTATCGGGAAATTGTATTACGTAATTTGTGTCCGATAGTCGTTTTACTACTTTTCCTGGACCTATCCAATGAACAGAAAATTTGTTTGATCTAGAAGGTGCAACAACTAACACAAGATAATTTTCTTTAAATTCTCTTTTCGTAGCCTTACGGTCATACCAAAGTTTCTGTTTTTCTTTAGCCTCTGTCATATTTTTCACAGCTAATTCTTGGCATCTTTTCATTCTATTTAAAAGATTAAAAACGTAAGCAATCACACTATCTTCTTCAATGGTTTTACCAGTTAGATTTTCATATAATAGTGTTACGGGTCTTCTTAAGTTCCGACCATGGACTAATTCTGCAGGAGAATATCCAGTGCTATCATGAATGCAAGTTCTAAGAGCAAAAAGTGCCTGAGGTAAAATCTTCTCCCAATCTGTACCTTTTTCTAAGCAAAGGACTTTCAGTATTCTCTTTAAAGTTCTATGCAATCTCTCAACAGGATTGCTTTGGGGATGCTGAACGGAACTATGCACAACTTTAATACCAAATTTTTCTAAAAATTCTGATGTTAGGACACTCATGAAAGATGTTCCTTGATCACTTTGCAACTCCCTAGGAAACCCATGCGGCTAAATATCTGAAGAAAAGCATCAATCACAGTAGTAGAACGTATATCTGGTACTGGGATGGCATCTGGATACTTGGATGACATGCAAATGGCTGTTATAATATACCGGTTACCACAGGAAGTTATAGGTAAAGGACCACATGCATCAACGTTAATTCTTGTAAATATTTCCGGAATTACTGGAACCAGTTTCAAAGGAGCCCTTTTCTTATCTTGAGGCTTTCCTACTCGTTGACATTTGTCACAAGATTTAACAAAATTTTCAATTTCTTTAAAGCAGTTAGGCCAGTAGAAAGTTTTGCACAGCATATCTTTTGTTTTAGTTATACCTAAATGAGCTGCAGTTATCTCATGGCAGATCCCTTTTAGTTGGTTGCGAAACTTCTTGGGCACAACTAATAATCTTCTTACAATTCCATCATTGTCCATTTTATTATAAAACAACAATTGATTTATTATAATATATTTATTGTCTTTTGAAGATTGTCGTTTAGCTTTCTCAAAAGAGGTTTCAAATCTTCGCACACCTTTTGTTCCCAAGCAAATTCTTCTGGAGATGTTTTTATCAAATCCATCCATTCAACTTCGGTTTCTAATGGTGGCAAAATTGTATTTCGCTCTAATTCTTCATTTTGTTTAGTTTGGAAGGAAGACCTAGAAGATTCTATTTCAGAATCAATAATCTCTTTATTCGTGCTATTTTCCTTCCGTCTTCTTTGAGCTCGAGTTTCTATAGCATTTATCATATGTACTTTCACCTCCTCATGCTTTTTAATTTCCTCAAATAAAGCGGCTGTTTTGTTTCCCAGTAAATATCTTCCTTGATCCAAAGAATCTCGAAGAACTGCTGCCTTTGTCAAAATGTGACCTAATTCACAATTTATTTCAACCTCGGCGATAGGTAAACATACTAAAGTTTCATCAAGAGGTGTTCTTAGCCAAACCTTTTCCTTCGTGAACATATCAGGTTTCACGTATTTTCCACAAATCAAATCAAGAGTTGCGCCAGTGTCTCTTAAGATTGGCATTTGAATTCCATTAACAGTGCCGATACTAGTGTAAGGAGCCATCAACTCATTAAATGTACTTCTAGCAATTTCGCTGGATGCTACCGATTCTAAGTTCTTTTTTATTTTGTCACACTGAGGCCGCAAATGACTATAAGAACCACACTCATAACATCGGAGTTGTTTTCTTTTTTCAAATTCCTTTTCATGTGAATAATTAGAATTTTTATTCTCGACTCTTTTAGGAACATGAGATTTATGATTCCGAACTACTTCATTAAACTTAAAGGCACGGTTTTCATTTTGTTGACGAAAACCAAATTTATTTCGAGGGAGTTTTGTAAAATCTTTCGTCTTAAAACTATCTCTTAAACTTTCATATTCATCTATTTTCTCTGCCAGATCATACGGCGAATTTATTTTAAGCCATTCCGCCAAAAAATGTTCCTTAATTTCAATTGGCACACGACGTTTCAATTGATCTGTTACCATTAGTTCCTTAAGCTGTTCAAATGTCGTTATTTCTAACTCCGTAAGCCATTCCGTAAAGTAATTATTCAATTCTTGTGCATAATTTCTCCATGATTTGTCTGACGTTTTCTGGTGTTTAAGAAACAATTGTCTTAATTTTTCGCCATTTAACTTGAATCGTTTAAGAATAAGTTCCTTCACGTAATCGTAATCATCAGCCCTTTCTGGAGGTTCTCTAGCTAACATGTTAGATATCTCTGAAGGTAAAGCACTTACAAGATAAACTACCCATTCGTTTTTTGGAATATGAGCCATTTCTGCTCTACGCTCAAAATTTATTAAGTATAAACTCATCTCATCTTTCCTTTTATCGAATTTTGGCGTTATTTGCATTAATTGAATTTTTTGAGCATGTTCAGTCCTATTTGTAACTGATTCTGTGTTCGAAATTTCAGCATTTGAAGAGATTTCTAGACGTTTCATTTCTAAAATATGTTCTCTTTCTTCACGTCTAATTCTTTCTTCTTTTTCTATTTCTTCTCGCCTAATTCTTTCCTCTTTTTCTAGTATTTCTCGCCTAACTCTTTCTTCTTTTTCTTCCTGTTCCCTTTTAACTCTTTCCTCGATTACCCTATCTAATATACATTTTACTTCTTCCTCATTAAAGTTTTTACTAGTTAAAATTAATTTTTTAATATCCGGGATTTTAAAAGAATCTGGAACCATTTCCCCTAACTCTTCAGCTACTTCTACTAAATCTCCCTTTTTCCCCCGTGCTAAAAAAGCCATTTTATTTATTAACGCTTTATCTCAAAAGAGATGCAATAATGAGAGAAAAAACAGACTACACCCACCTATATACAAAATTTCGTAAATAACTATTGAAATTATTTAACACACTCTACTAATATAAAACATATCCATAACATTTAAAAATTTAAACGAAAACAAACTATATTGTAATACAACAAATAGTGTATAAACAGCAAATCATATATTTTGAAAAGAAGAACAAGTTTAATATTAAATCTTCTACTCTCGATTTCAAGTTTTTTTATCACCAAGCTAATGCTTGATACTCAGATAAATTGAATTATTAATCAAAAATGTATAAATTTTATAAAATCAGATTCTTATACAAATACTATTATATTAAAACAGAAAATGAAATTATATTATTTTTGAATCCTTATTTAATTCAAAATATAGAACACACTACAATTCCTAACAACAATATAAATTAAAAGCTTTAATTAATCTAAACCAGAAATCAGCTTTCGATTTTAAATCAATAAACTTAATTAGTTAATCATACACGACATAAAAATGATAATAACGTACGATATTTTAAACAGTAAGAAAATATCTTTTCAAATCTTTATCAATGAAAATAAACATATGCGTTTTTAAATACCAAATGAATCAGTTTGATACTTTACAAACAAAAATCAAAAACATATAAATAAATCTCACATTACTTTAAATTCAAACCTATTGTAATCATGTACTTTCGTTTTCACCTAACGAAATCAAAACCTTTCTAAAGTATATATTACTTTCATAAAATCTACTTTCAGTGAAACATTCAAAAAATTATGAATATAAGTGTACTTTCGATTTTACACATTAATCTATAACAACATAGTTATTTTAACATATTCCTACTTGAATTGAAATACATCAACCACATAAAAATTATGAAATGCAAATTTATAATAAGATACACTTTTCTTATAAAAATATTACACTGTAAATTCGAATACACGAAATACAGAAATTAGCTTTGTAATATGGAATACACCATTTACAAACTTATAAACAAAATTAATTGATATAACAAGAAAAACTCGTAAATAAGATTGGAACTAAATATTCTATAAATTTATATAACATTCCAAACTATTTATTTTCAATAGTAGCCAGAGAAAGATTGATCAAAATGGCCTACCTGTATTCCAACATTTTGGCACGTAATCCATTATAGTGCACATAATTAATTTGCATAGTGGATGCTAATGCAAAGCATTAAAAAAGCATCAAACCGCTGCCACCAAAAACATAAGTTTGTTATGAAACAAACAAACAAATAAATGACTCCAATTTTGAAACATACACATTTAATTAAAAAATGAACAAAATTTACAAGGAGCCATGTATGGGTTCGCGACAATCTCTCTCGCCTGCTTCGCGTACAACGAGTCTCTCTGAAAATCAAAAAAAAAAACAAAAAAAAAAACGTAGGATCTTAAAATCGAAAGTGCCGATGGTGAGACATTACACTATCAACGCTTTCTTTATTTCAGAAATTTGAGTGTGCCTTGGGAAGACAGTGTATCAAGGGAACAGATTAGATATATCCATACTATAAATGGCCATTACCTATAAACCAGAACTTGAACGCATTTTAGAAAACTTGAACGCGTAGAAAAAGGAGGGTGCAGTTTCTTTTTGCGCTTTCAGTTGTGCTAAATCAGACTGGATGAATACTTCAAACACTATAAACGAAAGTAAAACTGAAACAAAAACCTGGCTTCGTTTTACATAGTGTTGCACACTCTTAAGTTCAATCAGAAATATAATTATTATAAGTACTTGAAAATTAATAAATGACTTCAGGTCATTCTTTTGCATCAAACTTTTGTGTAACGCCGAGGGTAGTCTTATTTACACGTACACTGAACAAATTATGCTCATATTCCTACTTATTTGGAAGTTCCATGTACCATTGATGCTGACACGAAAACATATAGTAATGTTGTCTTCAATTGCTTAAGACACAGAATCTAAACACGTGGCTGAGAATCTAAAAGCTATGATTGGAACGTATTTTGATAACTTTTGTACATGGCGGGAAAATAGCAATTTTAATTTGCGCACTTACCAGATGATTAAGCAACAAAAAAAAAGGACACATGCCTAAAGGTATACGCCTCATTAAATATACGCCTTGTATAAAAACTAAATATATGTATTGGAGGTATTCGACTTCAGAAAAACATACAACAAATAGAAAAAAGCCAAGCTGGAAATAACTTCTGTAACACAGGCAACTGAACATTTTGGTGGGAAAAATACAATTTGTACAATTATGAACAAAATAAGGTGAAAATATTAGGTTGGTGCGTATGAAATGTCGGATTCTTAAGTGATTGTATAAAACTGCATATCTTTCTTCAAAAGCTGTTTATTCAATCAAAGTATGCTCCATTCGCTTCAATACACTTCTCCCAACGAGATTTTAAAGCGTAGATGCCTGTCTTAAAAAAATTTTGGTCTTTAGAATTAATAAACTCTGATATCGAGTTTTTTAGACTGTCTTCATTTTCATAGTGTTTGCCCCTTAAAAACAGCTCTAAATGCTTGAAAAATGAAAATCGGTCGGCGAGAGATCCGGTGAATAGGGTGGATGCTGCAATGATGAGCATACGTTTAACCGATCCAGCTTATTTCGCTCTGTCAGTGCGTGCGGTACCCACTTGTCCATCTTCTTAACCTTGCCAATCTCAGAAAGGTGTCTCAATATCGTTGTATGGTCAACTTTCATCCTGATAGCAAGTTCCCTCGTGGATACGGCTGGATCCGCTTCCACTAGAGCCTTCAGGTCATCATTTTTCACAGACGTTTTGGGTCTTCCGCGCGGCTCATTTTGCAGTGAAAAATCACCAGTCCGGAATTTTTCGAACCAACGCTGCACTTTCCGATCGTTAACCGTATTCTCCCCAAACGCTTGGTTTATGTTGCGTGCAGCTTTTGCAGCACTATTACCAAGTTTGTACTCATATAAGAAAATGACGCGAATGTCGGCAGAATTCATATCGGCAATAAACTCAAAAGAAATAAAAAAGGGAAGACCTTCGAGAAAATCTATTTTGCTGAAATGAGTCTCTGGCAATGGACAATACGAGTATGAATGAGGTTATGCCAAATACAAAAGTATAACGAAAACAGGGAGGAAAACGTCCGCATGTAAAGAGAATCCGACATTTCATACGCACCAACCTAATATAACTCTGTGTGTTCTCTCATATTTATACATAGCTGTGCAGGAGGACTCTCGACTGTTCTTTAAGTTTAACGGGCTTAGAATACTCGCCTATCACCAAGCACCTCATCATTTTGAATTATGGTCGAATGACGAGGTCACACCTGAGCTGGCACCCTTCTCTCTACATCCGTTCCTCTTTGGACGTCACAGCTTAATCTCTAGCAAGCCAGTGGGGGAGAATGGGATTACCTTCCCAATTACTGACAGCGGCAAGTGATCTTTCGCTTTGCTAATTTTATGGGAAGCCGTGTGAACCTACTGCGTCGCTAATATCAAGTCAAATCAGAAATTTTGCTACTTTTCCATTATATTCCCACTTTTGATCCTGAAGAAATAGCATGCTTTTTTTTACGGAGAAGCGAAAATCATATAACGTAGATACGATGATTTGATTGGCTCAAAATTTTATTTTGAATTTAACATATACTAAATCAAATTTTCTTGTGCAAAAATTGACTAAAAAGTGATAAACAATGGTAAACAAGCTAAATGATAAATAAAGCTAAAGCTAGTGGGTGCAAAAGATTGCTTGATGATAAGTTTGTCGGTTGAAAAGAGTATTACGGTCACAAATCACCAAAGGCAAAAGGTAGCCAAATACAGCAAAATTTAATTTTGCCTCATTGAAAAAAAGAGGTACTATATTCCATTATACGAGCCATTTTTTTAATAATTTCTTTTAATATGAGTCTTCCTATAATGTTTGCTACTCATAAATATGGATATGCGATTAGCAAAAGCTGAGATATTATGGAGAAGCACTGAAACCTGGATAGACCTGAAGACTTGGATAGTGCAAATTAACACATTCGTAAAAAAATGTTTAGTACAGAGCCATTTTTTTAATAATTTCTTTTAATAATTTCTTCAATAATTTCTTTTAATATATGTCTTCCTATAATGTTTGCTTCTCATAAATATGGATATGCGATTAGCAAAAGCGGAGATATTATGGCGAAGCACTGAAACCTGGATAGACCTGAAGACCTGGATAGTGCAAATTAACACATTCGTAAAAAAATGTGTAGTACAGAGCCATTTTTTTAATAATTTCTTTTAATATGAGTCTTCCTATAATATTTGCTACTCATAAATATGGATATGTGATTAGCAAAAGCGGAGATATTATGGAGAAGCACTGAAACCTGGATAGACCTGAAGACTTGGATAGTGCAAATTAACACATTCGTAAAAAAATGTTTAGTACAGAACCATTTCTTTAATAATTTCTTTTAATAATTTCTTCAATAATTTCTTTTAATATATGTCTTCCTATAATGTTTGCTTCTCATAAATATGGATATGCGATTAGCAAAAGCGGAGATATTATGGCGAAGCACTGAAACCTGGATAGACCTGAAGACCTGGATAGTGCAAATTAACACATTCGTAAAAAAATGTGTAGTACAGAGCCATTTTTTTAATAATTTCTTTTAATATGAGTCTTCCTATAATATTTGCTACTCATAAATATGGATATGTGATTAGCAAAAGCGGAGATATTATGGAGAAGCACTGAAACCTGGATAGACCTGAAGACTTGGATAGTGCAAATTAACACATTCGTAAAAAAATGTTTAGTACAGAACCATTTCTTTAATAATTTCTTTTAATAATTTCTTCAATAATTTCTTTTAATATATGTCTTCCTATAATGTTTGCTTCTAATAAATATGGATATGCGATTAGCAAAAGCGGAGATATTATGGAGAAGCACTGAAACCTGGATAGACCTGAAGACTTGGATAGTGCAAATTAACACATTCGTAAAAAAATGTTTAGTACAGAACCATTTTTTTAATAATTTCTTTTAATAATTTCTTCAATAATTTCTTTTACTATATGTCTTCCTATAATGTTTGCTTCTCATAAATATGGATATGCGATTAGCAAAAGCGGAGATATTATGGAGAAGCACTGAAACCTGGATAGACCTGAAGACTTGGATAGTGCAAATTAACACATTCGTAAAAAAATGTTTAGTACAGAACCATTTCTTTAATAATAACTTTTAATAATTTCTTCAATAATTTCTTTTAATATATGTCTTCCTATAATGTTTGCTTCTCATAAATATGGATATGCGATTAGCAAAAGCGGAGATATTATGGAGAAGCACTGAAACCTGGATAGACCTGAAGACCTGGATAGTGCAAATTAACACATTCGTAAAAAAATGTTTAGTACAGAGCCATTTTTTTAATAATTTCTTTTAATAATTTCTTCAATAATTTCTTTTAATGTATGTCTTCCTATAATGTTTGCTTCTCATAAATATGGATATGCGATTAGCAAAAGCGGAGATATTATGGAGAAGCACTGAAACCTGGATAGACCTGAAGACCTGGATATTGCAAATTAACACATTCGTAAAAAAATGTTTAGTACAGAGCCATTTTTTTAATAATTTCTTTTAATAATTTCTTTTAATAATTTCTTCAATAATTTCTTTTAATATATATCTGTCTTCCTATAATGTTTGCTACTCATAAATATGGATATCTTTGATCATTTGTATAGAATGTCGATAGTCTCCTGAATCTGAGTAATAATGCAAGACTAAAGTTTCTCTAACAAATTAAATTCTTTTGGTAAATAGAATTATTACCAAAACATTTTCTGTTTAACAATTCATGGGTATGATTCTTAAAAACCCATGAGTAGTGATTTCATAATGGTCAGGAAACTGCTTTTTAAACCACAGATCCGTTTTGAACAGCCTTTGTGAACAAAAAAGGAATAAGGCTACAAAATAAGCCAAACTAATTTAACCTCCTTTTAAATATTAATGTATATAAAAGGAAAGCTTTTTATAAAAATTTGTAAATTGCGTTTTTTGAAATAACAATATTAAAAAAGTTTGCTGAAAATACTTCTCTTGTCGATGAATGTAAGCTCTATCCTCATGTTATGGATTTTAACGGTCACACAACATATTATGTGTAATAGTTCATTAGTAAAAAGTAAGTTGAATCGTTGCCATACTTCCTTAAAATATTGAAAGAAATAAAAAAGAGTATAAGTTTTTTGAGCATATACTTTTAAATCATTTTGAATGAATTTTATGAAAGATAATCAAAATATTTTAGAGTGATTTCATAATCATTTGAAACCAGATTAAATGCTTATTAAGAGATTGGCAAGAGATAGTGTCAAATGCAGAGTAAAGCATTGCATAAGTATGAATTAAACAAAATATGAAGTAAGTTTTGGTTGAAAATATTTTGGTTTATTTCTTCATTTACAATAATTCACGCTTAAAGAAATCCAGTTGTCTGATTTTGCATATTATCAAAAAATTAAACCTGAAACAGTATTATAACATACAGTTATTTTTTTTTCATTATAAAGTGATTGTTTCTTTCGTTCTCATTTCAGCTCATATTATGACTACGCTACTTCATTACAATTCTCATTACGTAAAAATTATCCATGACGTCAGATAACATTTCATCTACATCACAACTAACGCCGTCGTAATCCGACTTATAGAAAATTTGTTATCTGCCTTCAAATCGCATTCTTCGAGTGGCAGAAAACAAGGCGAAGTTCATCATCGAATGTCTGAGAATAGTGTCAAAGTTCATTTTGTTAATAAAACGATTTCTCGTATAAAGACAAAAGCATCGGTTTGAGAAGCCGTTTTCCTTTGATTCAAGCCATTAACACGTTGACAACAGAGCAGAAGAAAAAGCAAAATGAAAATGACAAAACAAAACATCCACTTTATGATTATTTAAAATCCGCAAGGATTCAAAGGAAGGATTTAAATTTTTAAACATTTCATTAATTAGTAGAATTCTAAATTAATAATTGCAATATTTGTAGACAATCTCTTTTAAGCTTTCAGAGTAATGCGCCAGTCTTAAAAATTTTGATTTTTATTAGATTTATTTTATTTTTTATACTTGTGAGATAAAAGCTGTTAAACTCAAAGCCTAAATTTTCTTCTATTAAAAAGTTATTGTTTCAAAATCTTTTCCATCACATGAATCATAGGAAAAATAATCTTAGTTTATCATTTCCTTTAGAATACTCGATGCTGCACAAAGTTCACTTCACAAGCTATATATTCTACGAAGTCTAAATCTGAAGCAGAATTCTTTCTTTTCAGTAGAATCGTCATTTTACCTTCACTTTCAAAATTTTCACCGAAAACTTCCAAAAAGTTACATTTTCTAAAATAAATTAAGATTTGTAAACCTTTCTTTGAAAATATGCAGTTAGGCTGAAAAATATATTTATTCCGATATCTTCAATAATCGAAAACAACATTAGAACAATTTAAAATTATACATGGAGGCAGAACATAAAATTTCACATTTAATTCGAAAGTTCAGAATTTTCATGCATAATTTCATGGTAACTGGAGGTCAACTCCCATTTTGTTGTTCTTGTTGCCATTTGATGGCAATTGAATTCTTGACACCAGAACTTTGATAAAATAATTTTGTTAGAAATACATTTTTACACTACGTTCTTTTACAGCGAAGAAATAATTTAAAATACTTTTCTGGCATTTTATCGAATTTCTTCTTCCTTTATTCCATATTTAGAAGATAATTTTTCATGAACTGGTTGCGATATAGAGCATATGACCCTTAAATCACATAGCTGATTTCAGTATACTCAAGTGGCTTAGGAAAATTCAGCTGACATATTTTTAAATTTTAAATGCAAATTACTGGCTGCGCATTAATATACTCATAAAAGAATCTTGTATTTCAACATGTTCATTTCTTTGCCCAATTTTCGAATAAAATTCACTGAAGTGATTCTAACCTCAGAGTAGCTGTTTTACTTTTTCTGCAACATTAATTTTTTTCAATATCGTCTGTTATTTATATAAGAATACCGAAAGCACATTGAAATCTTAAACTAACTACATTATTCTTAATTATATAAATTACTTCAGTTTGTAGTTTTATAATAATTTACACATTATTTTACTTTTATGAAATGAATTTTTTCACTGAAGCAATTTTCTGACATATATTTTTGTATTTTAGAATAAAAAAATATTCCAGGTATATCAGTTATTTAAAAAATTGGACTCCAAAGACAGATATTTTGTAAATATAACCAGAAAACGATCAAGAAAAATCCATATCCGGATTAAATAAGCATTTATTCATGATCTTCCATATAATTTGATTTCATTGGTTTGTCAGTCTAAGGTCACATTTTGCATACGAGGTCTAACTCAATTGAAATCTGCAATTTAAAGTTGATTCAGAGGCACTGCAAATATCTTTGTGCCAGATGGAAACTGAACACTCATCTGTTAATTGAAGACAAAAACACTATAACCATTCAGCTGTCAACTTAGCCGTAATTTAACTAGGTAGCAGCAATCAGTACGAATTTAGAATACACTTAGAATTTCGTAAGGGCATCTTAAACCTCTTCTGTAATGGTAGTACTTCATGTAAACCCCTTTTATGCACCATTAAACGACTGTTGAAGTAATGTTAATTTAAAGCTATCCTGGCAGATATTTTAGAACACCTCTGCTTCGCGGTCCCAGAGTACTTTTTAACCTTTCTTTCTGTAAACCAGGTCTGAACATTTGAAATTCTGAATATCGTATTTTGATACTCGGAAATATATGCAAGGTGATTCAAACCTATCAAAAATTCTACATGTAGGTCAGGAACACAATAACATGCAAGAATCATATTAGAACATGTAGTCACATGCGAACCCAAGTGACTATAATGCCCGATAGAAACGAATCCATATTAATTTTAAAATCAAATTTTGAAAATCGTATTCAAGACATATTTTTGTCTTTGGAATATTCTTCGAAATCAAGACAGTATTTGATAATAGTAATCATCGCTATTAGTGGAGTTATAGACAACACACCAGACATACTTGCGTAAGGTCTTACTTGGCAGCAAATTTGAACACCTGTTTTAAAACTTTCTTGTGAAATAAAATACTGTGACCCGACTTTTTATAATAAATCGTTATTATTTTTGTCCTGCTAGCATATTTCCATTTTCAGCTTTGTAGTTTTGTACTGCATCTCGACTGCGTTTCCAAACCTTGTGTTCTTGTATAATCTTGCATACAGATTTTCCTATACTAGACTCTCGTTTTTACGAATTCGTAAAAAACTGGCTAAGTAGTTCGGAAAATTCAAAATTCATAAAAATAGAGAAGTAAATATTAAATTTAAAAAACATGCGAAAAAAATTCTCATATTTAAAAGTTTCTTAATTTTATTTTGTTGATCGAAAATCAGTAAAAAACAATCATTTATTAATTTATGTTTTTTTTTTGTTCCTAAAGTATTTTATTAAAAACACATTTTTCGATTTTTTTCAACATAGCAAAGCGTTTTACTGTTGTTTTTTCAAAAAAGTTCTATCTTATTAAACGTTAATTTACTTGTTTTGCAGTCGGTCGCAGCACCACGTCATTTTCTTCTTACTTGATATCTAACAATTATTTTTCATTCTGATTGCGTCACAGATCCAGGATGCTAAATTCTGAATTTTTTTGGCGATGAGGAAATGTTGTCAAGATAACGTATTGTGATGTGCGAGATGACGTAAATACTAGGGTTGCCAAAATGGAATTTTCTCCATAATTCTTATAGGTCTTCAGATGAGTGACGTAATAGAAACCATGTTGCCGCATACATAAGAAATTCCACCAAACTCAGAATTTAGCATTCTAGATTATACGGCATCTGTGCCCTGCTTATGTTCTTAGTCGAGTAGATGTATTGACTCTTTTATGTATCAATGAAAATATTCTTTAATGTTATTATTTTATTGTAACTACTTGAGTTGTAATTGTCTGTTGTCATTAAACATGTCTGTTTGTGTAACCTTGCCTTCTCTGTACTTCATTTTATACCTAAAAATACTAGGGTTGCCAAAATAGAATTTTCTGTATAATTTTTAATTTTCTCCAAATCTATGACGTAATAAAAACCAGGTTGCCAGATACATAAGAAAATCCTCCAAAAAACCACCAATCAGAATTTGGCATCCTGGATTATACAACATCTGTGCCATAGTGGGAGTCTTTGTCGAAGTTCATGGATGAGTTACTCATCTTCACACAAATCTTTAAGAAAATGTTTTCACCTTTCTTCTGTTACGGTGGATTCTTTAGTATGTCATACTGAAGTAGATATTATTTTTGTCTATATCAGGGCTTCTTAAACTTTTGTAATTCACGACCCCATTTATGATTGCGAGTTTCTTGACGACCCCATACAAATATAAAAGAAAAATAAATTAATATTTTTTGATGATTTATTTATTAGGTAACAATATACATATAAAAATATATAAGTTTAGAATTCGTTTTATTCGTAATATTTCTCAGGATCATTTCGGTTTCGGTTTCAGGATCATTTCGGTTTGTACCTGCATTTCTATTAAGAGTATTATAATACTCTTAATAGAAATGCAGGTACAAACAATCTTTCCGAACTAGAAGATTTTATGATTTTTTTATCTACGATAATTGTTATTTTATCTTTATAATAATAATTTTACAAGTTAAAAAACATTTTCTGTTAAATTGTATTTTTATCTCTCGCGACCCCAGAATTTTGCTACGCGACCCCAAATGGGGTGGCGACCCATAGTTTAAGAAGCCCTGGTCTATATCATTCCAAACATAGATTACATAAATTGACGCCTAGAGTGTAAATTTTATAAAGCTAAAATCACTCTTTGCAAATGTTCCTTACGATATTTTCCCTTGAAGCTATTGATAGCATTTTGATTCATACTTATTATTACATGATTCATACATTAGAGTAGGTGAGAAAAATTTCACATGAGTTGGTTAAAAAAAAAATCACTATTTCAACGTACACAAACAGTGCAATTAGTTATGCACAATTCGAAGGATTTACGATTCTCAAATAAAAACGTTGATCGAAATTATTCAACAATAAAATTAAAAAGATGGGAAAAATATTATAAAAAAATAAACGAAAACGAAAGATGTAAGAAAATGTGTTCGCAAAAAACAGATTTTTCAACATTTTAGTTTGTAATTGATAATTAAAATTATCATTGAGTGTATATGATCAGGTTAGCGATCAACGAATAATTCGTAAAATCGAGAGTGTTTGGGAAAATGAGCATGTGCTGTAGGTCTAAATCATCTTGTGTAGACTTAAATGATTTTGGAACACAATTTTTGGTAATTATTGTATTCTTGCTCTGCATGTAGATTTTTTAACAATACTTCTGATTTTAGTTCAAGACATTTTAATATATTATTTTAACTTAATAATAATATTATATTTAATATATTAATAAACTACGCATGATTAGGCCGAGAGAAAAAGTTCCTGTAAAATGATGCATTTGAATCAATCAGGTGAACCAAATTCTAATTTTTCGAAAATACTGAATAAAAAACGAAAATTGAATAGTCAATTTACTTCTTGTTTTTAAATTATCACGATAGGAAAGAAGAAAAAAAAACTCGCATGAAAGATTCAAGCGACAAATCAGTTAAATTTTAGTTCACTAAATTTCGAACATTTCTTCTAACTATTGTTGAACAACTCAGTATACAACTGTCATGTTTCTTTCGGAAAAAACGTAATGGAGTGAAATCTCATTAGAATATTTTAGTCAATGTGAATGCTTTTAATTATAAATTATTTTAAAATTATAGGTTGGAAAAATGTATCAAAAAATTCAGCCATGTTTCAACAATTTTCAAATGTGTAAGAAACCTTAAAATCGAAAAAAGAAATTTGGAAGAGTGAAATGCTCATATTATGTAGCATGAACAAAAACTATTAAGGAATGAATTTATGTATATTAATATTTTCCATTAAGGTATATAAATTTACACCTTAACAATTTTATTTACGACCTTAAATTTCGCTTATGAAGCTTTTAAATGCCACCTGTAATCTTGCGCAGTCTCAATAGAAATCGGTCTTGGGTTTCAGGACTTGTTGCAAGTAATCACAAACGCTGTATGAGTAATATAAGGAACGTTACAGATCCAGGGTCAAAGTAAAGTTATCTTGGATATTTGAAGGTCAATTAAAGGTTATCTTGTTTTCAATTTGTAAGGCAGAACTTGTTCCTTAGCTGAACTCTTTGCTTTTAACGAAACAGCCTGTGCGAAACAGCCATTCAAGTGAATGAATACTCTTTTATCAAATTTTCTGTTTCAACTAAACGTATATCAATATTTAGCAAAATACTTTAAAATGGTTTTTCTATTAAGTTGGAAAAGTATCAGTTTCAATGATTTTAGAAGATAATTTATTCACGTTGAAGTGTATAAATATATTCATTTGTAATATGAATTTATACATTTATTTGCTTCGTTTCACACTGTGCAAAAGATAAATATTTTTGGTACTTTTAAAAAATGAACTTTATTATTTGTAATGATTTATTTGCTAATATAAAAAATTATAGGTGATTATATTAGTATTTATGCTACCTTAAGTATATTATTGTGCTATAAATGATATACTTCAAAAGAAAATATGGTTGACTGAATCTGATTGTAAAAATCAGTAAAGTCTCATTATAAAGTTCCATAACTTAAAAATATTCTGACATGATAAAAAAAAAGTCGTACTAATTGCACAGTGAGCGCTTCGGGGAATTCGTGTGCCTAATTAATAGCTAAGCAATTAGCATCTTGGATTTAGTTTAAGTCTTCATAAATTTCCCATTGAATATTTTAAGTCATTCAGAGTCCATTTTAAATCGTAGATACTGGTTGAATAACCTTTGTGGTAAAAAAAATGACCATAAAATGACCAAAAAATGACGATAGATCAACAAATAAACGGTAGAATGAGTAATAACAATAAGGCAATCATTTGATTTCGTTGGTTTGTCTGTCTTGATAAATTGTACGGACACATTTTTTACACGAAATCTTAGACTAGAAACCACAGTTTAAAATAGATTTCGAGCATCTACGAACATCCACACCCGAGATGATAGTTGAGTCCTCAGACTTAGCTGATGGCTAGAGAATTAATCATTCAACAACCTACTTCAGTTTATTTTGCATTGAGACGTACATAAATACCTGTTCAGTGTCTAGGACGTCAGTTTCATCCTTAAGTACAAATAAAGTATCTTTTGTTTTGGAATTCCCCCAAAAAGAGGTTACTATTCTATAAATCTTAAAAGGCCTTCATATTTTTAAAAGTTTTTACGGGTAAGTAATAACAATAAAAAGAAGATATTGTTGAATACACACATTCTAGGCCTGAATAAAACTTCAGATGCTATTTAATTAACAAAAATAAATTTTTTTCATTTCGTACATCGCATTCCATCAACAGAACATTTTTCAAATGTTGACACATAACTTTGCATAAAAAAAATTGACAATAAAACTAATAAAGATTAAATATTTATGTAAAATTTAACAAAAAAAGTAAGCGTATAGTAAACACAATTCAAAGATGAAATTATTAATATAAACCTAGAGGTAAAATAAAATTTATATTCAATTAATAAATATTTAATTTTATTCCTTAAGGCTTGTTTGCAAATGATAGGTTATAAAAATCGTTTTCTAATTTTAATCATTTGTTATTTACTTGCTACAACAGCATCTTTATCATACAATCACATTTACATTTCAAACTTATATTCATTCATTTTCTAAATTTTACTTGTATACGATATAATATCTTTCCTCTAAAATAATAATATTAAGCAAAATTAATCCTATTCAGTGAAATAAGTTATATTAAACACATCATGAATATATCAGGTTGAAACTATAAATTCAGAACAGATACACCCAGATTTATGAATTGCAGTTTATTGTTGTATTTTGGCATCATAAAGCAAACACCTTAACAAATGAAATCTGTTGCATCTTTTTTATATCCTCCACAGAGATTCAACTTCCATGAAGACTTTTTAAAAATGGCGGACCATTTTCACGTGTCGCAAAACTTGGGAAGCTCCCATCAACTTCAGCCAATGAGCACGCAAAAAGGAAAATGCGATATTCATCGAAACCAGAAACTTTCCAATCCGAAAAACACGGTCTCGTCTGCAGTAATAAGATAAACATTATGCAAGCTTCATATGAAATATTAGAATATAACAAAAAATATTTTTTTAATTGGAGTTTGTATCAGATTTGTTATTTTGGCACAAAACTAATAACTGAATGATTAGCGATTCGGCTTTTACTTCAGCAGTTCGTGGATTCATAATTTGCTTTAAATCGTAGATACCTATCAAATGAACGCTATAATGCAAAAGTGACCGTAAAACGATGAATAAACAAACCCTTTCATTTCAATATTAAAGTGCAAAAAATATCTTTTGCACATAGTGACATAAGGAAAAAAATGAACAATAAACATCATATTGTAAAGACCTAAGTATGGTAAGTAATGGACTGAAAACAATCTTAATTTACACATATGTATAACCATTATACAGGCCTGTGATCAAAAATATTTACGTCTTCTATTTTGTGTGATCATTACTCGTTATTGTTTATAATAGATGAAGGATTCAGTAGGTAGGAGTCTAGCATTTTTAGGCTTAAATTTCATTTTGTACTTTTCGGGGAATCCTGTCACGTGATTAAAAGTGATTTTCTCCCTTATCCTCCTTTCTATGATATAGGCAGAAAAACGTGGCGCATTGTTAAGAAACATCGCTGCGTATGTTTGATTATGGAATTTGCAGTAATTCAATTTTCTGAGTAAAGTAAAAGTAAACTTTCAAAGTTCTTGGTGGAATTTTTAATCGAAAAATTTTGTTTTATTTTATTAAGAGTATAGAGGGAAAAACGGAGTAAGAGCGAATTAATATTCTTAATAAGAATAATTTGAAATGAGTGTTTATTATAAAAATGTTCTGATTCTCAACTAAAACAGATTTAAGTGAGAGATATATGTTTTAGTGCTTTTTTTTTCCCTTTTCTTCCATCGTTTCTTTTAATTTAGTATATTATCATATATTTTTTAACACGTATTCAAGTATATTAGTACTTAAATAAAAAATAAAAGCAGCATCTATGTGATTAAAGCAAAATGTAAACAACGATGAAAAATAATTTATGAACTGAATAATATTTTTCGCTTACGCATTTTAACTATTCTTCGTAAATAAATTAAATATTCTATGCATAACAACTAATCGTCTCAAAGAAAATTATAAGAATATTAATAAAAAAATGTATTCTATAATATTTTATACAATAAAAACATAGAAATTGATTGATGAACAATTAGTTAAAATCAGTTTGCTAGAGAGAGGGGGGTTGAAGTTGTGTTATACATAAATTATCTATAGTATCTAATTATCTATAAAACATTAGTTCCCAATTTTTCACTTAAATGGAAATTTGTACATTTGGTAAACGAGAGTGTAATACATTGTGTCATGTCTAAAGTGGTAAAACTGAAACTTTTCTAAAAGTAGCGAATATCTACGGAAGTTGAGCAGATTAAATGATCACGCATTTCAGGACATAATTTTAAAAAAATTGGAGCATTATGGTATGTATTGTAATAAGAATAATCGAAGAAAGAATAAAAGGAGAACAAAGTAAATTCAAATAAAGATTTTCAAATTTATTCCTTTTTAGATTCAACATAAGTCATATTTGTACCAATTTATTTTTCCATACAAATACTTGTAGAATTTTGAAATATTTTACAAATCTCAAATGGGCTCCAAATTTAAGTCAATAATTGCAGATCGCACAAAAAAGACACATTTGCAATATTAAAATAAGTGCGTGTTAATAGCATGACAAATTGAACTAAGGCTCCAGTAAAAATCTTCCATTTAGATGGACAAAATGGCAATAAGAATTATTCACGAGATGAATGAAGAATTAGACAATACTTTGGAAGAAATATAGTGATGCCTAACATGGCCTCACGAAAGAAACAGTGTATCATCAGTAGTCTTTAAATTTAAATCAAATTTCCTTAAAATGCTTCTAAATCTTGCACTGTTGCTTACTTCTGAAAACGTTTTCCATTTATTTCATTCAGCGCTTTGTACGCATGTCCGAATTTTCCATTTCATTCTAATGTGGGAGGTAGAAAGAAATTAAAAACGTTTTATAAATGTTCTAAAAAAAGATACTTTGAATGTAACTGAAGCAGTAATTTCTCTTTAGGGTATATTTATTGAAGGTATGAAAAAAATCAATAATTTTTTTCACACACACGGAACATTCTCAAGATTTAGAATTTATTCTTAGAAATACATTCTTTAGAAATAAAGAATTGATTCTACAGTAATAGTAGTAGACTGAACCAGACACATCTGTCTGCATTTATGTAACCTACTAACCTATATATTCCTTCGATCAATAATTATCTATTATAAATCTTCAGAATCACTATTTTAAATAATGAATCGGTTGCATTGATATATATGTACATAATCAAACATTTTGGCGGCTTATATATATGCGTTTCATACTATAATTAAGAATTATAGCATGAAACTATTTTGTAAGCATTTATTAAACATAGATCGAATTTATGTACTACAAATTCAAAATGTCTTCTTTCACGTTAGTTTTGTGGTTATGAAGTATCATGAAGTAGTAAATTTTAAAGAAAGATATAAACTTTGTGAAACGTTTTGTCTGCATAAATAATTCGTTCCTACATTCTTTTCATAAGGCCGCTTTGGAATTTAAGTTGGGATGAAATGCTGCATTTCACAATTAAAACTATGTTGATAAAAACATGTACTTGTAAACTTTGGATGCATATTTCTATTTAGCATGCTAAAAACACGTGTTGAGAACAGAATATAGCTAGTTTTACAATTTTAAAAGAAGCTAATATACGTCATTGAAATCTAGTGTGCCTAAAAAAATCGAATGTGTTTTGATTGGTTGATTTCTAAGTAAAATAAATAATCGTTTGCATCAACACCAGACGCAATTCATTTCAATTAAAGAACTTTTCGATGATTACCAAACTGACTTAATTTTAATAAATTGACAATATTAAATAAACATTGATTCGATATTTTTTATAAAGGCTAATTAGGCAATCTATATTAAGTTCTTAATATCTAGTTGATAACAAAATATTAACTCGATAACATTTGTAGTCTAAAAGAGAATTAAAATCGATAAATTCATTAAGTTAATTCAGATATCGATTTGTGCGAAACATGTATAAGTTACGTGTACTTAAGATATGTTTCATAAAATTATATTTCAGCAATATTTTCTACATCTAAAATATATAATAATAAATATTTTCTACATCAAAAATATTATACATTAAATACTGTAAACAATTTCCTACTTTTAATTGATAGTTATTTTAAAGAAACAATTAATTATTTCAAATAAGCAGTTACATAAACATGTGACTGAATAAATGTTTATATAAAAATGAGCATTGTGCTTCCTCTCTTTTAAAATAGGTTATTTGTTTCATATTGCAATGAAGTCATCTATCATTTAAGAAAACCGCTCCGTTCGAAATTTTTTTACTCATATTTTGGAAGTAACCATGCCGGCTCAGCGAGTGCATGCGAAATGTATTCGAGTTCGTTCGCATTCAGTCTGTTCTCGCTCCGCTGCGCACTTTTTCACCAGAAGGCAGCGTTCTGTGACACTCCTCCGTGGATCGGGTCAGAGGACCCATTCCTTTGTGCCAGCTTCTTTCCCAAGCTTTTCCGGTGTGTGTGTGACACATGTGAGATTTCGTACATTTTTTTTGATGATGCACCACATCTTTTGTAAAATAAAATTTTAAAAAATGAGTGCATTCAAAATGAAATCTTAATTTTGATTGCATTTTACTTTTATGACAATAAAAAAATAATTGAAAAGAAAAACCTAATTACTTTAATATTATATAAAAAAGAGCTAAATGGAGTTAAATTTCACTTTAGTATACTTCCTTTTCATTTTATTCCTTTAGTTAATAACTTATAGTGAATAAAAAGTATTTTTGTGATCTCTCAATTTATTGAATGTTGATGGAACACTAATAGTTAAATTCATTTGCAGAATCAACCACTTGTCTAAGAGAAATTAGGCAACCTTTTCTTTTTAGGCATTTTAATTTGTATATATATATATATATATATATATATATATATATATATATATATATATATATATATATATATATATATATATATTTGAAAGGAATATTTATTCGTATACTCGCTTACAAATTTAAAATTATATTAACTTACATATGAATACTTGATTTTCAATTTGTTTATTGCGAGAAATAATTTTGAGTTTCTTTTTTATACTTTTAAATTTTTTAATTGGCAATGTAAGGAAGAATGAATATTTCATTGCCAATATTCCATATGAATGTTTGATAAAAGACATTGTAAAACCGATCGAAATATTGTGTGTGCTTGAAAGTATAGTATTATATACAATTTATTGTTATAGATCCTTTTAGCCCCCCTCTTTCTATTTGATTTTAATTATTACTTAGAAATTGATATATTTATTAATTTATTGTTTTTTATGGTATTATTAGTCATTTATAAATAATTTCATACACTTTAGATTGCTTTAACTTAATTCAATAATTTTCATTTAATTTTGAGTTAAAATTCCATTAAACGTTCCATAGTGTCTTCGCCATTGCAATGATCATCATCGATTATGTCTGCAATATTTTCTATATTACTTAGTAAACCAAAAACTAAAGCAAGATTGTTAAAATTAAAAAAATATTCTTAAGCGAATTAAAAATTTTGTCATCACGTATTTAAATAGCATATATTATCAATTTTTGCAATAATTTTTTACTTGAAAACCAATTTCCAATAGCTTTGAATCCTGGACTATTTGACAAAATTCCAGTTTTAGGAAATCCATTCTCATGGATGTTTTCAGATTTTAAAATGATTTGGAAGTTTGTTATTCATTTTCAAAATATTTTAAATTAATCTGTATAATGTGGGGATATATGTTTACAATTTTGATAATACCTTAATGTATCGATTGTAAAATCTATGTACAGTTTAGAAGATAAACAAATTATTTATTGTTTAAGAATGGAAGGCGTTGTGAAGAACGCTAACGTTCTTGGTGAAAGCAATTTTGTTATTTTTCTTCATCCTTTTATAAATATCAAGTTGCCAGTTACTATTAACAACATATTTTCCATCCTCTACAATTTATATTTGCTTTGTAATTGACTGGCTGGCAAATTAACATTTTTAAGACATCTTGGTTTTACATAACTTAAATTAACCAAACGTTCTAACTTGTCAGTTCCAAACTGTTTGCATGCAGTAGAATTGACAGCCACTTTTCGATTCATTTTTGTATTTGCATTTTTTACATTTAATTTCCAACGTTTTGTTCAGCAGGAGCTGAGCCTAAAACCAATTCCGTTTGCATTATGCACATTGTCTGAAGAATAATCTGTCTCGATTTTATCGATGTCTCTGAATAGGATATCATCAACAGACGATTTTTCTTCACTTGAAATTGTCTTGAAACCTCGAATTTTCTTGGCCATGATTGTCACATGGTGTAAATCTTAACTGCATAACTCTAATCGTGTAATTTTAGTATCATGTAAATAGTGCTCTCTTGATTTTATAGATTTTAGTTATAGCAAAACATGATATGTAGCACTAGAATGTGCATTCTGGATACTTATAAATACAATAAATTATTATTTTAAGCTTAATATTCTACGTAGTTTGCATCAAATATGACAACGATGTTCACGAAAAGAGAAGAGCCTAGTCTTAAAATCATTGTTGCCCATCAATAACTTGAATTTCCTTGCTTTTTCTGCAATCACAGATCTACGGATTGGTTAAGTTTTGTATTCTTATTTCTGGGAAACAATCAATATCTCTGTTTGCTTTTAAATCGATCGAATTGCTATGGACTTTATTTTTCTCAATATCATCTTCATTGTTTTCCTTTTTTCCAAATGTGTAATCATTAATGATAAGGAAATCACTTATCTTTTTTATTTTAGCATCAATGATACAGCCCTTATCAATTAATGAATTTATTTAAACTTCTCCTATATAAGTATTTTACGCTGATCCATTGTGATTCAAGGCTTTTTAACACCTTATAAATTTATTTCAAAGACCAAATATTCACGACAAAGACTGATTGCCTATTTGTGTGACAAAAATAATAAACACACACACACAAGAGGCTATCGTTTCTCCAATTCTCTCTTTTTCGGATTTTGTGTGACGCATTTCGATCAATTATCCCCGAGCTTCTGCCAAACGTGGTGGACAATGACCACCTGCTGTTATAGATATAACCGCGGCCATTTCGATTACCAATCCTCGTGTTCCTGATTTCAGTGTAAATATTTCTTATGACTCACTGACTGGATCGTTGGTTGGGTTTTGTAGCGGGAGAGGAAAAAGTGCGTTTATGATTCTCGTTGAAACAGAGTATTGTGAGGAACTGGAGAAACAATTGAAATGGAATTTACCATTTGGTATCTTAAAGTAAAGAAAATAGATAAATATGAGCTACAAAAATTTTAAGAATTTAGAAATATGGTTATAAATATATGTATGAAAAACGAGATTATCGTTTCAAGCTTCAAAATACACTGATTAAATAGAAATTCAATAGCAAATAAAGAAATTTTTGTTATACACAACTTAACCTTTATAAACAGAATCGTTATACAAATTTCATTATATGTAGCATATTTGCTCACTCAAAAATATTTTTCACATTTCTAAGACATCAATATTTACTATAAAACACATAAACGATTTTTCATATTTACAAAATAATACTAAATTACATAAATTGTTTTATTTTATCTGTTGATTATACTTTATAATGTTTAATCTTTTTTTTTGTGTTTAATCAAATTTTTTTGTAAGAAATATTTTTGCAAATGACTTTAAGAAATTCAATTTCTAGTAAGATGTAAAAAAAGAAAATATTTTAAGCATTGCTTAAACATGTGACATGTAAATGCTTAGAAACAGAAATATATAGTCTTATTCTAATTACAATTTACTCACATTATAAACAATTGGAAAAAAATTCAATTCAAAGATATTTTTATGCCCGCAAAATTTTACAATCCGAGAGCTTTGATATAATAATGATGAATATCAAAAGATTATTCACTTCGAAAATTCCTAATTTTAAATCTCTGTTTGAGAAGAGTTGAGCCAATAAGAATATGCAACGACAAAGTCAGTCAAATATCGAAATAGGATTGGCTGCTACTATCCAATCACAAACAGATATTACCATGGTTAAGTCATGTGAAAATGTGTGACTGTTGTCTTTTGAAGATAATTCCATTTTATTTGCAAAGTAAGAATTTCCCCACCATTTCTTCTTATCAGATTTATGGCAACACTTCCTTTATCGTCCTTTGATTCCAAATACAAGCGACAGAAAGCAACTGCGATAAGACCGGAATGCAATCTCAACGACTTGGTTTCAGAGAAGATGCATTATCCATGATAAAATTCAGGCAAGGTGAAAGACTGATTAAAAACTGGATACGTTCTCAAAATTGTACTGCTAGTTAAGAAGTAAAAAAAAGTTAAAAGCACCTGAATCAATGCTGCCCCAGTTATGCCTGAGGAATGATCAAATCTCTGCACTAATAATAAGGGTAGAGCAGCGAATAATTACATCGGAAATTAAAGATACTTCAAAGCAAAAAGTGGAACATACGTACGATAACAGAAAAACATTACTTATATAATATGTTATATAACCAGTGGAAATGATGTAATATGAATTAATTTGAGGACATAATTTAAGTAACTTGAATTCTAAGAACTTCTGATTTTTTTTTTTCCAAAAATTTCCGGTAGATTGAAAGTAATGAAGGATTATTCATTATTTTGGAAAGTAATTTTAAGAAATTTCAATAAAGCTAAAAATTTCATTAAAATTTTTAGTAACTTTAAGAAGTTAAGTATTTTTTATACATGATATTACGTTTACTTACAAAATTTACTATTATATTTGAGAGAGGAAAAAAAAATCAATTTTCTAGAATTTTATACGTGAGAGTAAGGAGAAAAAAAAGTAAGAATTTCCGCTGAATAAAAAATAATTGGAAAAATGCACATTAGAGGTTTTTAAACAAAATGGGGGCCGTGTTAGCTTAGTAGTTAGGTTCGTCCGGAGGGCTGGGTTCGATTCCGAATGCCGCCAAAGACCCACTGAATACATGCGATATACGTGCTCGCTGTGGTATCGAAAGTCCTGGACTCCGTTGTTGAGCAGTTACCATGGGTGTATAGGAGAAAATTTCCTCCCAGATCAAAGTCAAAATTGAAGGAGTGGATCTTCTAGTGGTGCCATCTATCGGAGGAGTCTTAGAGCAAAGACGTACTTTCGCCTTCGAGGTACTCTGATTAAACGAAACCCTTCCAACTCAATTTCGCTGAGCCGTTGGCTAACGAACTTTTCTTGTTCAGAAGTGTCATAAATAACAACAAAATAGTTTAAACTGTTTTAAGCTGTTAATCTCCTTGGAGTAAAAATTAAATTGCACGATTTTCTGAATCTACATAAAATAAGTATTTTATAGTGAATAGAATTAAAAACATTAATCTCTTCAAAAAATCGAACTAACAGCTGAAATTAACAGTTTGCGATTTCGATTCTCACATTGTAAAAGGTGAGAAAATTTGTAATGACTCACAGTCCACTTCAAAATATAAGCACCCGTCAAGCTAACCCTCCCGATCAGAAAATAAAAGTAGCATAACAGAAAATAAATCAAACTTACCTTGAATGAAAAAAATGGTGATTGAGAGCGAAAAATCAAACCAAGTATCTGTAAATTTTTATCACCGCTCAAACATGTGCATGATGCACTTTTTTTTTCTTCTCAAAGAGATGACCGACTTTTTCGAATTTTTACACATTAAATCTAAGAAAGATGTGTTTAAAATTTGCTATAATATTTTTAAACATATTCCTTCGTTTTGTTCTTAAAATTTAAACAAAACATAAGTTTTTTAATTTTAAATATTAATTTAAAAAATAGTATCTTGGAACTTTTATTTGCAACGACAACAGTCTACAAAATGAAATATGCGAGAGAGTGCAAGCTGGTAATAAGAGCTTTCTATACGCAAATAAAGTTATTCAATAATAGATTGATATCACGAAAAACAAAACTGCAAATCTATAAAACCCTCTTTAGACAAATCATTACATATGCCGGAGAAACATGGACATTGAATGGACTCGGAATATATTAGAATTTTTGAACGTAAAATTTTAAGGAAAATCTATGGACCAAGGCTTGAAAATGGTGTATGTGGGTCAGAAGAAATAATAAAGAATTAATGCACCTAGTGAGAAACAAAGATATAGTGAGATTCATTAAAGCACAAACAATACGGTGGCTTGCCCACATACACCGCAGAGATGAAAAAAATATCATAAAAAGGATAACAAAGGGTAAATTATTCAATAGCAAGAAAAAGAAGAGACCCAGAGAAACATGGATTGACAATGTGGAAAAGGTCCTGGAGACCACGAAGATAAATTAGAAAAATTTGGCTTTGAAGCGGGAAAAGTGGAAGGAGGTTGTATTGGAGGCTAAGGCCTGCACAGGGCTGTAACGCCAGTTACGAATTAAAAAAATATTATGATCTGATAATCTTAATTTTCGAAAATATTTTAATCATTTCTCATTTTTTTTTATAATCTTAATGTTTAAATATGTTTCCCCATGCATTTATCACAAAATCATGGCAATTAATTTTTATAAATAACTATGATAAATAATTGTTTGAATTATATATTTATATATTTAAGCCTATACATCTGTTATATATTTTAAGACTATACAGTTTTTAAAGAATAATGCCATTTTGTAACTCATGTTTTGCAATAGCCTGAATATTCTTACTGTACAAAAATATTTTTGTCATAATTCTGGAAATAAAATGTTTAAAAATAATAATAAGTGTTTAAAAAAAGAATGTTTGGTTTTCACATCAAAGTGTTTTGCTACTATTTCCAGCGAACATCGTAAAATGTAATCTGTTTATATCACAGTAAGAATACTGTAGATAGCACAATTTATTCAACTGGGGTAAACTAATTCGTACAACCAAAGGGCGGAGCCTCGTGACATCATCATGTCAATCACTGCGATTTATTTCATCTCTCAAATTAAGTGGCGATTTAAGTTCATACATATTGAATTGTAGATCTGGAATACAATTATAAGAATACATTTCAATAAATTTTAGATTTAATCCATCAGAAATATTGAATCTATAGTTATCCAACTATCTTTTTGGAACAAGAAAAACCGAATCAGAAAATTTCAATACTAATTACTATATTCCAAGCAGAGAGAATAATATTTAAATTAAACATTTAAATTTTATTCTCGATTTAGTATACTACTTAAAATTAAATTAAAATAACAAAAAAAATCATTTTGGGCTAAGCAGTATTAATATATATATTTGGTACATTCAGTATATAATATATCAAATAACTAATTTTAAAGACAAACATAGGATGTCTTTGATGAATATTGTAAGATGGGCCGCAGTGGCATGGTTGGCTATACTGTTCTTTCTCACTGTAGAGGATTCGAATCTCCACCCTATCGAAGATTTTTCGTGTTTGCTAAAAGGGCTGGGGCATGTTAAATATGTCGTCGTCGCAATGTCCTCCATGTGAAATGATACCTCTAGGGTGGCAGGCAAGTTTGGGGGTCTTTTGCTTGATCCCTGCTTTCAAATTATGAAAACACATCCCACTCTATAAAGTTCCATCCATCACTTCCGTCCCCTTTTTGTGTTGAAAAGGAGAAATATCCAATTTAGCGAGCGCTACATAAAAAAAATATAAGATGTTCCAAAAACTTTTGAGCGGCGAACTTTTGAAACAA
Source organism: Latrodectus hesperus (assembly GCA_037975125.1). Classification (NCBI taxonomy): domain Eukaryota; kingdom Metazoa; phylum Arthropoda; class Arachnida; order Araneae; family Theridiidae; genus Latrodectus; species Latrodectus hesperus. The sequence goes on from CM075855.1 coordinate 85,406,810, forward strand.
CCAGCGATGCTTTCATTTCAAATTGTGGTATGAACTATCCACATGCTTATGTCGTATTTAGATGTAATATCAATTATATTCCATAGCGACTCCACTTTGTGACGCATATTTTAATCCTTACTAAATATAAAATCATCTAAAATAGAAGAGTTCTGACATTTATGATACATGCTTATAATCAATGGCTTAAATGAATTGAAATTATACACACTGCACACACACGCAGTTAACATTTAAAAAAAATGCCTCCAAACATTAACTTCTACTAAGAAAACAAATTATGAAGTTTAAATCCATCTAAATTAATAAAAACTAAATCCAAAATATATTTTTTTGAGAAACTAAACATGTATTTCGTCAATCTTTGAAAACCAGCTCTTGATTGGATAAAATCATTTTTCAAGCTTAGGTTATCTTTGCCAAAGAAAATTTTCGCTTGTTAAAAGTTAAAATGTATGTTATGTGTAGGATTGTTCATAAAAGTGAACTTGTTCATAAAGTGAGTATAATTACATCAAATTATATATCTGACATTGACGATGAGTGAAATACTGTCTTAAATAATTTCTTAAATTCTCTGTACAGCAGAAATGGTGATATAATTTTCTAATTAAAATCACTACAACTCCTTTAAAAAAATTAAGGCCAAAAATTTTCATTTCCTCTCAAAATTTGTAATTTGTCAGCAGGCAGAATTCTTACTAACTGACTAGAATTTCTGTAGTAAATCCACAGGTAATTAGATTTTCTTGATGCATAAAAATTACATTTTAATATAATTTTCTAAAATGATAAATAATTAACCAACTCAGAAGGATTATAGTCAAACCATGACATATTCATTTTATTTAAATATAATGTTCGTTATGGAAATTTAAAAGAAATATATTTGCATTTAATTTTAAGCTAAAAATTTCCCAAGTAAAATTCAATTTAAATTGAAAATATTGAGTAATCATATAAAACAGCAAATATGATATCATTATTTAAAATCCCACTGTTTTTAAATAGCTAATTTTTTCAGCAATGCTCTAAACTTCACTATTTTTATTTATCTATTTATAGAATTTTACTTGTCAGTAAATTGTCATGTGTAATTATTAGGTTGTCCCAGGTGCAAACAAAATTTGTTTGATACCAGTTTCATTTCTGCAAAATTAATTGAATCCTATCAGACTTAATTTTTGTTTGCATGTTTAAAACTTGATATTTCGTTTTCATTATCGGTTGAAACATACTTGAGTTTCTGTCAATAAAATATTCAAAATTATACAATTTATTAAATTAATTCGTTTTGTTTAATTAGCATAAGGTATTTAAATTTTCTTTATAAATCATCAATATGAAAATAACATTAATTTTACCTACCATTCAGAAAAGAAAAAGTCTAGTGTTAAAATAAAGGATCATGATAAAATAAAAATATGGAATCCTGTAAAATTGTTTATGAACTATTTAAATATGCAAGAATGAGGGACTTTATCTAATTCTCTGAGTATACGGCTAATGTAATTGAATATTGAAAAATCTGGATTAAACTGTATCATTAAAGATTTTTTTTATTAGATCTTAGAGAAATCATTGTTTTGAATTCAGTCTTAATAAAAGACAGTAAAGCTAAAAAAACCAGATTAAATTTAATGAATTTGATTTAGAGTAATCAGCATAAGTTGGTTCTTTTGTTATTACAAAATTACAATTTAGGTATCTGTGCAAATAAAAATGCTAAATTGCTGATGGCATAGTAAAATATTGAATAACAAAAAATATACAAAACAAATTAGCTACTTTAAAAGTAAAAAGTATTTTAACTAAATCATTTTTGTTTTCCTACATAGTATAAGAGAAATATTTTCTAAAGACACTTTAGATAATAAAAAAAATACGATTTAAAACATAAATGTTAATTTTGAATAAATCTAAGAATAATTTTATTTTTCATCAGCATATTTTTTAAAAACCACTGTACTCATTCACTATGCAAAATTATGATCAACACAATAGCATAATTTTTGTAAGGTCATCAATGTCTAAATGTCTTTATTTTTAATGTATAATCACTTGATTACAGATGATCAATATTAAATTTACAACATAGTCTACAAGATGATAAAAACAGACAATCGAGAAATAAACCTTCATTTTGTTTGAAAAAATGAAATTAAGGTTTCAAGATCATAATTGTTCAAAATTTGTAGAAGCGAAGGCACTTTTGATTTCACATTCATCCCTTTGAACTTGTAAACATCAATGAAAAGATCTGTAATCATTCCTAATAAATGATAAGTGAAAATTATCATTTAAGATCAAAATTTTGACATTTAATGAAACACAGAGATTTGTACTAGATTATGAACATCAATACACACAATGAAATAAAATTTAAAAATACACATGCAGTAAATATTATATAATTAGGAAATATTGCTCATTTAAATAAAATTTCATGACACTGTATTGATATGGCAAAACAATACTAAGACAAAAAATTTTACAAAAAAAAATTTGATAAAGTTTTATTTAAAAAAAGAGACCAAATTAAGCTGAACATTTTATTTTGATCTCATTAGTGTCATGAAATTAGCATCATGATTTTAATATCATAGTAATTAGCGCATAACTGTCCAAAACATGTAATAAATGATTGTTGTGATACTCTGACAAAATGCAAACTTTTCAACTGTTAAAAAAAAGAGATTTTCAAAATATATATAAATTATTATCATGGAAAATATTCTGAATATTTCTAATATAAATTTAGCTTTCTTTTTCTACAAAGCACTAATGATTCCTTTTAGGCAATACAACCTTATACACATTAGGTAGTTGATAACAAAATCACAACTTAAAGGGATTTTTTAAAATACGTTTTTTGTATAAGTAAATAAATAAAATCTTAGATTTATATACTTCTAATTTATACATAAAAGTAATATAAATACAAAAGAATAGTGCACTGAATTTCATTTTTACAAGTATCCATTTCCATTAAAGCAGTTCAACAAGTTGCTGCCATATCAATGTCTAAATTTATATACTAACAAAGAAAACTTTTGTTTATTAAGAGAGAGAACAAATATTTTTAATTAATTTCTCAAAATGTAGTTCATAGGATTTTTTTTTTCAAGGTCTCTAAATCTCATTCAGTTTCATGAGCTCTTCATCAGATACAATAAGATAATCCCTCTGAAAATTAAATAAATCATTCCCTGAACATGGAATAACAAACCAACCAAGATAAATGTGTTAATTGTTTTGGCAGTGGGATGAGACAAGATGAGTGTGCACACTCAAAATCTTTGAATGATTATTATATTCAATGTAATAATAATTGTTATAATTAAAAGGATACCATAATAATTTTATTGTTTCTCTGAAACAATGAACAATTCATGCTTTTCCTAATATATCAAATTATATAATATGTTAAATTTTAAAACTAGTAAAAAATCTAACAAGAGATTATGCAGCCTCTATTGATCTCTGATAGACTTTCCTATAGATCTGGTTTTTTTTTCATGTTACATAATTCAGCCACTTATAGTTCCACTATATATTAGTATAATAAATTTTTAACAGGTTTTACAATAAAATTATAATTGTTGATTAGTGGCAAGTATAGAATAATAAAAAATACAGTATTTTATATTGTTTTTAAATCTTAAGTAACAAAAAAACTATGTACAAATTGAACCATTTAATGAATGACATTTAAGTAATTAAAATTTGATTTACCAAAAAGTCTTTCAAGGTGACAAGGTTGTCTTTTGTATTCTAACTGCAAATAATCAGAAGTACTCATTATTTCTTGATATTCTGGAGCTAAAAAGCTTAAATCACTCTCATGTACCTTTAAATCCTAAAATTATAAAAAAGTAAACAGTTAATACAATTTATATAAAATAAATTTTTAATTCTCCTTAAATGACAGTGCATATATATTCTAACAATTAATGATTAATTTGGTTTGGAAAATTAATGCTACAGCAATAGTTTATTATTCTATTCCTTCAATAACTGAATTAAGAGATTAATTATAACATTTTCATTTCAAAAATGATGTATACATGCAGGGGTGTTTGTGGGACCCCAAAAAATCCCCGGAAACTTTTACGGACTTACTACCGACATTTTTCAGTTTCGAGAAGGGGGAAATGAAAAATTACAATTATGAAATATTGAATGACGTAATTATTGCGTTTTCTGCTTTCAAAGCAAACAAAATTACCCAGATCAAAATAAATAATTCATTATTATTCCTACTTCCTTTTGAACGACGATCCCCAGAATTTCCGGGTATCGAAGTTCAAAATCCCGAATTCCGGGGTTTCCCGAGCACAAACACCCCTGTACATATTTAAATATTTTTTCTTTTTTGACAAATAAAAATATTTTGACAAAGTATAATATAATACTATGAAGAAATAAATTTGACCAAATAGAGCTAGGTGGTATAATGTTTGTTGGAAAGGCATGACTTGCTCATACTAATAAGAAAAACTGCACTTCAGAAATGACATTAATAGCAGTTAATTGGAACAACAAACTGCCTTTAAATGAAACAAATTTTTTCATGTTTTTATTAAAAATTTGCTTTATGTTTTGAAAAAGAAAAATGTTTTTTGTTCAAAAACAATATGAATATAAACAACTAGCTATACTTGAAATAGACTCCCGAGATATCAAAATGATAGAAATTTGAATAATGAAATCATTTAAGATGGAACTTTGAAGTAAAATAACTCTATGAGCACAATTTCTGATAATATTGAATAAAAACAATTTTAAAGGTTTTAGGGCCGCTAAATGACATACTTTCAAACGATTAGAATATAAAAATGCTAATTTCATAAAGCATAATTATTAACAACAAAAGTCTCAGGAATTCCCACAGTAAATATGATTAAGAACTTATTAGCTAGAGATTGATAAACCTAGTACATATGTAATGTGTGTGATGATATTTATAAATAAAATTACATCTTCTATGGAAATACATAGCAAAATGAACTGAAACCATTTCATTGGCTAGTGGAGAAAAAATAAGCACATTCCGATAAATTCTGGTAAGTTTACTTTTAAGCACAGAGTACTGACATTTGTCATCAGAAGTTTAAAACTAAATCTTATTGTGAATCAAAATGGATATTGTTCCATATTCACAGATAAAAGCTGTGTTTTTATATTTTACAGATGTACAGAAGAAAATTGATGAACATAAGTATGGAAAAGGATGCGTTTGCTGTCACAAAGCCTGATCAACCTATAAACTATCTGCTAAGATTTTGCAAAGAAATATTTCAGAATAAAAGAATTATAGTAATTATTACACATAAGATCATAAAAGCGAATGAATGCTATTATTCACGAGTACTATGCAAGAAGACTGTTGAAAAAACATATATCCAACATATGGCAAAATAAAGCAAATTATTTTCAAAACATTTAATGAATTAAATGAAATTATCTGATATCTAGCACATAAAGTACATATATTATTTGAAACCACAAAATCTTTACACTTGTTTATGATTTAAAACACAATAGCAAAACATTTGCTGTAAAATAAAGAAATCTCTATTAACAACTTACTACCCTATATTATCTACTTACTACTTTTGCTCACAATTATATTGATTACAGCAATTATCGATTTAAAAACATTTTGAGCTTTTTGTAGGAACTACACATAAACAGTATGAAGTTTAAAAAATTTATTCATTCCAAAAAACACAAGCATGAATTATGTTAATATTTTTCATTAATTTCAAATCTTATTTGGTAATAGAACTCATGAATAGTAGAAAAAAATGGTAAATGAGACATGAAAATCATTAAAAATGTATAATTATAAATATTTTTGCTTATTTTATCTTTCGTGTAATTATTTAAAATTTTATAATAACAATTAAATATCAGTGGATTGCTAAATATACTATATCTTTCAAGCATTTTAGTACAATTATTTTTTAAAGAGAGGATGAGAAAGAGAGCAGTTTGGTTAATCATAATTGACTTTAACTTCATTAGAACTAAAATTATATACATAATATTGTTTCAATTAAGAACTTTTGCTTAGCTTAAATAACAATAAGCTTATATTTAAAATAATAAGCAATTATGGAGAAAACTTTACTTGATTATAATTTTCATAAAATACTATGCACCAATTACATCATAGAATATGTGATGAAATTGGTATATAATAATTGTTGATTAAAAAATTTTTTTAAAGTTGTGCCCAAATAGTTTTGGAAATTTTCACATACAAGTAATTAATATACCTCAAAATGAACAATATTCATCATGTGATAAAAATACAAATTACATTCCTAAAAACATAAAAAATCACCTTGAGAGCATCAATGACTTGCACTTTTTTGGCTAAAAGTAATTGATATTCCAATTTAGGATGAATGAATCTTAACATATGAGGAACACTTTCATCATTGATATCTGAAAAAAATATTATTTTCTTCAAAGGAAAACTCTTATTCAATAAACTTTATGATAATAAAGAAACAATTCAAATCAGTTTTGTAACTTTTTGTTAGATGATTGTAAAAGTACTTAGTTCATTTTTTTACTCAGTTTAGATAATCTCTCAAATGCTCATTATTTTACTTACTGAATATTTTCTGAATAAATTAATAAATTATGATAAATATTTCATATGAAGCATAATCCAGTAATTAAATTTATAAACCACAAATAAAGTATTAAATAAAAATATAACAAAATTATAAGCATAACTATATTTTAATGTTTCAATATATTAAAAACATTTCAACTTTTGAAAATAAAAAAATTCATTTTATCAGTACTTTATCAATTTAAAAGTTTAAGAAATGTAAAAATGCAAATAATTAATACTAAAATAGTGAAAAATATTGTTATTGTCTATAAAAATAATGGATATGGCTTTTCAGCAGAAATTATAAATAAGTTTTTCATACTGATTAGGTGTCGATATATAAAATTTAAAAAAAAGCTTCCTGAAGTTTAACTTAAAATTTGAAATAATATGGAAGAACTACAATAGTATCTGCTTTTGTAAGTTATCTAAAGAAGAAAACTACTTAACTCTCTAATTCAACTATTTTCAAAGCAGTAAAGTCCGTGATTTGGAGCAAAAAAAAAAAAATAATAATTGTTTAAAAAAATTCTTGCTTTAAAAATTGAGACAATATTTGGAACCATAAAATTTTCAAATGAATATGATTATTAACAAATCAATCTTAATACTATGCAGGAAAAGAATATACAATTACATATATGTTGTATTCCTGCATAATATTAAGATAGATAAGTTAGTAATCATGTTGATAATGTTTTAAAAATTATCTTTTTTCATTTTCATCCTTTCTAGTGAGTGATATTTTCTATTGATTTTCAAAATGATTATGAAAAAAAAAACACGCATGCGCACACACGCACATTTGAGTGTAATATATTCATGTATGTCAAAATTAATCACTTTATTTTATTTTTTAATTTATTACTTTTTGTTAATATTTTTCAGACATATCTTGGTCAAATTAACAAATTAATTAATTTCATTCAAAATAATTATATTGTTAAAATTAAAAGTATCATTGACGTTTCAAAAAATAAGAACAAAAAATAAAAATATAAGAAAAAAATAAATTTAAAAAATGCAACATATTCCAATACATAAAAAAAGCTTCCTAATGCTAAGGAAGATTAATTATCAACTTTATAAATTTACTTTCTTTGTTCACACTTTTATTATTATAATTATTTCTTTTTGAAATACTTATATTTTTTGCTTCTTCAATCCTTGCTTGCATATTTGAATAACTTTAATTAGTGTAATCATATACTAATGATTTTAATATGAAACAATCCAATAAATTTTTGATTTGATGGAAGAATCTCATTAATTAAAATGAACGCATTTCATAAAATCAATGCAAAGTTAGAATAATGAAATAAAAATTCATTTAAATATTTTAAAAACAGTATGACATAATAATTATAATGAAAATAAAACAATAATATTAAATATCTTTTTATATTATTCTAATTAATTAAAATATGTGAAAAAATTTTTGCTTCAATTAATTTTTTTATTATTCTAAACATGTACAACACTAGTGCAAATAAATGATAAGGAAAGAAGTACCACTAATTCTTGACAAAAGTACATTTGTAACATAATTAATTTTTTTGAGCTACAGGCGCTTTCAGATCAGGACTAATCTCACAAACCTACAATTTAAAGTTGATTCCAAACTAGTGCAAACATCTGCGCTTGAGACAGAAATCGTATTCAGAAACCAGTGAATAGCAGACCGAACAGCTAATCATCCAGCTGTTAACCCAGTATATATACTTGGAAAGAAATCTATGCATACTAAGACTATTAAAAATTATAATGTATATAATTACCTTTTATTAGTGTTCCACATAATATAATCAATCAACTTCTTTATAAAACATTAATATTAATTGAGCAATGTATAGATTACAATTCTTAATTCATTCAAAGTTATAACTAAATTTTTCCTTAAGAAGGAAATCTAATTATAATTTCTGCATTCTAAATAAATGCATGTAAAATTTGTGTAATCAAATTAATTTTTGATTCAATTTTATTATATTAAATTTTAGTTTTTATAAATAACTTAGAGAGAAATTTGAGCTCTTTTTCTCATTGATGAAGAAAAATATATTTGAATGATATTTTAGGGAAAAAAAGATTATAGATTTAAACAATGTTTTATTATTTTATGACAAATGATAAAAATTTAATATATATTCTATGATTATCACAGTGAGTTGTTTTTCAAACTGCATAAATTTGAAATGCATTAAAGCAAATTCAACAGAATCATTATAGTGGAGTATGATTCTTCAAATCAGGCTACATGCTGTTTTCAAATTAAAAATATGTCTCACAAGTTTAGCCTTAGTGCAGAAATATCTAGAATATTTTGTTAGGATATTATTGTAGTAATAAATATTCATTAAAAATGTTCCTTGTAGAAATGCAAAATCTCAGAAAGTTACTCATAGAAATGGTAGGAAATTTGCTGTAATTTTGCGAAAGGTTGCTTACATGACCATAGATTAAAAGAGATAAATAAAATTTCTAAAGAAACAATGCATTAAAAGAGTTTCAATAAATATTTAGAGTACATCAAAAATTCTTTCTCGGCAAGATATGTTTATGCTAATGAAAAAAATAAAAATATGCAAAAATAAACAAAATAAATGCAAATAAAATTAATTTAATTAAAATAAAAAAGTAAATTTTTTTAGGAAATTATTGTAGAAAACAAAACTTGTATATTTATAACCTCAATCATAACTAATATTTTAATGTTTAATATGTATAATTAATATTTTTATGTTTAATATATAACTAATATAAACAAGAATTTTTTACAATTTATGAATAAGAGTTTATTATTAACATGAAATATAATTGATAAAGCAAAATAAAAGCACAATAACTTTAACTAAAATAAATTTTATTACTAAATATATCTTATTTATTAAAATAATTATTTGTTTATATTTACAAAAGTATTTAATTTTCTACTAAAGTGAATTTTTTTAAATTTAATCCAGCCATAATATGTAATCTAAAATATTTTCTTTAAAATATATTAATCAAAAAATTGATATCATTTGAATTTCCACACACAACTCAGAGATTTCAGTATACTTTATATTTTTACCTTTAACTATACCAATTTATATTGTATACCTGAACTTCAGTAACCAGTAATATAAATTTCAACATACTGACCAAAAGAAATATCCAGCATTATTTTTTTCTTAGTGGCTTCACGAGATATCACATCTTTCAAAATAGAAATAGTAGATATGTTATCTGATTTGAAAACAGATTCACCTTTCCTAAGAAAAATATAATAAAATTCATACATTTCATCAAGAAAATATTTATACTTAATTCATACAAAATTAATAAAATAATATTTAAGATATACTTACTTGTAAAAGCAATATAATACAGTATCTAAAAATGTGGACTTAAAATAGAATGTTGCACATTCTCCAGGAGGCAAGCGGTCAGGAACTTCAGGCATGCAAAATACAATCCAAGAGTGTATATCAGCCAGAGTAAAATCCCCTCGTAAAGTTAAAGTGTTCAATGGTCTGGTTTTATAGAATAAAAATATAAATATTAAAGAGAGTATTTTCAAAATTTTTAATTAACATAAAATTGGGGTGAAAGGTATTTAACTATATTTATAACATCAAATGTTCACATAAACTTTTCATAATGTATATGATTAAGTAAATGCTTTATAATTAATTTTTATGCTTAAAATAATAAAAAGATTCACTTTTAAGCATGTATTTGCTTAGTATTACATTTCAATTAAATTTTACAAATTTTATTACATTGAGAGTCATTAAAATTTATAAAATTTTTATAAAAATACTACAAAGAAATATTACAAAGAAAGAAAAAATACTACAAGTGATTAAAATTTCTTTAGACACACATTTAATTTATAGGCCATGATATTTGAAAGATATAAGTGATTTAATGGTAATTTCATTTCTAAAAATATCCAATTTAAAATTGAAAATACCATAAAAGCATGTATTGTTATTTTCAAATAAAATTTAATTGGTGAACTTCACTCTTAATAGCATCAATTTTACACAATAAATAATACCGAATTGCCTTTTGAAATGCACTAGTCTGAATAATCTATTTATGAGATTAACGTGTATATCAAACAAGTCTCTTTTCAGAAACCGATTTTTTTAAATGTTATTTAACATCAATGCACTTTGAAAACACCTGAATAATGATGAAAGATTTTAATATAGTACCAATAAATAGATATTAAATAGATGTTATCTTAGCAATATGTATCAGCATTTAACTTATCAAGTCTATAAAGAATTTTCAGAAAATCTTTAAAATCAGAAAATTGAAGAACAAAAAAGAAAATGATTGGATTTTTTCAAAACTAGATATTGATTACTAAATGAAAAAATATTAGACCTTATTAATTATTCATCTAATTTAAATATTGGTTTTTGTTTTTCAAATCAAAATTTAAGTTTTGGAAAGCATTGAACAGAATTTATCACATTAGTCAGTGGCAATAGTCAGTGGAACTCAATATCTCAATGATCTGTTGAATTCAATTAACAAAATTTGCATTTTAAAACCATCTCAAAGATTTTTTGAATTTCTAATAAACTACTAACACAGCAAAAAAAATAGAAAAATTAATCATTTAATTCAAGGGGGAATAGTAACATTTCTACATTAAAATATACCAATTACTCATCAAATAAAAAAGTAATGATCAAGCATAAAAATGTAATAAGAATTTTATGATGCATAAAAGATATTTTTTACATAGGAAAATATGGAGATAACATATGAGTTTAAGATGATAATTTACCATATTATAATAATGTCATTCATTCTGCTAAATGATTTAAATTCCACAAAACTACCACACAACTACATCCACAAAACTACATTAAAACATTTATTATAAATTACTTATAACTAAATTTCATGAAGAGCAAGTCTTAATATACATAAATATTTCCAATTCAATAATGATATATTATCTTTAGTTGTTTTATTTAAAAATCTAAAATTCATCCATGCATAGCTTTTATAACAATTCTAAAGTTAAAATTATTTTTCATATTACAGAATAGAAATGATTTGCTAATTTCTCTCATAATTAAATTCAATAATTTTTCTTCTTTTAAAAAATTTAAAAGTAGCTTAAAAAGTAATTTTTAGTAAAAAGCATATTTAATTGCATTTTAAAATGAATGTAAAACACTGCAACTTCTGGAACATCGATTGATAAACAAAAACTCTTTAAAGTAGATATTTTGAATATATTTGGAAATTTTAAAATTAAAGATGAAACTTCAAAATGTTATTCAAATTTTTTTACTATCTTAAATCACAAAATCTCAAACTATATAAATTTAAAAAAATAATTTTAATAAATGTGCATGATTTTATAAAAATAAAACAAAGTAATTCAATAATAAAATAAATAAAATGATTTTATTTGCTTGTTCATTAAAAAATAGGTTAACATAAAATTTCTAAAAAAATTAAAATGAACAAAATTATTTCTTACTCTTCAATTTTGGTTATTTCCTACTTTGTTTTACAAATTTGAATAATTCCAAAATGACTAACTAGATAATTTTCATTATTCAGAACCAAAATATTTCAACAAATTCATTGTCATTTTGAAAATTCTGCATAAGAAAAAATAGACTTTCAAGAAAGATTTTTCAGTAAAAATTAAGTAAACTTTTGTTACTAATAACAAAAAAAAAAATCTGTCAATATGAAATGAACAAAGTAGTAACTAAATCAAAATGTTTGTAAATTTAAAGGTGTCAGTATTCAAATGTATTTTGAAAATATACATACCTGTTTTCATCAAAACTATGAGTTCTGCAATGTAATGATAAAGGTTTTATTTGATACTGCCTAATTTGACAGCATTTTGGTTGAAGTCTAGGTGTAATATAAGCTTGTAAAGTTCCATATTGACCCTCTATGGAACGAATTTTGACTTCCAATCTAGTAGTGTTTGCTTGACACCTATATGTTGCCAGAAGAAAGTTACCATCACTCTGAAAAATAAATTATATTATGTGGTAAAATAAAAGCTTATAGTAGAATCTACTAAAAATTGTTTTACTTCAGATTTAAAGTTTTAAAAGATACTTTCTTTATGTAAGATATTTTACATTAATCGGTTAATATATTTAAAATTATTTATTTTAAGAACTATAAATATTCTGCAATCTTAACATATATTGAAGATTCTTGATTTTCAATATTGCTTCCTATAAATGTACATTTTTAATTCTCCTGACATGTATTTGACAAAGAAAATGTAAACTATTATTTGGTAAATAAACAGTTCTGCTAAATAAACTTTCCAAGAAATGAAAAAATGAAATTAATATAAAAGAATAAATTTGACACTTATAATGAAATTAAAGAAATTATTTTTAACACAAATATCCAGAGATATATACTTTTGCTAAGCTTTCAAAATAAAACAATGGCAACTCAAGCTAGAACTTTTAACAATTACATATACAATTATTACTATGACAAAGTTTGAGTTTTGAAGAACACGTTTTGGGGGTAAATTGCAACTTAACGGATATGTGCTTCAATTTTAAGAGGAAGTTTAATTTTTGGGCACATAAAGTATTTTTTCCACCACATCATAGAAATTAACTTATGATGAGTTCATTACAATACAGTTTTTATACTAAGAATATATATTATTATGAATTAATTTATAAAACAATGAAACAGAATGCATGAAATAATTTATAAAACAATGAAACAGAATGCAATGAGCTGTACAAATATTAAGATAAATAAATATAGTCATCAGTCAATCATCAATGTGGAGAAATACCTAAAAAGCAGTCAAATAGAACAGAAAACATGGAATGTAACTTGACTGCCCATGTCAAAAAAACATAGGTGGAAAATAATATGAAAGCAACAATAGCAAACAGCAATACAAAATACCCATGGAAAGTGACTAAAAGATAAATTAACCAAAGAAAAATGAGTTGATATTGAAAAGCTCATAACTTCATTATAAGACAGAAGGTCAAATATTTGTAACGGCAATTTTGTTGAAGGAATCTAAAATAATACAGAAAAAATTGATAAAAGTAAAAACAATATTCAGAGAATCTTGTAAGGAATTCATAAAAAATATAAGATCAAATAAGCAAATAAGAAAATATGGATTCAAAAATCAAAAATTTCAAGATTTTACTTGATTATTAGAAAAAGGCATAGAGATTTCTACCCAGGATCTTGATGCCCTTTCTAATAATCAAGATAAAAATTTTCTTACTGCCTAGGAATATGTAGTGCAATTATATAAGCATAAACTAAACTCTATGGCAGGACAGCCTATGTGGGCCAAGGCCTACAGTGCCCATAACTGTTTTCATGACAGAGGGCCCTGGGGTGCGAAGCATATGTCCCAGTTAGGGGGTCAGCCTAACGTGAAACCCCCAGCGTTTAGTTCCCAAGCACGCTTGGTACTCAGTTTATCGACCCACTGAAGGGATGAAAGGCTGAGTCGACCTTGCTCAGCCCGAGGATCGAATCTTGGACCTGTGACATGGGAGCGTGAAATGCTGCCACTAAGCCATCGGGCTTCAATTATATAAGCATAATAATTTTAAATTTTAGAAAATCCATGAAACAAGTCAAGCTGTAATATCTATAACAAAAAGTATGACTTTCTTGGCATAGCTACTTTCATTTTAACCATAGTTAAGCTTAAAATGGTAAACTGTTTTAACTTGGTAAACTTTGATAATATTATAGTTAAGTTATACTAAAATTACGTATTTAAACTAGCATAAAAATCAATCATTTGCAAATATGTCTTGGTTTAGAAAAAAAGTTTTTAATGAAAACAATGAGAGAAATGCAATTTTAGATAGTGTCTAAATTAAATATTTCTGTTATTATATCTTCAAATTCAACAATAAATATACCAACAATTTGTATGAACTTTAATCTCATTTTATTTACTATACTTATCTTCATAAGGCATATCTTCCAATGAATATTCTTCTTTTTTTAATATTATTTATAATAACACTGCTTTAAATTACAAAATTTAAACAATTAGCATTTTTCTAGTTTCATACTTCAATACATACTTCTGGGTCACAAGAACTATAACTGACGACAGCAGAATTTCTTTCACTATCAAGAAGATCAACAGGAACATCACTCTGTAAAAATGTTAAAAGTTAATAAATATATAACATTCCTTCATATCATGAAATAAATCATAACAATGAACATAGAAACAATTTTCTTGTGTAAAAAGTATAATACATACTTGAATAAGAACATTATCAATAGCAGTTTGAACTTCTAATGTTAAGAGATATGAAGCATCTTCATGACTTAACTGGAACATGTCATTAACACTAAAATAAGGAACAGCTGAAACACCCCCAATATCAGACTGTGCAGCCATCTGATAATTTTCCCTTTCTTTCTGAACTTGGTGCTGTAATTCTTCAACTTCCTCTCTAAAATTGAAAAACAAGTGCAGAGTTATTGTTTTTAACTCTCATGTATAAGTGTACTGCAATAAAACTGTCGACAGTCAAATTATTATTTTCTACATACTAAGAGGAATTGTAGTTTTCAAGGCAATTGGTGAGAATTATGCCCAAGGCTGAAATCATTATAATTAAATTAAACAAATTTTGAAATGAAAAGTTCTTGATGTGCATGTGAAGTACAAAGCAAATAACAGAACAGTACTTTACATAACAATATTAATAGCATAATACAATACAAGTGCTCTATTTCAATAATACTAAATTAAGCTACCAAACAGTTTTAAGATTTTTATCTTTTGTTTAATAAGTCAGAGACTGCACTGGTTTTTTTAATAACTGAATTTCTACTGCACTAGTTATGACTTAGCTTTTTGTTATTGTAACTTGCAATAAAAAAAGAAAGTGTTTATGAACCATGTGCTACTGTCCAAGTAGGTGTCATCATGGCAAATGAGAGTAATTGGTTTTAAATATCCTAATTTTATATTACTCTATATATTCACAACCAATCCTACTGAATGATATTAATATGATAGATATTGCAAAAACAATTTAAAGCCTTAAGTTTAGTGTTATTTAAGAGCATTAAAAATTTATGTAATGTACAAAAAATCAAGATAGAAAGATGAAGTAAATCTGCAAAGATAAAGTAAAATTAAAAAAAGAAGCAATAAATTAGAGAAAGAAAAGTGGATAGAAAGATTAAAATGCAACAAATTTAAACAAAGTTAGCAAGAATTTGATTCTTGGGCACATAATAAAAACATAACACAATGAGCTTGACTTTCATATTCATTGATAATTACATTTAAATCCATAACAACCAAAATTATTTCTCAAAATTTTTTTCTTAATTGCAGCAATCCATCTTGAATTTTATTAACAGTATTGAAAATTATAATAAATAAAAACAAGAATGAATAAAAAGAAATTACATTTTTAAGACTTCAATAGAAATTGTCAATAAATTAGCAGAACATATAACCAGCATCGTGTATTTTTTAAGCACTTATAATGTAGATAAACTTCAGACAGTCTATTTCTTATTATTTATGTTTATTTGTTGCACTCAAAATTTATTATATATTTTGCTTATAGTTGTTTTTAGATTTCAAAACAAGGAATAAACACACTATTAAGTGAAGGAAGAAAGAATGGGTCTGAAATTGTATAGCTGTTTTAGTTACCAGCTTCTAATTCTTTATGATAACTATTTCAGCACTTTAACACTGCATAGAGGACTGTCTGACGGCCCCAAAAGACATTGTAAGGCATAAATGTTCAGCCCTTAAAGAAATTTATGACTCACAAAAAATTAACCCGAGATCCTCAAATGAATTGTAATTCATACTCTCAGAATTCCTGTTCAAATGTATTATTGAAATATATTTTGCTATTTACTTTTCCATTATTCTACACCTGGTGTACGCAGTATAAATACAGTTCATTTAGACCTAGCAATTTCTATAGTTAGTGTTACATTATGTGTTATGATTACAAATTAATAAATTATTGATAAAAAAACCAATGATTCATTTTCTTAAAATTAGCAACTTTCTTAACACTTAGAAGTTATGTATAGTCAAAAAAAGATCACTTATTGGGAACCCCAATTGATAAAGAAATCACTAATTGATTTTTTTATAAATGATTACTCTAAAGCCTATCATTATCAACAGTTAAAAATTTTTTTGGAACCTAATAGATCCAATTAAAAATCCTGCTCGATAATTATGCATAGAATATGACATAGTTTAAATATTCACAATATTTCAAAGTTAATCATCAATTGTCTAAATAAAATTGAACATATTGCTTGCAAATCCTAAATTCTATAATAAAAATATATAAAAAATTATAATTTTTTAAATTCTTTAATGTAAATTATTTTTATTTGTAAAATAGTAATCCTAATTTCAAATTAGCTGTGTTAAAAATATGGCATTTTCATTATGGCAGCAAAAATATGGCAGCATTATAATGAGAATTTCACATTTAAGTGAAATTTCTGAATTTCCATTGTGCATTAATTCTAATTCTTTTTATAAACATTGAAAGCCAGTGGCATAATGGTAGCGCTTTCCACTCTAAAGCCACAGGTCCAAGGCTCAGATCTCGGACTGGGAAAGGCCGACTCAGTTTTTCATCCCTGTGTGGTTTCATCCCATCAGTGGGTTGAAAAAAACTGAGTTCTAAGCCTATTTGGGAACTAAAGATTAAGGGTTTTGTGTTAAAAGATCAGCCTAATGTGAAACCGTTTAGTTTTATAAACATTCCATTCAATAAATAAAATTCACATTTCTTTCTCATCAAATGCCTGGAATGCCTTTAAATATTCCTTCATTGTTCAAGAATGAATCATCTTCTCAGGCATTATATAAAAAAGAAATGAAATAAAAAAATTGAAAAAATATCTTATTATAAAGTATAAAAAATTATAAAAATAATCAACAAAGAAAACTATTCGTCAGAAATAAAAATTCAGAAAAAGGAAATTTTCTAAAATTTTGGTTTGTAAATAGTTTGTAAAGGGGAGTTAAGGTTATTATTATGTCTGTAGTGTCAGAAAAGAAATCAGCCACTAGCTCATAAAAATAAGCATTTACTGTAGCATAAAATTATTAAAAATAATTTTTGCAAAAATGTTTTTTAAAAATACCTTAAATTTAAATTAAATTTTTTATAATCATATATTTCTTATTTTATTTAGTTATAACAAAGTATAAAGTACAGAGTGAAACTATTTTTGCTCCTCTTAATGAAATACATTTTCAACAAAAATGAAACAAAATTTATGCAAACTGAAATTTTGTGTTATGGAAGTAGTTAAAAAGAAAATTCTTCAACTAATGCAGTATAAAACATTTAAAACACACTTTTCATGATAGCATGTGTTTTAAATGGTTACACACATCAGCAAGTTATTTCAATAATCAATATCAAAATTAATAGAATTCAATATGTTTATAATATTTTTTTACTAACTATTATTTTCATTAGCATAAGTGTTTAATAAATATAATAATGCAAATAAAACAATATTTTCATGCATGCAAAAGCATGTGAAGCAAAAAGTGCAAAAGCAGCATACTTTAAGTGCATTATTCTTTTATAAATATCAGGATCAACCACTTTAGGAAAGTGAGGAGAATAATGCTGTATAGAAATGCCAGAAATAGTACCTGCAAGAAATAATAAAGTTAAAACCACCTAAAAAAATATGCAATAGCAAGCTATACATGTGTATAGTTAAAAAACATTTATAAAATATTTTTATTGTTAGTAAAAAATTAAAATAAAACTTGATTTAAAGTTTTTCTAAAAATAGTAAAATTTAGTTATATGTTGACTTTATCTACAAGCAATTGGCAACATTTTTTTGTTTTTATTCTGGGTAAATAATAATCTATAAAATAAATATTTTACATCTGACAATTTAATTCTTCGTAAAAATATAATACCTTACTTGCTTGATTTAATAATTATAAAATATAAATTACAATGTATGAAACTTTACATGTTCCACTTAATAAAATACATTTTCAATAGAAATACAAAATATTGTAAAAAATAGTATTTAAACTTAGAATAAAATTTGAAACAAGTTTTACATCACTCTATCATTAAAGAGTATTTCAATAAAAAAAGTCACTTCTACATTATTAATTTATTTAAATTTGAATAAAAGTGTCAAATATGTTTAACTAATTCATTATCAATTTGAAAACTTAATAATAAAAAGAATTTAGTATTCTACCAGCATTTTTTCATACACTGAAAATAAAAAATGTTCCTTATCTTCAATTTAGAATAAAAAGATTTGACAAAACATTTCAATACTGAAAATATTTATCCGAAATAATAAATAATAAAACATTCTGGAAAACTGAGCTTGAATTATACTTATCTCTGCTCTTGTATTTTTACTTGTCCCATAAATATAAATAAGAGAATAAATGTATTGCAGTTACAAAAGATAGAAAAATAAAGTAGGAAACAAATTATTCCTTATAAATCAATCCTAAACTATGGGAGCCCAACAAATGTAATATTCAACTGCTAAGAGAATGAATATTTGGAGATGAAAAGACAAATTCAGGAAGTATACAAACATAGCAGATGCTTGGAAAGTTAAAGGAACATTTTGTTATTGATAAGCTGTTTAAAAAAATGTTCATCTCAGTTGAACTGAATGGTTTTAAAAAAGGAAATAAATCATAACCTTTCCAATTCTGATAAAATAACATAATTTGAGGTGAAACAACATGTTATTATTTAAAGAATGGGATCTTAATAAATTATCAACAGTTGAAGGATAGACATCATGCTTGATTAAAGATGTGAGTCTTATTGCATATCTTAAGCATATGGCAGTGTATGAATAAATTAATACTTTTATGTTACAATCTCCTTTTAAAAAAATACAGATATTATATAAAATATATTTACTTAAATATTCAAAAATACAATTCTTAAATAATTCTTGCAACTCTTTTAAAGACTGAGACTCGTGTGATTTTAAGAAAGATGCAAGTGCAATAAAATATGCTCATGAACACATAAAGTAATATCTTTATCACATGCAATGCAAACAATAAATACAATGCATTATGAAAACTGCATTCATTTAAATTAATAATAATAATAATTATATATAGATCGGGGTTATAATGTAGTTGCTTTATGAATTTTTTCATGTTTTAACCAATCAAAACTAATTTAAATAATTACTACTTCAGATTAAAAATTAACTACTTCAGATTTCATAATACAATCACAGAATGCAAGCAAATTCGTGTGGCTTATAGAATTCCTTATTCTCACTGTGAGTTAATTTAACAATGGATTCATCATTTCTAATAAAATAAAAATTTACTTTTATAAATATGAATAGCAAGACAACAAAATTTTGATTATGATTGTACTGGGAGAAGAATAATTGCGAATAATTGAGAGGTAATGATGACTTTTAAAAATATCCATAACCTCTGACAATACTAAAATAGAATATGTCAGAAGCAGATGTTATATGATCAACTAATGCCATTACAATAATGAGAGTTAAGAACTGAAAGATGATTCATTAATTAGGATAAAAGAAATAAAAAAGAAAATAAAAACAAGATTTAAAATAAAGACTAATAAGATTAAAATCTAATAAATGCAAAAAAGCAGCATTTTTTATACTTGACAGCCAGAAAATTTCTTTGATGTGAAACAGAAATAGGGAAAACTACATGAAATACATACACATATGTCGAGGAAATTTAAATTGCAAGTAAAAATTTCAGTAAAAACTTAAATATGCGATGAATAATTATACCTAAGTTTATATATTTTCTGTGCTGCATCTTCAGAAATTAAGAGGTAATTTGGATCAAGTCGTTTATCAGCTGGTTCTGAAGACAAACCAAATATCCAACCTGAAAGATTATGAAATTCAAATAATCTTCCAAGTTCAGAAAGAATTGATAACAGTAAATTAATAATTTTATTATAAGCACTCAGTCAAATAGTTTGAGATAATATACACCAATATTTCATAAAAAGAAAATTCACAGTATAAATTAATAAGATGAAAAATTGAAATTATGCAATTTATGGTATCAAAAATATAAATGAGAAACTTCATGACATTTGTTTTAAAATGTACATTTGTAATGCAAGAAATATTGACAGTAATAAATTTTCAATGATTGATAAACTCTAGACTTAAAAATAACAACACTGAGAACTTTTACAGACAGTTATTTTTAAATCTATTGTTTCATGGTCTTATATTAATAAATTAAAATCATTACTAAATTTATTCTTACCAGTGTATGTAGTTATTAAAATTTCATCATAACCAGCAGTTCCCACAACTCCGCCATTTACCGATGTGACACTTTCCCCACAATTCTAAAATTAAATTAGGAGCACAGATTATAATTCTACACATACATAAATATTAATTATTAATGTCATAAATATAGTTGCTATTTAGTAAATTTGACCAAAAATCTTATAAGTAAAAATATGAAATTTTCCATATAATGATAGGATAGATACAATTTTCACATTCAATTATCTTCACAAATTAGTATGATTAATTATTATATGATTATTCAAATATTAGCACAGTTTAGTTTTATTGATTTAAAATTAATACATTAAAAACATACAGAACATCATGAAATATTTCAAATATGCATTGAACAGTTTTAATGAAAACTATTTAAAATTTATAAATAAAATTTTAATTTATTAAATTCATTAAAACTTTAGAAATTTATAATTATTTATATGTTCTAACGCAATCAACTTTCATTAACATGAATTTCTTGTAAATACAAATAAAATATCTTTCTGAAATATCTGAAATTTAACGTCAAATACAGAATTTAATGTACATTAAACACTGAATAATATGAACAAAATTAAGCAAATTCAGGAAAAAGAAATTTTTTTAAAAAAGAGATTTTAAAAAGCATTTTATTCTTATTTACATTGACTAATAATTGTTGAAATAGTTCACATGTTTTTAGGGGTTTATCTGTATAACATATTACATAAAATTAAAAGAATTCTAATAATAATTGAGCCATAAAAATCAATTTAAGAGACTTCTTTGTAATATCATTCAATAGCTTTAAGTTAATATAATATACATACCTGAAGCAATTGTTTTTAATTTGTTCTTTTTGTGTACATTTGACATAGTCATCAGTGCTACAGAGTAATTTTCTAGTACATGAAGGTTAATAAACCAATACTTGCAATTTTAAATGAATCTTAAGCCATAATAAGATCTGTTCAGATAAGTTCTTTTTATGTAATAAATTCAATACTTTCCTAGTATGAATATCATATTTTTAAAATTATTTTTGTTTATTATTCCACTTTAACATAATAAATTATTTCTTAACATAGTGTAAACTCCAATTTTTGTGTTAGAGAATCTTACATTTTTGGCAGGCCATGTAAGTAAAAATTAATTATTGCTAATTTCCTCACATAATTATAAATACATTTCCTTTAATTAAATAACTCTCTTTTAACAGTTTTTAAATTAACTTCCAGGATAATTTATGACCTACATTAATTTGTATGATCGATTATATTCAATGAATGGCATAAGCAGCTATACAATATGACAACACTAAAAAAATTCAATATTTACTTCTCAGATAAAATTTAAAAAAAAGTTAAACCAAACTTATAACTTCAACTTATGTAACCAAATTTTCAAAAACAATGGAAAACAACTTCTTGACCTATGAGAGTTAATCAATATTTCTCTTCTAGTATATAATATCAGAAAATTTACTTTTTAAAAAGGGCTTAAAAATGACCATTAACTAACCTTTTTAGAATATGTATGATATAATGCTCAGTTACAGAAAAATAAATATAGTAATAACTAATCCTTATTAACAAAAGATATTCAATTTCAGAGCATTCAACTTATAAAATTATACTGATCATAAAATTAAAAATTCAAATCGATTAGCATTATTTGATATTCATTGCAATAAAACACTTGTAGAGTGCTGTGATTCATTTCAACATGATGTATGCATCTGAACATTATGATTAAAAGATTTGAAACACTTTTATAAATAAGTGACAGTTTGAGTAAAAGAATTTGTTTACTTATTTTTGTAAAATTTTTTTACAGTTTTCTGAATTTCTTGGATATTTGTTTACAGCTCACATTCTTCAAAAATAAAATAGCAATTATATTTACATTGGAAATACCTTATTTATCATCTTTTATTAAGAAAAAATAAATTTTTTTGTTCAATAAATTCAAAAAAATAGAAGATACAACAATTTATAAAATAAATATAATTTCAATAAATTTATAATACTCTATCATACTTGAAGATATCTTGATTACCAAAATCTTTGAGAAATTACAAACATTTATTTTAGATATTCAATATTCAAGGTAAATAAATTTAATTTAGATTAATTTTTAATAAGAACTTAAAACCAAAAGTAATCAAACCCCAAAATACAATGAAATATAATTTAAATTATCCACCAAGATTACTTAAAAATAAAATTGATTAGAAGGAAAACTTTGATTTAAGTCAATGAAATTGCAATACATTTATACATAAAATGAATTTAGTAGCAAATTCCCTTTTTACTACAAATCTCTTATACATATAATTTCTTATAAAACAAAATAGAAAACTAAAATTTTTCATTAAGAAAATATCTAAACTATATTAAAAGAATTAAAAAAAATGAATTGTTTATGAATATATACAGTTTTTTTTCATGATACATTAAAACTTTTACCGAAAAGAAATCTTTTAGTTTCGGAAAACTTTTATAAATTAGAAACAATGCTCATAACATAAACCATCTGATAATTGTTTACATCAAAATGACTTAATTGTGTATTATTTTACAATTTACTTAAAATATTTCATAATAATTTAAATAAAACTAAATCATATTGAAAAATTTATTACAATTTATAGATAATATAAATATTTTGCTTACATAGGTAAATCTTAATACAGGATTTTCAGCTTCATCATATCCATATACTTCAATCAAGCCATCACTTCGTCCAATGATTAAATCTTTTATTCCATCTCCAGTAATATCATAGTTATCAAGACAAATAACGCCTAAAATTAACATTCATGAAATAAATCTCAATTATATATTCAACATACAAGCAATACAATCAAAACTAATATGAATTTTATTATATAAATAAAAAATATTGAAGAAGAATAAAATAAAGTATTGAAGAATAAGATGTTTATTTAATAAATTAACATAATTTCAATATTTTCAAAAATTATGCTACTAAATGTATGATTCTGAAAAATTTAAAAGAAACATCAAGACAATTTTTTTGCAACATTTAAAAATTTAAGTATTATAATAATCGCAATTATTTAATTAAAAAGGGATGTAAAATGTTTTAATAATTAAAAATCAAATATAAAATAATTTAGAAATAATTTTTTGATGGAAATAAAATAGGAATTCCAACTGTCCAAAATTGTAAGAGAAACAGCATAAAAAGTTTCCTTATACTAATTTCAAAATTTTCTTAGTTTTATCTATTATTTCTTTGGTCTTTAATGCTATGCGATAATAATACTTTTGAGAATGGAACAAGAAATCTTCAAAAAAAATCGTTTGTTTGAATACTACAAAATAATAGAAACATTCAGTATAAAAATGTCATGCTACAAACTGACATAAAAATTTAATTTAGTTTTTAATTTATCATAATTTTTTTAATCAGATTTGAAAACTGTGGTGTAATGAAAATTTAGCAGTTAAACAATGGCCACAGGATTTTTTAACTTTATTAAAATACAAAGCTTTTTTTAACATTAAAATAAAGAGTAATTTGGTTTTTGTCGATCAATGGTCGTTTTCACACAAGGTCCACATAAGAAGGAGAGTAACAGTTCAAACCACTAGAAGCATTTAATTCTGTGGTGGAAGTTGAATCAACAGATTATTAAACCAAAGTCTAGAACATAAGTCATTTGATTGCCAGCTCGGTTAATTTAAGAGTAAAAAATAAAAATTTGATTTAATGAGTTTTGTAATTTTTAATGTCTGATTTAGTTAGGCTAAGATATTTTTTATGCAGGAACATTAATTTAATTGGATTCATAGTTCAAAGTAGATTCTGAATCACAACATTATTCAAACCCAAGTTATAAATTCTTCAGATATAAATATCTATAAATGCTACATTTTAAAATAAAGTTATAAAAAATTGAGCAATAATGGTTAGTTATAGATAAACAACATAATAATAAAATATAAAGTTTCAAACATACTTTATGTTCATTTAATGCAATAAAATACAATTAATTTTCATAAATAAGAAATACTGATACAAAGGAATTAATAATGCACAAATTATTTATAAATTTAATTACAAAATAAAATATTTAAAAAATGAAAAATCAGATAATCAAACACAATGAGAAAATTACCTCCATTATTTTTATTATTTGGCATTTCCCACTTTTGAGAAGAAGCTGACCTAAAAATAAAAGCACAATAATTTAGATAAATAATTAACAAAAATGAAGAAACAAGATTCAATCTTATTTGATTTACATAAGGTAATTCTTTTTTTCATATACTTTTAATACAAAAATTAAGTACCTGCCAATAGATATTAAACCAACTTTTCCATCTGTTGTTCCATACAATAAATCTTCTCCAGTTTCACCTGTAGAAAATGTCAGTAAATTAAAAAATGTTTAAGGGAAAAACATAAAAATTATGTCAATAAATTATGTTTAAGAAATGATTAGAGAAAAAAAAGAAAGTGATTGGAAACAATGTTTCAATAATAAAGCAGAATTAAATAATTTATCATAGAGCAATTTTGTTCATAAGTAAAAAGCAATGCAAACATTCAGCCTCAATGTCTCTAAACATTTGAACACATCTATACAATATATCACAGAAAACACATAAAATTGAATAAAGTACTTTATACTTTAGTTCTTTAGTTTATACTGGTAAATTCATTACCTCCATCGTTTTGAAACAAAGCAAGTGTTGAGGGAGGTCCTGGTACTTCAACTTCATAAAGACAATTAGACTCCTAAATATTAAACAAAAATATACTTGGAATTTTAATATTAACTATTTAATATCAAGGTGAAAAAATGACTTTCAAATGACAAAGAATTGAGAAATATAATAAATGATTTTGTTGTTCTCAAATGAATTTTAATATATGCATATTTAATCATTCATGATTCTCATTACTATGGTTTATAAGCAAAACACATTCATTGTAAAAGGTAATTTTGCAAAAAGTTAAATTCATGAATGCATTTGAAAGAAGTAGGAAATTATTATATCATAAAATTGAATATAGTATTAAATGTTTCTTGAGTGTCATTTTTTATTTTCTTTAAGAATTCTTCATTACTGAGGCACAATAATTGCCAAGTGCATATATATTAAAAGACTGTTTTTTCCTACTGTCAGAATAGTAAAGGAAATTTAAATAAAGGCTGTAATTTTTTTTTGCATGATTTTGCTCTATATTCTGCTAATTTTTTTTATGAAATTTCCCCTTTGAATTTGTTATTAAATATAAAGCATGCAAAAAGTGTGCTTGCTGAAACAGTATTAATAAAACATATATCTCAAATAATATATTTCTGAATTTTGCATACACAGACTTTTGAGAGATCAATAACAGCACATTTGACCATGTAAAGCAATGTAAATACCTGGGCATAATGATCTTATGCTATAATCATGGCTAATAGACGTTTTTTTGACCCTATGGTCTTAGAAACCAGTTAAAATCCAAAGTCATCAGTATTAAAAAAATAAAATAAATCAATATAACAACCTGATAACACCTGTTGTCTTATTTGGAAGTGAATGCTAGGCACTGAACAGAAGACAGGGTAGAAGTACATTTATTGATCTTTAAAAAAATACTTTAAGGAAGATTTTTGGATCAATAATGCAAATCATTTGGAAGAATAACCTATTATCTTAAAATATATAAACAATATTTAGAATATAACATCTTAAAGTTGGCAAAAGCATCTCACATTAGCTCAAAAATGAATAATAAATATAGCAAATGAAACAATTCATAAAATTGTATCTATTATAATAAATTTTGATGACATCAGTAGAATAATTTTGTTTAAAGTTGATCTCACATTAATTTTGCACAAAATTATCCAACCGATTTCTTTTAATTTTTTTGTTTTTATTTCTTAAAATAATTAATTGATAAAAATTTTTAAATATCAAGTAAATAAAAAAAATTGACCTCAAAAATGCAAGGCTATAAGAGACTATTATTCTACATCTTATTAACAGTTTGCCAAATAAATAACTGTTTACATTTTTTAACTATCATGAAGTTGTCTAAATCAGTGTTTCTCAACCGCGGTTCACAAGAAATATTTACCGGTCCGCGAAATATCCAGCTTTTATAGGCCGACCACCGATACAGAACCTACATTACAATAATAGTATATAATATACAAATGTAAATTATAACAAACAAAATGCTTTAAAAAATTATGTATGTCTTCATGATTTATCTTTGTGAAAAATTGTGCATTGGGTCAAATTATTAATATTACCGGTCTGCGCGAACGTGCCGAAATATTTTACCGGTCCTTGGAGTAAATTCAGTTGAGAAACACTGGTCTAAATCACTTTGCAAAAAATTATTCCAAAAAATTATAATTTTTCTCCATTTAATGGGAAATACAACTGCCAAATTGACATTTTTGATTCTATATAATTTTATGGTTTATGCATTCTACAGAAAATCCACAGTATCTGAAAGAGATAAACTACCACCATTTATTTTAAAATTTGAAAGTATGAAAACTGATTTATTTAATTGGCAGCATATCAAAATTGTAAAATTATTTTCTTAAATCAAAATATAAATTAGAATTCTTTACCTATATATTTTTTAATTTTTGCAGTCTGTTATTTAAATCACTATTAATAATTAGACTTTTTTTGGATTTTTAATATATAATTTTTATTTTATTGAAAACAGTAGTTTAGTTATCATAACTATAAAATATTTTATATTAGTACTCTTATTATTACACATTTTTTTATCATAATTAAAATATTCTTTAAATATAAATTAATAAAAAAATGAACAAAAATAACAAACATAAAATATAATAGTTAAATAAGACATTATTTAATTTCCCTTTCAGGAAAATCTCTATAATGATAAAATTGTACACATTGCTCAGGCCGTGATTTCGGCACATGGAATGATTTGAGTTAACTTCAAATGGACACGACATCAAACCAAACGAAGACATTATTTAATTTTATGCTCTGATCTTAATTTATTTTATTTAGTATATATATAATTTCAGATATTATATAGAAAAATTCATTGAAATAGTTTGCTCTTAATAATAAACATTCCAGGTCATGTACATTTTAATTTTCAATTTTTTATATTTTCCTGGGTTATTTTATTACATTTTTATTAAAAAATACAAAATTTCCATCTTTTTATATAATTTTTTGCAAATATCAAGAATTTAAATACAGTATATACATATATATACACACATACACACATTTAACACTTAGTTTATAGATAAAATAAAATTCAAAATTCTTCAGGGTTTAAAAATAGTAAATAAAGAATGTGTTATAAAAATTAAATCTCAGTAACAAAACTTTAAACATAAAAAATTAATAGTAACAGTTCCCCATTAAAAATAGATTACTTACTTTCAAAACTCTTAATATTCTGTCTTGACAAGCTAAAATAGGTACAATAGTTCCTACTTTGTCCATATCAAGACAAATCATATCATTGATACTATCAACAGACAAATAGTAATTCTGATCTTGGCATTCATAATAGTGATTAAAAATGAAATTCCCACAAACAAAGAGATCATTTCCACTAATGTGCCTAAAATTATAAAAATAGTATCATGCTGATTTATATATTTTTAGTGAAAATTAAAAAAATTAAATACAAGAAATAATTTAAATCTTAAGTGTCAAACAACATAGATCATGAATAAGATTTAAAAATACAAATAAATGTGAATTATTATAATATGATTTTGAGAATGAAAGTTATTTTTACAGTATTTTAAAATATTCTTGAATATTACAGAATTTTATAAAATAAATTATAAACTTATTAACATTGTTTTTTTTTAATTTTACTATTTATCAAGCAGTGATTTAGTGTTTAAATATTTTATGTGATTAAAACACATTAAGATGTAATTTCAATAATAAATAAGTTCAATAAAAGATAATAAATATTAATATTTTATATTTTACTATTGAATATATTTTACTTTAAAGCATAGATTTCCCTCCATCTGATTTTACCAGCATAATTTGATTTGTTAAACAAAATCACATGTTTGCCTTATTCTTCAAAATTTTAAATTCTTTTTTAGTGAGAACAGAATAATAGTGGGATGTATGAAAAATTTTACATATGGCTTTAATTATTTCTTATTTCATCACTGATATGATTATGAAAGATATTCATATCATTTGAAAACAAGTAATAAAGATTAATTTACAATTCAAAAATATAAGAAAAATAAATAAATAAAAGCATATATATACAAAGTAGGAAAAAAAGTTTAAAAATACATTTAAAATAGTTTTTTTTTTAATTCTTTTTTATTTTTTCAGATCAAAAGTTTTTTTTCCCTAAATAAACATTTATGCATAAGGAGTAATATCATATTTTTAAAATTTTGAAGAATAAAGCAAATATGATTTTAACTAATCAAATTATGCTGGTAAAATCAGATGGAGGGAAATGTATACTTGAAAGTAACTCACATTACACAAGTCAATTCAATAGTAAAATATAAAATATTAATTTATCTTTTTCCCAAGAAGGTGATTAATATCTACACTGATAAATGAAAAGAATGAATGATTCTCAAAATTATTTATTGGGTTGGCAACTAAGTAATTGTGGATTTTTTTTTAGAAAATCAAAGATAATTTTTTCATGGAACTAAATAACTTTATTCTATAATGTATTGCCCATTTTGATCAATGACCTTTTGCCATCTTTCAGGCAGCATCATAATCCCACGTTCATAAAACTTTTGGTTTTTATTAGCAAAAAACTGAATCAGGTACGATTTGACATCATCATTATTATTGAAATTTTTACCATTCAAGGTGTTCGGTAAAGATCGAAACAAAATGTAATCAGATGGTGCAAGATCAGGACTATATGGTGAGTGTGGCAAAACATCCCAACTAAGCTCCAATAACTTTTGCCGAGTGACCAAAGATGTGTGTGTTTTTGGATTGTCATGATGGAATACAACACCTTTTCGATTTGTCAATTTGGGCCGCTTTTCTTCAACTGCATTGTTTAATTTCGTTAGTTGTTCAATGTAGACATCAGAATTGATCGTTCGGTTGGGTGGTAAGAGTTCAAAGTAGACGATTCCTTTGTAATCCCACCAAACTGATAACAAAACCTTCTTTTGATGAATATTAGCTTTTGATGTTGTTTGAGTTGGTTCAACTGGCCTGCTCCACGATCTTTTCCGCTTGATATTGTTGTAAACAACCCATTTTTCATCGCCAGTTATCAGTCGTTTTAAAAATGGATCATTTTCATTACGTTTCTTTAGCAAATCACAGCTGTTAATGCGTTGCGTTAAATGTGTTTCTTTCAAATTGTGAGGAACCCATGTATCGAGTTTTGAACATAGCCAAAGTGTTTTAAGTGATTTTCAACGCATGTATGTCATACATGAAGCTTCTCTGCAATCTCATGTGATGTACTGTGACGATCCGAATCGATTATTGCTTTGATTAGGTCGTCATCAACTTCAACTGGACAACCAGAGCGTTTTTCATCTTTGAGTGAAAAATTACCAGAACGAAATTTGGCTAACCAATTTTGACACTGCCGTTCTTTTAAGGCTTCGTCACCATAAACAGCACATAACTTTTTATGAGCTTGTGATGCATTTTTCCCTTTGCGGAAATAAAAAAGCAAAATATGACGAAAATGTGCCTTTTGATTTTCCCTTTTTCAACGAAGGTCAAACGAAAACTACGCAACCGATCAAAACACTTTTTTTACTGATTGGCAGCTGAATTGCCAATTATCAAATAACAAAATGTGTTTTACATTTGTACTACGTCTGAAAAACCTAAAAATTCAACTGAAGCCATCTATGAGTGAAATTTGCAATTACTTAGTTGCCAACCCAATATAATTAAACTATCAGTTTACAATAAAACATTCAGAAAATTCAAATTTTCATTAAAGCAATTTTTTCTCCTTCACTGGTAATTATTAAAGATGTTTTTTGCAGCAATTTCATATTAAGATAAAAATTTTGTGTAAAGAAAGTTTAATTTTTGAATATTTGTAAAATTACCAAGTTATAATTGATTTTGACATTTGAAAGATACACTTAAAGATTAAACTACTTTATGTAACATCAGATAATATTTAATGATATTATATGATAGAAAATTTTAATTCCTAGGTATTGATGCATAATTATTTATACACTTTTAAAATTTTGTGATTAAAGCTAAAATAAATTTTCTCCTTATTATTTATAATATCTCCCCTTATTATTTATTATTCTCCTTATTATTTATTTTTATCTCCTTATTATCTATTATTTATTAAGTTATGGTTTCTAATAAATCTAGAAAAGCAAATTCAATTTATTTAAAAGTTAAATAAACAGTAATTAATTATAAATATTATATTACTATCATCTTAAAAAATATTTGTTCATATTATATATATATATATATATATATATATATATATATATATATACATATATATATATATATATATATATATATATATGTATATATATATATGATGTATAAATTTGAAATAAAAATTATAATTTATAATATATTTAAAAAGAATATCATATAACTAAAAAGAATGTAGATTATATTATATAATTAAAAAGAATACATTTGTTTATGTATATATAATGGTATAAATTAGAAATATAAAAGAAAATTCAACAATAATTAAGAATTTCAATTAAGTTTACAAAAGCACTTTTATGAACTGTAATTACAAATAGTTTTTTGGGTTTCTTGAGTGGCCACACAAGAGCCCTCAATTTTAATCATGTTCAAAAAATATACACAGATTGATATTGGTGCACAGCTGACATGGCTCTCCCTGCTTATATTTTGGTGTGTCTAAATTTTAGCATGGACAAGATTCTGCAGGACTTTTCATCTTTTTTTGGACTTTTTAGATATTTTTGGATTAATAAGGATTCTCTAGCTCTACTAGATAATCCCAAGATTAGTGACAATACAACAACAACAAAAAGTGAATCAACAATCTTAAAAAAAGCAAGGTCTTTATCCCTAAACAGTATAGAGAAGTGTTTATGAAGATTTTATAATGTTGCTACATGTACACTATTGCAAACTCTTCAATAAGATCATTTCATCATGTAATTTAAGTTTATTTAAGAAAATTGTTTGAAATAAAATAAGTATTTGCCTCAACCAATGCATTAATTACAGGATACATAATTTTTAATTTCTTAGCAAATGCTGAAACAAATATAATATAGAAAACTTTAAATTTTTAAATCTATCATAAGAGTAAATATAGAAATACATTCAATTACAACTTTAGATTTATATGTATTTTTAATTATTTATTCGCAGTTAAAAACATAAAAACAAACTGTTTCAATCAAATTAAATTCAGGTTTAAAAAATATGTCAGCAAATGTATTAAATAAAGTGATTATGGTATGAAAAGATATAAAATACATCAAATAAACTTACATGGATTTTATTGCTTCAGTCATGTTGGTATCAAACCTCAAAAATTGCTTTCCTTTTCTAGTATATCCTTTCACTTCACTCCCTGCAGCAACAAATATCTTATCCCGGATGGTGCCAATTGCTCCACCAAGTTCTACCCTCATAATTTTAGGACCAGGTAATGTTTTAAAAAATGTCTACAAGATTATGAACTAGAATTAAATTAACTAGAAATATGCTTTTAAGAAGCAAGCATTTATTTGGATAAGTTTACAAGAAATAAGCTTGCAATTAATTACCAGGTTCATACAGATTTCTAAGAATCAAATTCCAGGAGTTTTCCAGGAAATATTGACATTTATATTAAGCAATTTTTTTATTTTAAAAAGTGTTCTTAACAAATACGCATATAATTATGTACATGCAACATTTTTCAATTATATTTATAAATAATAGAAATAAATAATTTCAAAAATGAATGAGAATGTTTTATTTTATTTATTTATTATTTATTTTTTTTACTTAAGTGAGAATTATATTTAATGATTACTTCAAAGGCCTTTAATGAATTTACAGCTATAAGAGAAAATTTTTTTATTTAAATAATCGATATTCTTTGCATTACTGAATTATACATTATATAAAATAATGGTTAACTTTAGAGTTTTTAACAAGAAAAAAGCATCTTCATTAGATTGTCAACTATTAATTTAGTGAGTATTTCAAGATGTGTATAACAATTTCTTTTCAAATAAATTAACCTATTCGAAACTAAATAAATACAACAATTAGATATCCACTTTATCTAATAGTAGTACTTGGATTTTTTCCCCAATTATTATTTAATAAAAGCAATTCGACATTTTTCTTCTGAATACTTTCAAACTCTATAAAAACTATACAATTCCCATCTATATTCTAGACTTTCTTATTTCTTTATTCATTCAATACATTTTCACATTTCTTAGTTATTTATGTATACAAAATATTGCTGTTAGAAAACTTACCACTTCGAATAATTTTGCTTTCAGTTCATTATTAATACTGAGTAATAATTTTTGCTTCTTTGAAGCACCACAATGACACATGTTTGATTTTGCTATAAAAGTTAATTTACTAATTCTTTCAGCTTCCTCAACATACTCTATTGTAGATTTTTCAAGTTCGTTTACGTCATCTTCCAAACGATCCTTTTTGGGTTTCAGTTTCTCAATTTCTTCAAAAAGTCCTTTTTGATTTCCTTCTGTTATCAGCTGCTTCTTTTTGCTGTTTTAATTCATTTAAATATAATTTATGCCTGTTGCCAGCAGCAAAACTAAATTGGTTTTTGCTAATTATTAAATTGTTAACATCTCCTATGTGATCATCAATAATGCACTTAACCAAGATTACTCAAATTTCTAACATCAAATTTTTGTTCACAGAAAACCCACGTTCAATGGATGTTTGATTGTGAGATAGTAGTAAAAGCAAATTAACTACTTTCTATTAGTAAATAGACAATAATTTTATCTATTGGAGAACAAATTAAAATAAAAAGTTTCTATTCTATTTTTAATAGGATCAAATTTCTCCCTAATACAGTCTTGAACTCTTACAGTTTGTTGTGATGATTTAAACTCTTCCCCAAAATTATGAAATTCTTTTTCTCTGAACTAAGCAAAAGACAATCTTTGTATGGCTTTTCCAGAGTCCACTGGTCATTGAAAAGACACACTTTCCACCAGGCATATTAAATAATTTACTTCAGCTTTTATTTCACTGATAAACAAATTTATTCGAATATACTGAAATTATACACAATTTTCACCAAGGAAAATATGGAAAGTATATTTTAACTCAAAAATTTTATATTAAAATTCAGTGACTTTTATACAATATAAAATAGACAGAAATAATATAATAGAAGACAATATTTTATTGAGATCTTAAGAGATCTTATTGGTAATTACTATCTTCACTTCATTTCATACATATGAATCTATACTACAGACGGTCCTGACTGAACTGGATAATCATGAAGTTATTGTGGTTGAACTGGCTCTTTATTTTAGTCAACAGTTATGACAGCGATGCAGGAATCTAATATTAATTGTGCAACCATCTACTGGTAACATTAAGAACTAATGCTCAATTAGGTTATTGAACAATTTCAAAGTTTTAAAACAAAAAAAATTTAAAATATTATAGTATTTTCTAAAAAAAAGTGTCAAGGTAAGTAAAAATTTCAGAAGTAATTCATGATTTTCAAAGACTCCAGTCAAAATTCCAGGCGTTTCAAAGGACATTAAAAAATTTTCAAATTTCAAGGAATTATCAGTAATAGAACAAACCCTGCAATTAATGGAATACATAGGATTCTTCATGCACATTGAATGATTTCTTTTATATTTAAAACAAGTGTTTTGTGAAAGTAAAATTGAAAAAGAATTAGATTTAGAAAAATGTCTTTTGAAATGTAAATATTTGTGAATGCAATTTTGTATCAAACATTCCCATACATTTAAGGATGGTCTATACTAAGAAGAAAGTTTTTATTTTTTCAAGCCTAAAAGCACTAAATTAAAATTATATATTGCATTAAAGCATTAAATTAATATTATACATGCATTAATTGGAAATATAAATTGAATAAAATTTTATAATTTATATCTAAATTAGTATGTTTCTAACATTAATGTATAGTCAATATAATTTTGTAACAAAACATAATTTAACACATTAAATTTATAGGCAACCTAGTTATAAAGAATGTTTTCATTTATTAGGTCTAAAAGCATTCACTTAAATATTGCTTACATACATTAATTTAAAATATTTTAATAAATTCACGAAAATCCTGTAAGTCTAAATTAAAACTATTTAGTGAAAACAAAAAAACGCTAAATTCTATCAAATTTTTCTATTACTTTTTTAATATAGAATTTAAAAAGTATTAAATAATTCAATTGAAATTTTAAGTACAATGTAAGAAGTAAATAATGAAAGAAATCTTTAAGAAACTTAAGTTTCAAAGCAAACAATCCTTAAGGTGAATTTACTTTGCTAAATTTAAATATAAATAAAATTAAATTCTACAAAAGTATGTAAGTTTATTGTATAAATTATCAATGAAATCAAAATAATCATTAATTTAAAAACAAAAATCAGTTAAAATAATCTATTTAAATAATTTATTTTCATAGCATATGTTATTTTTTACAAATATCTTTAACAATTAAATTATAACTAACCAAAGTACCAATGTATAACAAAATAGTTCAAATAAAACAACTTTGATTTTATTTCACAGATAATTCATGTAATTATTGTATCACATATTGCAATTCTCTCCCTAAGCAATAATTACAATTATTTTTCTAATTTTATTGAGTAAATTATCTGGAGAATTCATTTCAATGTAAACATAAATAGCCTCTCTTTAAAAATAACACTAATTTTGGGCCTTTCAAATTTTTTATATTTTTTATTTTAACACATAAATATTAAATATAAAAAATAAGCTTTTACTAAATAAATAATAATTTCAACAAAAATCAAAATTCTAAAAACATTCTGTTTGAAAAATATTGCCTCATAAGAAAAATACAAATAAGAATTTCAAGAACATTAAATAGTTATCTTTTTTGAGTCCATAGAAACAATTGTTTTCTTAACCTTGCAAATTTTAATAATTTTAAATTAGTTATAACTATAAATATGATAATAATCTTCTTTAACTACAATGATAATAACTAAGTCATAAAATCAAAACATTTAAAAAAACTATCAAACATCATTTCATTGTTGGAAAAATATTTGAGTTTGTGTTACATGGGATATTCTTAAATATTGACTGTATTTCATACATATATTGCTGCCTATTCAAAGTTAAATAGATAGAATATTACAATAAAATAAAAATATATACATAAATTAATATGACATTTACTTGGATATCTCCCTTCTTTGAACCGAAACACTGAACTACACCATAATGATCTGCTACAGCAACCTAATGAACAGAATTTACCAATTAATAGGTTACAAAATAAAAATCAAGTAAAAATATTAATCTCGTTATTTAATCTATTTAAAAAAAAGATAATAAAAGCTACAAACAAATTTTTTTAAAAAATATTATATTGAAAAAGCGTACCAAATGATAGAAATATAATTATTAAAATTTTCATTAATAAATAATTAAAAATATCAGAAAAGAGAGAGCATCTAAAATATTTAATACTTTAACAAGATAATAATATAAAAAATGAAAGATCAAATAAAAATATTAATCTCCTGATATTTTATTTGATTTTTATTAAATAAAACTATAAAGAGGAACAATTTATCAAATAAATACAATAAAAATATTACTTTATAAATAAAATAGTTTTACAAAATCTTTCAATGTACTTGCTCTTCCCATATAATTCTATTAAGATTCTATTTTTATTAATATATTCAAAAATATGTAATCTTTAATTTTCCCTGTAGTAAAAAGAAAGTATTCACACATACACAGCCATTTACTTCTTTTATTCATATCGATGAAATTGATAAATGATATATTATGCAAATGGAATAAATGAATTAATAGTTTCTGAATAAGATCAACTAATATTTACAATATACATCTAAATTTTTTGAATAAATGCTATTTAAGATATAATAATAATTTAACAGTTAAAATAAATAGAATATTTTTTAGGGAAATATGAATGCTAAAAAATTTTTATGAATAAACAAGATTATTTTTGCATTAGTTTATAGCAAGTATGTTTAACATCACAAACATTATTTTAAAAGCAACAGAGTTTAAATATCGTAAGACATTCATACATCTCTAAAAAGTTGAAATAAAATTTAAATTAATTCAGGAATTACTATTATCTCTATAAAATTGAGCTCAATAATTTGCAATAAGCATGAAAGAATATGTATTTCAATTCCAATTGCCCTGAATATATTAGCTATCACTTTCAAGTTATTACAACAGAATCTATTATGACAATTCACATAATTTTCTAAAAACTCTTTATTTAAACATCATGAATCATTTTTAATCATTTGAATAATTGTTTCGAATCATAACCCCAACAGCAGTTCATGTAGGCCAAGGTTGACAGTGTCCATCACTGTTTTTGAGAGGCCTTTGTGTGCAAAACATGTAATGATTAGGTGGTCACCCTTATGCATAATGCACCCTTACCCAGTGTTTAGTTCTCAAGCATGCTTGGTACTCCGTTTATCAACACATTGAAAAGATAAAAGGCAGAGTCAACCTTGCTCAATATGAAGATCGAACCTCAGACCTGTGCCTTAAGAGTGAGAAATGCTACAACTAAATCAATATATATAATTTAAACAGCATTTTTGAATATTTTCAAATTCATTTTTAAAAGTAATCAAATTAATATGATAAACATTTTTTATAATATATCCCATATCTCAGTATAAAGCAAAATGAATAGAATGCATTTATAAAAGCTTTCTTAAAGCTTAAAATAGCTGAAGTATATTTAAAATAATAAGATTGATTTAATAAATGTACATATTTAAAATATTTAACTTAATAAAATACAATAGAATTTAAAAAGCATGTGATATGTATTTTAATATGCTTTACGATTAAAATGATCAGTTATTAGAAAATCATTAATAAATATACTCTTTGGCATCCTTTTTCTTCCAGAGAAGGGAGAAGCTTAGTAGATTTGGGTGAAGTAACACCAACCTATAAAATTTAAATTTTTTTATATCAATGGATGACAGATTACAAGTAGTTGGTACAGCTATTTATAATGAGAATAAAAAATTATAAGGACTATTTCGAATAAAAATTTGCTTTAATGAAAAATTTTTC
Organism: Latrodectus hesperus; assembly: GCA_037975125.1. NCBI lineage: Eukaryota > Metazoa > Arthropoda > Arachnida > Araneae > Theridiidae > Latrodectus > Latrodectus hesperus. The sequence goes on from CM075855.1 coordinate 85,445,091, forward strand.
ATTGCGAGATAGTTTTTTCTTACAAAATAAAATTTTGAATTTCTAGAGTTTTTTTTATTTTTTAGAAAAACCAGAAGTAATGACAAATTTTATAAACTTATAGTATAATGGTTATCATGTAATCAACATGAAATATAGCATGGAAAACATAAATATTTTAAAATATTTTCTTTTTTTCAAATACAAACATTTTAAATTATAAAATATTAAAAATTTATTCTAATTACAAATAAACAGAAAAATAATAAAAGCAATACAACATTAACAATGCTATGGAAATAATTTAGTATTTTCAATTAACAAAATTTATAGAGACTTTATAAATATCTTATGAATACAATTGATAGAATAATAAAAAATATGCTTACATTATATTTAATAAGATATAAAACATAATTTAAAATGAATGTAGTATGTAATTTAATATTATAATAAAAACTTTTTACAATTAAAAACAATGAATCATTACAAATTATTAACATATAAATACATGTATAGTATACATGCATTAATACCTGTATAGTAAATATATAAACTATTCTCCTGAAATTGAAAATGATCTCCCAAGAATATGTTGTATATTTCCAATGGATTCCATCCCATGTAAATATTAGTGGCAATGAGAGCGCAGATCGATTGGCCAAAGAGGGCAGTGAGGAAGATACGCCCACTGATTCATCCTTTACATATCAGGAACTTTACTCTAATGAAAAATCTAGACTTAATTCAATCTAGCAAATTCCACCAACACACCAATGGTACTCTGGAACATCTCCTGGAACTCTTCTGGATACAAAATATGACCAAATATCTCAGACTGCCTTGGCCAGATTCTCAAGTGGACATCTAAAATGTTTATCGTTTGAACGTGGTACAAAAATGTATCCCACTTGTAAAAAATGCTGTGAACATCCAGCCTCCCCGAAACATATTCTGGATTGCATCGGACTTTCCAGGGAGGATTTATCCTCAAATTCCTTGCTAGTCATTGACTTTCTAACTGTCAACAATTTAATGGAGTTGATCTGACAAATGTCAGATCTTTAAAGAGGATAAGCCAACAACAAGATATATAAAGGCATAAATATATTATATATAAGTTCAAATGAGAACAACCAGTACTTCATTTTTAATAAGATCTTAATACAAATAATAAAATCATATACATGGACTGCTTATAAAATTGAAATCAAAAAGGGAAACAATTTATTTTAAAAAATTTAATTTGAAGCTTGCTGGTCAATGTTTGAACAGTTTAAAGTGGATTCTGAACTACAAGGAATATCAGTGACTTCGATGGAAATCAAATTCAGAAGCTGTTGAGCTAAAAGTCAAAGCATCAACTATTCAGTAGAGGGTATTGCAACTATCTTTTTTTGATTAATTAATTTTTTTCCTTCCTTCATCAAAAATATACAACTGAGAAACATGTCTGATGAAATAAAATGCTAAAATTAATTATCAGAATTTTATGCATATTTTTGCAGATTAAATTTATCATTTTTAATGTTAAAAGATTATCATTAAAATTTAAAAAAATGGAAAATTGAACATAATGAAAGATAATTTAAAACTTTTTAATCAATATAATAATACAAAACACCAGTTACATTTATAAGAGTAATTAAATAATTTTAAATACAACTTTAGAACTAAAACCAACATCATGAAGTAGATAGAATCCTATTAAAAGATGTAGTTTAATATAAAATGTTCAAAGCAACTATCACAAAATTATATATACAGATTAATGCATGTTAAAATAAATTTTTATAATACAATGAAGAAATTAAAAAAAATAAGCTATGTTGTCTTTGTTATTGAAAAAGCAGTTTATGTTAATTAATATAATTTAAAGGCAAGCATGTAAATTTGTGAATTTATAAACATATGAAATAAAATATCTTAAGTTCTAGAAGGTTACTCATTTGGCTTTTAAGTAAAAATTTAAGATAGGGGTTATTTTATTATCAACAAATATGGTTTCAGTTTTAAAATGAATTTTTAAACTGAACAAATAAATATTCTTCATTAAATATGTTTGAAAACATCTTTGAAACAGAAAATTATAAATTTACAATACATGTTTTCTTGTTATTTTGGTATTATGATTATGGCCTTAGTAATGATATTTAGACTTAAATAAATAGTTCAAGATTTTTCTAGAGGCAATCTATGTGAGTAAATGACAATTTCCTGTAAATAAGCAAGTCTGAAAATAGAAGAGCATAGTTATGAAATTGTTTGTTAGAATATTTTCATATTACCTGTAGATAATCCACACGATTGAGATTAATTTCCATCATTTTGCTTCTAATTCAATAACAAAAATGAAACAGCCAGATTTTTAAAATCTAAAAAGATTTGAAAATTCTTTGCAAATATTAAAATGATTATAAGAAATTAATATTTTTAGAAATATTTGTTTTCAATAGATTATCGAAGATTTTATAAAACAAAAGAGGGAAGTTCATTTAAAATTAAAATATATGTGAATTACTGCATATGTAGAAAAATTAAAGAAATAAAATTGATTTATATAATAAATATTTTTCTGGTTGTGTGTGTGGTGACTTTAATAGTTTCTTTCAATAAAATATTATATTAGAACAAAAAATTAATAACTCAAATATTGGCATCAATTTTGTAGCTTTAATTATAATGCAAAAAGCATGAATTACACTTAAAATTATATACCATTTGCACAAGAGCTTGGTTTATTGCAAATAGGTAAACCTTTTAGCTTTGAATTAATTTTCCCTCAGATTTCATAATAGTGATTCAAATATAAAAACTTAAGCATTTATTAAAAGTCAGTTAATTCTCAATGCTTTTTCAGATATCAGCAAGAAATACTTTGTAACAGTCTTTGGGCTTAATCTGATTATTTTGAGAAAAAGGAATAAATGAGCTTCAATTTTATTTTATGCAGTAAAATAAAATAAAAAAACATAAGCTAAAAGAAATATTTAAAGATCACAAGACTACTCTTTGTAAGCAATATTTTACTGAAATAAATTAAGTTACAAAAAAAAATTTAACATACTTACATATTATCCCATAAATTACTTCTGTGAAAGAAATATGCACATATATTGCAATTTATAACCAAATGTTACAGCTTAGTGATCTCATTCATGCTTTGTATAATATTTAACCTTGTGTTTTATGTTCTTTACCAATAGTTCTTGTAAATTTTAAATTAATGATTAAAAATTTAAATATGACTTAAAAATAAGGTTTATATCCATTCATCAATAAGATATAAATAACTGTTCTGTTTTGATTTTCATATTTTGAAAAAAAAATTTTTTAATTTAAAAAATATTTTTGGTGAAAATTGTTGACAGGGTTATATGCGAGTACCAATATTGAAGAAGTTTTGCTCTCTTTAGCTGTTACTAGGAAAAAATTCCTAAATAAATTTTAAACTGTTTAAGTTGCTTTTTAGAAAGTTTAACCTTTTTTCAAAAAATATTTTAGAACAATGTCTAAGCGTGTGAATACATTTTTTCATTTTTATAAATTAAATGATTTTCCTACACTTTTTTCATTTTAAATCCTTATATTATATAATTTTAGTTACATTTTTAGTATTAACAGTCATTAATAAATTTATCTAAGCATTTTTAGTCAATTTAAAAAATAATTTTAGCCAATAAAAAATTAAAAATAACGATTATGTAATCTTGCTCACATAATTTTGATCACCAAAAAATTATGACATTTGTGCTAATCTGATAAAATATTTTTTGTATGTTAACCCATTAATAATTTCTCATAAAAAAATGTCACTAAGATTTATCCCTAAATATTGCAATTTAGTGACTACTACAGCAAACCTGCTTTATAAGTTCATGATATATATTTTTAAATTTAATGCGGACAAATCATATATATATGATTATATTTTCTATGAATGTGCGAATATAAAAATTGGAATATAAATTAAAAATAAAGTTTTTATTTGTTTTAGTACAGACATAGGTTAATTGTTATATTTTTAAACTCACATTTTAAAAATGATTAAAATTTGGGATTTGCTATCTAGTATTAATTGGAGGTTACATAAAATTATGCAAAGATTTGTGTTAAACCGCAACATTTGGCAACATATTTTTTGATGAAAATGGTTGATAGGATAATATATATTGATATAGTCATGTAACATATCATCTAACAGCAAGCATATCTTCTAATAGCAAATAAATATTTATATAAAATAAACATAACATTGTAAATTATGCATAAAAAACTAATAAACCATACATAAATGAAAAATTATATTCGATATCTAGTTAAACTTCATAGTTGAATAATTTATTAAGATCTAGTATTAATAAAGCATAAAGTTTTAGTATTTAACTTTAAATATTGGCATTTACATAAAACAATTTAAAAATATAGAGCATTCAGGGTCATTTCATAAACAAAAGCTTTGGTATAGCAAATGATACTGAGGTTTCATTGTATTATTTTCTTTCTGCCATTCGATGTGACGCAAATATGTATAAACTTTTGCAACACTGTATTTTTTTACTATTTTAATATTTACAACATATGCTTTGTATTACATTTCATTTCTTTTACAGATATTTAAGGTCACCAAAAAACAATAGGGCACTTTAAACTGCAGTTTTATAAGGTATTCAATAAATAAATCCGAAACTATCAAATTTAAATTTATGAAATTACTTACACAAAATTAAAATTCAAATATTCCTTTAATAAGCATGTCTACAGCCGCCATGATAACAGTTGCTATCGGTTGTCATAGCAACGGTTAGTAACTTAAAAAATAAGTAGTAGTAAAAAATAAGTTAATTACTTTGAATATAGCGCCATCTGGCACATAATAAATATAAATGGATCCTATGTATTTTTCAAGATATTAGTTTTGATTATTGTAAGTACGCAATCACATTACTGATTTTGTTCCGGAATGGCAAGACAATCAAATATAGGCAGCAGAATGCAAGAATGTAGTTGATGTTTAGAATTTGTAATGTCGTGTCGGTGTACTCCGTTTTGTAGTTTTTATTTGTTGAGTTTGTATGTTTAGTTTGTATGGTTACAAAGGCTATACATTTAGATGTGGTTACTGAATTATCTACTGAAATATTTATTGCTACTTTAAAAAGATTTATTTCTAGGAGAGGTAGACAATAAAAATAATTCTACAAATTTCAAGGGTGCTAGTAAAGAACTTAAAAAATTGCATAGAATATAGTTTGTAACCATGATAGTAGTTTAAATAACTTTTTATTGAATGAAATTATAGAAAGGAAATGTCTGCTTCTAAGAGCTCCAAATTTTGAAAGTCTATGGGAAGTTGAGGTCAAGTCTTTTTTAAGTATCATTTAAAACAAGGAGAAAGGAACATAAGAGTAGTTCTAACCGCGAAATATCATGAGCGCCGGTGAAGTAGCTAGCAGACGATACCACGCCCACTCTGTCTTTCAAGAGAAACGGTACTTTCTTAATAAGGTACGAAATTTAGGCAAACATTATTTTCCTTTAAATTGCACACACCGAGATAAAAGAGATCTAAATTACTTACTATTTTTAAAAAAGTTATTTTTATTGATAGTTAAGTGCTCATTTTGTATTTTTGCAAATTATTAATATTATGTATTTCAATAGAGAAATTTTAAGCGTATTATTCACCTTACTGACTTTGAGATAAACACTTGAAATTAGGAATTAAATTAAATATCATATTATATACTTATAATCATGAAAAATGTCGATTTTTCTTTTCTTTATTGATATTCAGTGGCAAAGTTTCCTACCTTTGTTATCACCTGTGATTTTACCCATGCATAAAATATTCTGCTATTAGGTTATAATGTTTCCCTTTATAAGAAAGAATTATGCTTCTATAAATAAATTTATTTATATCTATATAGTAAAAGTATTTTTCCTTTGGTGTATTTTTAGTCCAATATTAGAAAAAAAGATTTTATTATCAATAATTTGTAAATGAATTTCGTTGAATAATGTAAAGTAAAAAAAATTTAATATGAAGTCAACTGTAAGAAACCTAGAAACTAAATAAAATATTTTTTTATCTAAAATTGAATTTCAATAAATCTTGATTTATTTTATTTAATAAGATTTACATCAGATAAAAATATCTTCTCAAGAAGTATGATATTTTAATATTAATGTATATATACTCAATACTTTTGTTTTAAAAAACTATTATTTATTCACTAGCAAAATAATTAAATGTGTATTCCTAAACTTATAACATTATTCTCTCCTTTCAATTAATTTTCTTACAGGTAAGTTTTTAATATAATGCAATGGGAAATTTTTCTTTTATAATGATTATTCAATAAACATTCATTAAAATTATCTCTGTTTAAACAATGAAATTTAAATAAATATTTCTGATTTCAAGTAATATATTTTGCAATAAATTCAGATTTTATTTTTTTCGTAGCTGCTTTTAGGCATATAAAACTGAATAATACGAAGCACGTGCAATAGGATTAGAAACATTAACTTTAGTGAGCACAAAAAGTTTTAAAGATTAATAAAAAAATTACCTATAAAAAGTTACTCCAGGATTGTTTTTTTCGAAGTTCTACTTGTACATTTATAAGCACAGCAAGCAAAAATTATTTAAAATTAGAAAATTCCGAATAACAACAAATTCAACAAGAGGCTTAATAGTGAACAACAGGTTTTAGTATAATGTTTTAAAAGACAAGGAATATGACTCATACGAGCGCTGACCATAGGGCGGGTCTACTTATGTTCCTTCCTCCATGATTTAAAACGTGTGATTGGAGATACAAAATTAACTTATGAAGTACAGGGTGGTTAAAATTAAACGCACAGTACTTAGAGGCTCAGAGCTCTGGTTCTACTGAACGGATCCGAAAGAAATTTAAAATATACGTTATGTAGAACATGTGCTTGAGGTTTTTGCAATAAAAAAGGTTAAAATTCTCGCCAATAGATGGCGTTGTACTGCGAAAACCATATGCAAATGAATAGCGACTGTTTTCTGTATATAAAAGAGAGATGCATAGTTGAAAGGAATCATTCGTCCGCAGTAAACATGCCGCTGAACAAGAAGGAACGCGCACTGATCGTAAATCTGTTTTATCAGAATGAGAGCAATGCTTTGGCAGCTCTCCGTGCTTATCGGCGGATGAAAAACTTAAGAAGAGGCCCCATGTCCAGCAGTGCCGTTAAACGCATGATTCGGAAATTTGAAGAAACCGGTTCCCTAGATGTTGCTCCAGGAAGAGGACGACGTGCATCACGGCCGGCAACTGTAGAACTTAAGAAGAGGCCCCATGTCCAGCATTGCCCTTAAACGCATGATTCGGAAATTTGAAGAAACCGGTTCCCTAGATGTTGCTCCAGGAAGAGGACGACGTGCAACACGGCCGGCAACTGTAGATGAAGTTGCAATTGCAACAGCTGCTGCAGCTGCAAGTTCTTCCAATGTGTCTGTAAGTGGCCGCTCAATAGCACGAACACTGAATATTCCATGGGCAATTGTGCGTATGATTTTACACAAAATTTTGAAGCTCTACCCGTACAAGATGCATTTCGCGCAACAGTTGAAACCTCACGACCACTCTGCACGTCTGGATTTTGCCTTGTCTTTTCTGGCGAGGATGCAAGTGGATGACAACTGGCCGTCGCATATCTTATGGACAGACGAGGCTCATTTTCATTTAGATGGTGCTGTGAACACGCAGAACTGCCGCATATGGGGTTCCACCAATCCTCATGCCATGCAACAACAGCCGCTACATTCCCCATACGTCACCGCATGGTGTGGCTTCACGGCGAACTTCATTTTATGCCCGTACTTCTTCAAGGAAGTTAAAGGGAACGGGTTTGTTCGGTGTACCGTCACCTGTGACCGCTACGCTAGACTCGTGGAAGAACATGTTGTTCCGGCCTTAAGACAACGAGGCTGTTTGGCCACCACAGTCTTCATGCAAGATGGAGCAACTGCTCATATGGCGCGACGTGCGAAGACTGTGATTCAAGCTCACTTCCCTGATGAACGCGTCTTCTCGCGGACTTTCCCCATTGCCTGGCCAGCAAGGTCACCAGATCTAAACCCTTGCGACTTCTGGCTGTGGGGTTTTCTCAAAGATCGCGTCTATCAAGGAAGTGTAACTAATGAAGCATAGTTGAAAGCGTCTATCATACGCCACGTCTCACTAATTCATCCCGATATGTTGCGTGCGGTCGTTGAACGCGCGATCGTACGCTTTCAGCATATTGTTGACCGACAAGGTATGCACGTAGAGCATACGGGTGTGTAATTCAATAAACCTTCCTTTATTCTTTGAATTTTTAGTGTTATCTTTCTTCTTACGTCATTACAGCGCCATCTATTGGCGAAAATTTAACCTTTTTTTTGCAAAAAACTCGAGCGCATCTTCTACATAACGTATATTTTAAATTTCATTCGGATCCGTTCAGTAGAACCGGAGCTATGAGCATCTAAGTACTGTGCGTTTAATTTTAACCACCCTGTATTTCTTTATTGTTACACAAATAGAAAGAATTTTAAATTCCCGTCCATTAACTCCTTTAACCAAGGATATTGAAGACTTGGAAGTCTTGACTCCTGGGCATTTTTTAATTGGTCGCCCTATTGATAGCATTTTGAATCAGATATTTCAGAGGTCGAAAGTAATAGATTACATTTGTGGAAAAATACACTAAAATGGTTCAATTATTGTGAAAGCGATGGCAAATCACTAATTTAAATAATCTGCAGCAGCGTAGTCGCTGTATGATTGTTGAAGACAACATTAAAATTGGTGACATAGTTGTCATCAAAGAGGACAAATTGTCTACCTAGTAAGAATTATTAAAGTTTATTATGGTAAATATAATTTTGTAAGAGTGGTAAAATTAAAAACTAATAATGGTGTATTTAAAAGACCAATATTTAAAATTGCAATTTTACCTATAGAAGGGTGAATGTATTTTGTGCTACTTTATGATTTTTTGTCTGTTATCATACATACTTTTTTTTTTTTTTTTACATTTTGTACATTTGTTTTGGTATTTATATATTATGTATGTATGTTTGTTTTGCTAATGCAAGTAATTCATTACAATTGTAGAATAAAAAAAAATATAGCATTAACCTATTTTTAAATGTTAAGCAATAGTAGTAGTGTTTACAAATAGTATATTATTACTTTTTTCATGCACTCTACCTCTCTTAATTAAAATTGATATTTCAACGGGGTGGTATGTTTACGCCGTTTTGTAGTTTTTGTAACTCATGCTTGGTTTATGGGGAGGTAGAGGTATGGCACCTTAGGGTTGCCAGAATTTTGGGGCTCAAATGAAAGAAAATGTAAAAAATGAATATATATGGAAAATAGCTGCTGTGGGGAGAAGGGCTCTGGAAAAAGACTCTTGTTCTCTCATTATTTTGTAGTTTGTTATGTCTTGTTAAATAAATTTGTTATTGGATTGTTGAAAAAGGTTGGTTTGTCTCATTTTTATAGAACAGTAGGAGCACAAACTAAGCGCTTTAAAAAGATGTAAGAAATATATTTACATTTTTTTATTTCTGTTGTTATGTCAAATAAAATTGTTTGTTACAAGTTTCTAATTTCGCTATAGTAGGAAATAATAAGCGAAAATGTAATAAATCTTTGTTATAACAACAATTTATAGCTTGATTCTAGGTACATTTAATTTTCAAATAAATAAATAAAATATCACTTAATTAAAGCTATATTAATATACATTAAGTTTTCATAATGGTTGATTAGTAATTTTTGAGACATTTTCAGTAATGAAATTTTTCTTAAAATTTAATTTCTATTCAGAATATATCTACCTCTTATAGTAATTCTGAATAAAAATTCTAAGCCCCCTCAAAAAAAAAGAATAAATAACTAATTAATATAAGAAAAGTCGAATTATTTGCTACAAAATTCGCATTCTAAAGTCTGTTCATTTGATTTGTATATTTGTTACAATGGTATACAAAATGATTCATATCATAGTGATCATTCCATGCATGGCAAATTGAGGGAAAAGGGTTGGAATAATTAACATTTCTTATTATATAAATCTGGAAGATAAAACGTCCTCCTATGACAGGAAATATATATTCACATACACATTATTCTAATCCAATATATATTTAATTATATTCACAAGGTATAGGAAAAAACATGTGCATATTTTCTTATTTCTGTGGAAACGCTTCAAACCATCTGATGAGAACCAAGAATGATGCATATGTCATTAACTTTACTAGTTTCTTATCCATTACAATCCTATCCTAGTGGGCTAAAATGGCTAGAACCTAAATTATTGTTAAAAGAGAATAAAATTTTGCTGCTTGACGTAATTTAATAGTTAATAACTTTCTTATATTAATATTTTTTAATGCCACAAGAACAAATTTAAGTCAATGAAAATGTAGTGTTCGGTGTACTAAAATAAATTAATTCATCAATCGTCTAGCATTTAGCAAAAGCTTCTGCTGCAAGAACGGCGTTTATATTACTGATTCTAGGTCTGATAGCCTAATGTGGAGACCATGTAGCAAATGTCGTATAGATTAATGGACTTATTAATGGACTGTCATATCAAGATTAATGGGCTTAGGTTGGTTGGTTGGGTTTTCTGGAGCAAGGTCCAAAAAAGACAAGCTGCGAAAAATCTTTGGACAAATTGAAATTATAAGTAAGAATTGGTTGTTCGTTAAGTAATCCATGAATAAAGGCTATTGTGTAAAGAAAAGAAAAAACTTGGGCTTATTCCCAGGGGAATTTTGAAAACTCTCTGGAATTTTGGAAACTCTCGAGAATTTGGAGTGTCCTTGGAAATTTTAAAAGTTCTCGGGAATATTAAAAGTTCTGGAAACTTTTGAAATTTTTGAGATGATTTGGAAATTTTTAGTTTTTTTTAATTAAAAATGTACTAAAATAAATAAAAATCCACTTATTTTATTATTTCTACTCTAATTACGGCAATAGAAAATCTCTGGTGACTTGCATACATCCATAAGAACCCAAGTTCCAATGGGGTCTGTTTCCAGAATGTCTTATGAGAGAGTGTTGTTTGCAGAAAAACCTACGATTGCCTTCTGGTCACTTCTATGCACAGAAGAATCCGTTTAGTAGGGTAAAACGAGCACAGAAATTAGAATATGGATCAATGAGGTGGCTGTTTTCTTAACCGAATAGTCCAGGTTCACGCCCTAAATTTAGTGTTGTAAAGGAGAGGAAAAATTGGATTTATTCCCTTGGGAATTTTCAAAATTCCCGAAAATTTTGAAACATCTCGAGAGTTCTGAAATTTTTCACCTGATTTAGAAAGTTCTGATGTTTTTATCATCAGATATTTTTTTGAATAAAAAAAAATCCATTTATTTTAGGATTTCTGCTACTTATTACGGTAATAGAAAGTTTTCCAGGAAAAGAAAATAATTTTGCTATACTGAGCAATTTAGAATAACTTCGCGAAAATTAATGTTCAGAAAATTTTTTTCTTTCTTTCTTAATATGAATTTAGGAATTTATAACGAAAAAAATGATGAAAATGTCAATATTTATTTTGACAGTCCTGAAAAATAAATCTTGATATTTTTTATTAAATATTAATTCCTTATTTTTATTATTTTAGTAAATATTTTTGTTTCTCTCAGTACGAAAATAAATTCTTTAGTAGAAGACAGAACAGACATTTTGTTACGTATTTTCGTAGTTTATTTTACATTTCTTCATTTATAGAAGACAAAATAATACATTAAACGAAAGATGGTTGGTTGAGTTTTATTCCCTCAAAATTCCCGGTTTATTCCCAAAATTCGAAATTCCCAGGAATTTTACATTTCTACCTACATTCTTATTATTACCCTCTACCTGCCCTTTAATGTCTTCGAAGTCGATCATTTAGGGGGGGTTTAATGTTTTAGTCAGGCATCATACTAAATGGCCGCTTACCCCTTCATGTCTTTGACGGAGGCAGCGTGACTACCATGAGGTATAAAGAGATGATGTCTTGAAACCCATGTTCGCTTTTTTAAGAGCGCAGTTGACGCTGAGTTCATTTTAACCTTTTCAGGACGGGGCGCCTTTGTTTAAGACGCGCGTTCAGGACGAAGCAGAAGCGAAAGGAATGATGTTACAGGACGGGGGTTTTCTCCGCTAAGCCTAACTTTAGAAAAAAATTCGTAAATAATAAAGTTAAAGTCCTATCGTCGTGATTTTTGGTAGCATTTTAGATTATCACATAATCTATGTTATAACATTAAAACTAGACTTTAAAAATGTTTTTCCTTCAATTTATATGAAAATATATACATATAAGAAAGTTGCTTACCTTGGGAAATAATTTTCGACAGTGCAATTCTTGTTTTTCCAAAATTTTAATTGACAAAACACTTCAACATATTTTCAAATTAATAAAAACTATACAAGGGCTATTTACAAGAAAAAATAACAAAATTTAAAATGAAGACTGAGTATGGAAAATCTCAAAGCACGGATAAACGCAAAGTCCGACATTGCATCTGTGTCAGAATCGCTAGAAATATCATTTTCTAACTCTTTAGCAAATGAATCATCACTTTCATCTATATCACTGAATGGTTCATTTACCATACGTGTATATTCATCCTCTGTTAAATAACGTTTCCTCGCCATAATAATCTGGAGTCGAGAATTTTCGAAATAGCAAGAAAAGTGAGAAAATAAAACCGAAAGCAGTAAAAACTGTAACGAAACTGACGCTAAAACCCCTAAAAGACTTCCCATAGTAGCGAAAACAAAATAAAAAAAAGTGTTCGGAGAGCTATCAGAAGCGAGAATGCTTAAATCACGTGGAAAGTTGAAGAGCCGAGCTGTGTTTGTTTACATTGCGAATTCCTCTCTCCCCAGCCACAGCTGATCATCAAAATACCAAAGAAAGCAGGAATACGAAAAAAATGAAGGTCAGAACACTAAAACTACGTTCAGTTTAAATATAATGGACACATAGTGCCATCTAGCGATTATTAAAAATTGTTCCAGCTTAAAATGCATATATGCAACGCCCGGTCCTCACTTTCGTCCGTACGAAATGCATATATGCACCGCCCGTCGCGAAGAGGTTAATGGATGATAACGTGAATAACACAGAGCTCTTCAGCTCGACGAATTTCTAGAAAGAGAGGATATTCACCGGATGGATTAGCCAAACTTATCTCCAGACTTCAATCCTATAGAGCAATTCTTAGACGCTCTGAGTGGCAACTGCAACCATTTTCGAGAACCAAGAACCATACAAGGCACAAAAACAGCGTTTAAATGAGTGGGACCAATTGCTACAAAAAGTCATAAACTGCCTTATTTCAAGTACGAAATGAAGCTGCGAGGCCTCTATCTCTATAAAAAGTGACCACATCCCTATTAACCCATTTTCTTGTTCTATTTTGCAACAGCTGTTGCATGCCTTCTGATTCCAATGAATATTACACACAAACACGCGTGCGTCTTATAACTGATGCATGGTTATTTGCATTGTAATATATCAGTATGTACATATCCAATTTCATTAAAATCGGTCGAGTAGTTCTAGAGATATCTGAAAACTCTATATTTTGAACACCACTGGATTTAACTTATTTAAAAAGTAATAAATTTAATATTAATTTCAATAAATATTGGGAAATGATCACTGGTTTAGGAATTATCAAAAACATATGCTGGTTGGTTGTTTGGGTTTTCTGGCGCAAGGTCCAAAAAAGGACAAGCTGCGCCTCGGAAACATGGAGTAAATTTATTGAACATGTCAAGTCAAGCTAAGTCTGCCTCATTAAAGAATAGAATCATCTGGGTGATATCTGCATTGGAGTTCAGTTCTGCTCATCAACACAAGATATCAATGGATTACATTTACCTCTTCATTGTGTATGCTGGTTATTAAAATCCCCTAAAATAAAACATGGTGCAGATAAAATATTTTGATTACATAGGGATTGGTACTGTCTTTGAAGTACACAGAAATTAAGAACACTCAATATCACACACACAGTTCCCATTAAAATCTGGTTAATCAGAAGTTTTATCTTTTTGTGGTTTACTGGTTTTGAAACTGTTCCAAGTTAGTAATATTCATCTGTGGCAAATAATTGTAGTCCTCTATATAAAATTCGTTATTGATTATATATAATATTCTCCTGAATTATTTTACTTTGTAGGAGTAATTTTTTAATAATTTCTTGAGGGTTTACCCGCATAACTTTGTGTATTTTTTGGGATATTTGTTTTATTTTTATAACCGATATTTCTGTTTAATTTGACTATATAATTCATTTCTCTCTCTAATTTGACTATATAGAAATGAATAATTAATTATTTTGTAATTTTAGATTCCAACAGGAAAATTGGATTTTTAGGATTTAAAGAATGCATTCAGAGTGTATTGCATATAGCAGAATCATTAATTTGTCCTGCAAATCCTCCATTATTTTACTTTCCATTTTACAAGGTCAGCCAAGATCATTTAGAACTTTTCTTTTCATCAATAAGATTTCATGGTGGCAGCAACAACAATCCAACAGCTCGCCAATTCAGTACATCAATTTGATCATGATCATTTGATCATCAATTTACTCCTCAGAACTACAAATTTTTCAGAACTACATCAATTTGATCATGATCCTCTGGATAATCATGTCATCAAACTAATTAAAGCTGTAACTAAGCATTATTTTGTTATCCGTATTAAGCATTATTGTAAAAATACTTTAAATAATATGAACTCTATAAGACAATTATATATATATATATATACATACAAAAGCAATTCTTTTTAAAGGTCAGTAATATAATAGCTTCCTTTTATAAATAATCATGAGAATTTTTTGTATTTAATAAAATATTCAATCATACTGTGTTTTTTATTTCACTCTATAGAAGATATTTAATTAAAAATTATTAACATTTAGTGAAAAGAGTGTGCAATAGAATTACATTTGGAGTTGTTTATTACATTCAAAACCTTCCTCTACTAACAATCACATTTTTTAAAGGTACTAAATTATACAGATGAGTGACATGTATGACAAAAATAAAATTTCTAACCTTTATTAATAACCAAAATTATTTTTATATTAAATAATTTTTATAACTTATTTCCCAGCTTGTGAAAAATGTCAGAAAAATAAACATTCAATGTGAATTGGATGTTTTATCTGCTTTGAATATTGAAAAATATTTCCTCAATTGAAACTTCATAAATTTCATCATGATCCTCTGGATAATCATGACATCTAACTAATTAAAGCTGTAATTAAGTATTTTGTTATCCGTGTTAAGCATTATTTTAAAAATACTTTAAATAATGTGAACTCTATAATTATATACAAAAGTAATTCTTTTTAAAGGTCAATAATATGTTAACCTTTTATAAATAATCAAGAAATGTCTTGTATTCAATAAAATAATATTGAAGCATACTGTGTTTATTTTTAATTTCACTCTATAAAAGAGATTTAATTAAAATTATTAACATTTTGTGAAAAGGTGTGTTAACGAATTACATTTATTAGTGATTTATTACATTCAAAACCTTCCTCTACTTATAGTCATTTTTTCTTTAAATGCACTAAATTATATAGATGAGTGACATGTATGACAAAAATAAAATTTCTAATCTTGAAAGAAATTTACATAATTAAATAATTTTTATAACTTCTCGGCTTATAAAAAATTACATATTCATTACAAATTATACATTTTATTTCACACAAAAAATATATTCTTTACAAACTGTTTTCTTTATGAAAAAATACCTATTTTAATTGATTTGAAGTTATATTCTTTGCTATACTTATCAAAATATTGGTGCATGCGCAAATTGTACTATTACTGCGCATGCGTAGTTTATGAATCACTCGACGCGTTTCTTCCCTACTAGCATTTGATGCTCCAACCAAGATGGCGACAATGGCTTCAATCGGACCTAATGCATTTCATAGGATATGCCCCCTCCACTACTCCTAGCTCTATGGGCCAGTCTTTGTAGACCTCCTAGTCTGTCAGTCACAGTCTTCTGTTCCACCTTACACCACCAGATCACACAGGCATGTGAGAATGGGCCTGACAATAGCTGTGTACATCCACAACATCAGTTTTGGATGTAAACCCCAGTTTTTACCAAGCATTCGCCTCCAAATCATAATGCTTTTCTTTCCTCGGTTAATTTTATCATCAATGTGCTTATTCCAGGTGAATTTTTGGTCTAAATAAATACCGAGATACTTCACCTCTGAAGCCACATTGATTTCAACATCAAAAAGTCTTGGTATGAAAAAACCCTTCCATTTCCTTTTGCGTGTAAAAGGTACAAGATAGGTTTTCTAAGGATTAACCATCAGGTTAATCCTCAGAAATTTTTGATCCATGGACCATTGAACTACATAACTTAGAGCATCCTGCATGAGATGACAAGTTATATCGAAATCTTTACCAAGGATTAGGATGGCAATGTCATCAGCATATCCTTGCGTTTAGTAGCTCTTATCATTTAGATTTTTTATAAGGCTATTTACAACTAGGTTCCAAAGTAATGGTGAGAGAACACCTCCTTGAGGACAAAATCTAGTATTTTGTTTTCAAATGATTCACCAAAGATGCTCATTTGTATACTTCTATCCAAAATCAAGGCCTCAATCCAAGTACACAGGGTCTGATTAATCCCTGCCCCTCTAAGTGCATTGAGGATGGATAAAGGGGAAGTGTTATCAAAGGCACCTTGGATGTTGAGGAAAGTTGCCAAGGCAATTTATTTTTGATCCAGAGTGGTTTCAATCTTAGAAACTAGCTGATGTAAAGCAGTTTCAGTAGATTTGCCGGGTTGATAGGCAAATTGAAGAGCATGCAAGGGACTGTTACTACCCAAGTAATTTCTAATATGCCTATCAATGATTTTCTCCATAATTTTAAGAAAGAATGAAGAAAGACTGATAGGACTGTAAGACTTCGCCTGGTCATAGGTGTCCTTGCCAGGTTTAGGAATGAAAACAATCCTTGTCTTCTGCCATATCTTTGGTATGTAACCCAGTGCTAGGCTAGCTCTGTAAATTCTAGTTAGCACTGGTATGATAACCTCCTCTGCCTTCTGGATCATGATGGGCATAATTCCATCAGGCCCTGGGCTTTTTAGAGGTTTAAAGGCAGAGATTGCCCATTTAACAATATTGTAGTTAACGATATTTTTAGCGATGGTCCATTGATCGCTATTGACTCTTTGCAAAGAGCCAATGCAGTGCTCTCCTTCGTTGTTATAAATATCTCTAGCTCCTGGAAAGTGGGTTTTGGTCATAATTTCCATAACCTCTTTCCCGAAAGCAGCAAAATCACCCTCCTCGTCCTTTAAGGTGCCAAGCAAAATAGGTTCATCCCTTTTGAGGAGTTTTTGGAGTCTAGCTCCTTCAGAGATAGAATCTATCTCTTCGCAGAACTCTTCCTCCAGGAGTTAATTTTGCTTTTCCTAACAAGTTTGTTATAATTAGTGAGGGCCGTTTTATAGTTCTCCAATTCACCATTTTTCTTGGCTTTATTAAAAAGTTTTCTAACATTTGCTCTTTCGGCTGCTAGAGAGTCATTCCACCAAGGACATTGGAGTTTAGTTCTCCTAGTGCGAATAGGGTAATTGTTATGATAAAAATCTAGAACACTACTTTGCAGAAGTTCTGTTGTAACTTCTAGATCGTAGTTGTTTCTAATAGGTCTGTTCCCGAGCTCAACCAACCCAGTCAAATCCTCCTGGAATTTCTTCCAGTCCGTCTTAACTGGGTGTCTGAACATGCGATCCAGGCACACATTAGAGTGAATTTCAAAGTGGATGTTTTGATGGTCTGAGCCAGAATGTCTGCCATCTACTTTCCAATTTTCGATATTTTTGCTAATTAGCGTTGTCGTTATGGTAACGTCAATTACTTCAGATCGATTGGAAGAAATGAAAGTTGGTTCGTTGCCCTCATTAGAATATCTTATCCATAGTTTAGAATGAACTCTAAAAGGCACGCACCTCTTTTATTTGTGTCCGTACTTCCCCAGACAACATGGTGAGCATTACAATCTAGTCCTAGGACTACCTGTAAGTTGTTGTCTCTGAAAAAGTTCATGAGCTTGTGCAGAGAATGGTCAGGTGGAGCCTTCTCTTCATAAGGCAGGTACACAGAGCCAAAAACAATTTCTCTGCCCCCTCCCTCTATGTTGAGTCTGACTTTCACAGCTGTCAAGTCTCTAAGGATAAATTCAGAGAGGGGTAAAACCTCAATGTTTTTATGTAAGAGTATGCAAATTGTAGTGTTGCTATTGGTACAATAGATAAGCGTACCTTTAGTTCCTTTGAGGCCACTGATTCTCCCCCTAACCAGCCAGGGTTCCTGAATCAGGGCCAGGTGTATATCCCCAGCAAGAAACTTCTTACTGAGGTTAGTGGTACCACTTGTACTGTGGTGGAGGTTGGCTTGAACTACCTTCACCCCCATCGGCAGGAGCAGGTTTGTAAAGTACTTTTGCCTGCACTTGGTGAAGTCCTTGATTCTGGTCAGAGAGTCAGTCATGCTAGCGATAGCTTCCTGCCTTTCACCAGAAGATGGTTTGGAGGTCATTTCTACCTCCTGTGAAGGATTCATTGCTGCCCTTTCACTAGATTGATTGCCTCTGAGTTCCCTCGTCCTTTTCAGCAAGGTCTACTTCAGAGGCTTCACCTGCAAATGCAGAAAGATTTGTTATTTCTGTTTTTTCAGCCATAAAATAACAATTAATTAATAGGCTCATGTAATACAACAGTCCACCCAGCATTGCCTGAGTTTTACTTCATTATCTTACCACCAGATAAATGTACTGTGGAAAAAGCAGCTTATTCACAGTTTTGAAAATGGCTTGTCTGTTTGTGAGAAATTGCAGAAATTAATAATAAATTATAAGGTAATGATAATTTTTAATTCTGTATTAACTGAAGTTGTAATTTTGAACTCTAACATAGCTCTTTACTGCTTGTTGTTTTCAATATGTAGTTATTTTAATTGTCAATATTTTAAATTATTTACTATAATTAAATTATTTATCAAACTACTAATAATTAAATTATTTATTAAATTATTACAGAATTAAATATGTCAATATTTTAATTCTGTTTTCAATTCTGTCAATAAAAACTCCTGCATCATTTATTTTCTGCTGATTTATTTCATGGAAAAAGTAATAATCCTCTATTCAAACCAATTCAATGTATTGAGATCATTACCGAAGTTATTTCAATTTAAATATTTAGGTATCTCCAGACTAGCTGACAATTGGTGTATCGAGTTTACAAAACACTGTAATTTGCATTTTCCTAATCAATTGATTTTACTTCTATGTAGAAGAGAATTTTTGATGTTCTTGTGTTTCCGGCTTTTGGTGTTCTAGTGTTTTCGTTCTAGTGTTTTAAGAAGCCCTTTTTATGAATATCGTTTTTATTCTGCATGTTATGATTGTTTCCCTGGACATAAGAAAGTGAAACATAAAAGTGCCTGTTACAACAAATGCAAGGAAGGGCAGCTTGAAGCGAACATAGTGGGAAAATTGCTCTATTCTCGATTGATAGACCAGATCGAATTATATTGTTGACGTTCAAAACTGTTATGTTGATGTTGCCTGACTGACGTTATGTTGACTGAGTTACTGGGCAAGGCAAAAAGGCTCTAGAAGTTTGCCAAGCAACTAGAGGCTCCGTTAAGACACCGTTACCGTGGTGCCAAATAGCCCTAAGCACGGGTCGCATAACACCAGGGTTTACGGGAGCTGGTTCGCGGCCTCTGATTTTATATTCAAGGCTATCCTGTCATTACATTAACTATTAATTTGTCATCCGTACTTCTCAAAAGGTTGTAATTTAAATCATTTGATCTTTCTGTGACGTATAATCTGCCAAATATATTTACTGTGATGTCTCTGGTATTAGTGTAGCATTTTGGGTGGCCAGCAGTGGGAATTCTTCAGCTATTCCGCTAAAAGATATTGAACAAGATATACCATGATTTAAAAATTTGAGTGTCATATTCTTGGAGACTGTTTGGAGCACGATTGTTGAAGCAGTTAATTTAGGTACTTTCCCTTATACTTCTGCACCATAATTGCCATAACGGGAAAGAAAAAAACCGTAAATTACTTTCAAAAATATTCCATTTGCATCATGTATTGCTTAAAAAGGCTTATATTTTTAGAAACTACTAAAAATACAAACATTTTATTTACATTTTATAAATTAAATAAATGACAAAACTTATTTATACACCCATGTTTAATTCTGGTGGAAAAACTGGGAACTGCTTAACAATCGTTTTGATGATCAAATGCGTAGATATAATGTAAAATTACTTTTTTTAAAAAAGAAACAAAATTAAAGTTTGACATATTTATATGCTTTTTACCTTTGGCGACTTGGGATCATGATGCTTCTTTTAACCGACAAAATCATCACTAAGCAATCTTTTGCACCAATTAGCATTTAGCTCTTGTTTAATTTTATTTATCATTCTTCAGTCAATTTTTGCGAAAAAAATAATTGCAATATATTTAATTTAAAATAAAATTTTGAGAAGAGAGACATTATATAAAATCACCATATCTACGTTATATTATTTTTGTTTCTCCGTAAGAAATATGTTATTTCTTCAGAATCTTATGATCCGAAAGGTGGTAATGGAAAAGTACTCAAATTTATTTCAATTTCATCAACATTGGAATTTCATATCCATTGTTGACGTAAAAAACTTTTCCGTCGTATACTTAAAGACTGAAATTTTTTATGCTTCATGATTTAGTATTTTATTTTTTATGCTTGATGGGAAATCTTTTGGGATTGCTATAGTTATTTTAAATTTCGGGAAATTTTTATTCAGTGAAGCACCATATTATATACACATTCTTTGTATAACATATTTTTTTAAATAATTAGAATTTTCTGATAATGATTTATCTATATTTATGAGTTCTATAACTTTAATATTTTAAAATAATTCCTTAACCGAAAAAGTAGTGAGTGCCAGCTCGACGCCTAGATTTTTAAAAAACTAGTCTAAGTCGAAAGATTACAGAAATAAGAGACCTTATCCTTACTGGAGTAAGAATAAAAGTAACTTGTGATATCTGCTATATTATATAATATTGTTTCTAGTGTATAAATTTATCCAAGAAAAAAGAGCTCATCTGCTTATATAGATGAAAAAAAATTAAATTTCAGATGAGAAATGTTTTGCTTATTGAATGTTTTGTGGAAAACAAATGAAATGATTGCTCCCCATGAAGTCGTAAAGAATACACACATGAATACATTTAAAAGTGTTTTATTCTTTTGTTAAGCTCCAGGCTCATGTGTATTGTATAAGTACATTAAGATAAATTAATAATGTTACTAAGATATAATATTATGTTTCACAGTGTCAGAAATTTAACTTATTAAATAAAGAATACATTTAGATTATCAAACAGAGGATTTCAGAAATAAATGAACAAAACAATATAATCATTGGACCCAATTAAAACAAATTTGTTTAAAATACATTAAAATATAAATTTAAACATGAATTTCTACAAAGTTTTTCATTAGAAAATTCAAGTTTCTTTAATAGAAAACATTTTTATTCAGAATATTTTACTCAGTCGGCATTGTCTACAAAAATTTTAAATACGTAATAAATAATAAAAATTTTCACTTCTAAAAATCAATAACAAGTAATCTTTTTATGGTCTAACTTTGAAAAAAAAGATTTTTATTTAAAAATTAAATATTAGTATAAATAATAAAAACAAAACAATATTCAGTTAGCATAAACTAAGAAAGACAAAATGGTAGAAATACAAAATTCTATAAATAATGCACTGAAGAATAAGAAAGAACACTTTCGATTTATTTAAAATTAATAATTTTAATCAGTAAAGGAACTACTCAATTTTAAATTTATTTTTGCATCATAATTAAACATTTATTCTTTTAAAATAATATACAAATCATAAAACATTATTTGTGAAGAGATATCTAATTAATGCATAAAAATTTTATATTTTAATTATTTATGAATCTTATTCAGCTTATTTACAAGGAATTAACATAAACACTTTAATAATTAATTAAAAGAAAAATATAAACTTGTCTAGTTAAACACTGGCCAGCAGGTAAAACTAATTTAGCAGTTTGAATTCATACATTGATAAAGATTCCAATGCAAAACTAATTCAATATATGTAAATCTCAATCACATTAAAGAATAACTTCAAATCCTGCATTTTTCATATTAAAATTTCCATAAAACCAATAATCGTTTTAATAGACTAAAAACACAAATAAATTTTCATTATTCAACTACTATTAAAAAATTTCTATTAATAATATTCAATTTATTGCCTTGTGTGTTTTCCATAAATATTCAAAAGAACAAACTTTTAGCAACTTCACAATCCATAATTTTTTTTTTCTAACTGTCAAAAAAAAAAAACACACATAATATGAAGATATTAGATATAAGTACTTTTCACAAATTAAAAAAGTTTGACAAGATTTCACTATCAAATACATAAAATTTCATCTTGTATTAAATTTGAGCTGGTCTATTTATACATTATTTCTTTGCTCTACTATGCACTCTGAATATAATATATATATATATAACTTCATTTTTTAATATCATACACTCTTAATATATTAAATCTTTCCATTTCTTCTCATTTGTACACAAAATCTCAAAGTCTGGTTAAAGAAATGAGATATTAACTAAATACTATGTACATCAGCCTATATTACACAGTTCTTACAGAAAAAAACACTATATACACAGTTTACATATGCACACAGTGGGCATACATAATTGAATAATAAAGCTATGTGATAACATGCAGATAAGATCGGAACAGTTATCAATCACTGAGCAAGTCATTGCGGTTCTTCTGCTCCACCCCAGAGGAACAGGAAAGGAGCCTGGCTTGATTTGTCATATGCGAGTCATAGCAAAGAAGTTGCTAATTCACTATGAAGTAAACTGTCATGTGCTAGTTTGATAAATTGCAATAAGTAATTGTAGGTTTTCTTGTCAATTCAAATTTGGGAAAATTAAAAATATTATGGTTAAGGGTCAGGTGTCTCTGCTGGCTTCCTCATATTGCTTTTACTAGTGTTCTTTCCTTTCTTGCTGAAGAGTCCTCCTAAGAAGCCTGCTTGAGCAGGAGATGGTTTGGTTCCCGAAGATGCGGAATCCTGGCCACTACGTGTACTGCCCAAACTGGAGCCAGAGCCTGATGACGTGGAGCTTGCATGGACAATCTGTGGAGAAGAATCGTGGCTGACACTACTGGCTGCAGAAGACTGGAAAGATATTGACTGGAATTAAAAATGTATAGAATTAAAATAGAAGATATAGATAAAACTAATTTACAATAGCAATTAATATATTGTAGTTCTTTCTATATTATTTAATAAAAATAAGCTAGAGATAACTTAAATATGAACTACTAATAATTTTGTTAAATTTATTCTTCTATATATGAAAAATATTCTATATTATACGATTATAAAAATATATATTTTAAATATGAATTATTCACTTCTTTACATTATTGAATGAAAATACATCATTTTTAATTAGCATATATTCAACTGAATGTAATTAAGACAATTTAACATAAGTATTTTAAATAATAGTAGTCACATATTATATTTTTATAATATAGGGATATGAATTCATTTAACATTTGGAATATGTTTTTTTAATATTACCAATTTTAATGAAAATAAATCTGATCTATATCATAGCTTTTAACCATTAACAATGCTCAGTTCCAAAATTTTCATTTTATATTCACTTTAAAATATTCTATGTTTTTTTCTAATAGTAAATGAGAGAATATTATCAAAAATAGAGTGTAACTGATTTATTATAATTAGAGTTAACATTTTCATACATTTTGACGTTTGATACTCTTTTTGTATTGATTTAAAAAAATCAAATTAGATAAATGATTTCTAAAGCAAAAATTAACATTTTAGTTCTACATAGATATAACAATCTAGACGTAAATCTTGTAATAAAAATGCTATTTATTTTAAAAAGAGATTTATTAATTTTTTTATTTCCGACCAATTATTTTAAATGCTATTAATATTTTTTATAATTACATTAACATTTGATATCAATTTTGTTAGAATAGAAGAAAACTAATGGGTAAAAGAAATGAAAAATTTGAATATAATTCAATCACCCTAAATTTTTTTACAAGTTTTTAAAGTAAAATAATTAATATTTTCTCTTAGTTGCAAAAAATAAAGCATTATGGAACACTGATTTATTTAGACAAATACGTTTTATTGATAAAAATCAATATGTTTAAAAATCTATAAAAAATTGTAAGTTTTCCTTTAAGCACAAGTAAACAGCAATAAAAAAATTACAAAATTTTAAAAGATTTGTCAAAAATGTATTCTCAAGTTTGTTAAAAAATATTTACTTCAATTGATTTTCCCATAAATTTAAATATTGCTTAAATGATCTTTTCGATAATATTGTAAAAGCTCTTAATTTTTTTGTCCCTATTGAAATATGTACATTATCTATATATAAGGTGATAATTCCAAACAGAATTTTACAAGAATTTGTTTTGAATAGCCTCAAAATTTATAATCAACGATTTTTGTTTCACAAAACACTGAGAAGTATTTATAAAGTTGTTTCAGCAGATGTAGATAATAATTCTGAAACTAAGCACACCCAAATTACAATAAATCTAGACATGCATTTTTTAATTAATTGTAAACAAATTTAAATGCTTACCATTCCACTGTCCAAGGAGCCTGCACTTCCTCTTCTAACTGGTTTACTTATTTCTGAAAGTGAAAAAAAAAATGTTGTAAAACTAGCAATACATTAATGATAATATCCATTATGGTGAAAATGAGGGAGAAAAGAGAGAAATGGTAAATGTTGTATTTGCAATATTTGTTTAGGTTATACTCACGTTGCTCATGAAGATCCAAGAGAGAATTGGATAAAGCGGATCGTTTCAAGTTAGCAGATGCCGCACTTTCAGGGGATAATTTGCCATCTTTTGTAGGTGGTGGGATAATTTCCATATCAGCTACACCAGAGTCTCTGTTTTCAGCACCCCTTACTCTCATCATTTTTTGTTTTTCCAGTTCACCCTCAATTCGGAGATTTTCCATTTCATCCATCTAGAAAAGTACACATAAATTCAACAAGAGATAAAAATAAGATTGTAAAAACATATTACAAATTGTGTTTATCAACTAATGTTAAATCCACAGTTTAAATATTTGCCTCATGACTGGCATGAAGTAAATTTTTAATAATGATTCGAAAATCTTCTATGTAATAAGATATAATTGTTTTTATTTACAAGTTTTGAAATAAGAAATTATGAAAAGTTGTAAAATACAAATTCATGCTGACAAACTTCCCAATATTGTGTAAACGTAAAATTTTTATATTTTATTCCAGTAAGAAAGAAAAATTGTAAACCCAAAAATGAAAAGTAACAACATATTTTGATAATTTCTATGAGAGAAAAAAATAGAAATTATTAAAATATAATCTATAATAACGCAACATTTAATGGAAGCATGACATACCACAATTTATAATATTAAATTGCAAATATTTTCAATGAAATCTCAGTTAATGTATAAAATAATATCTTCTTCTCACCTCTAAGATGGATTCTTTTAAATCTTCTACAAATTTTGACCGATCATGTTCATTTCGTGCATTAAAAGTGATTAACACTTTATCATCTACTCTTTGACTAAGACGAATTCCATGTGGATAATCTATAAAAATCCAAGATTTATGAAATACCGTGAAAATAACACAATCGCATTTATTAAACAGAGCTACTCATTTAGACAGATTATTTTTGAAATTAACAAACTCTTAAATCAAGTTTAATCACATCTGTTTTCTCAAAGATTTATTAAATACTTTCACATTATAATTACTAAATTAACATAAAAATAATTTAGATTCTTCGAATAAAATGCCTTAAGTATTTAATAGAACAAGTTAAAATTGAAATACACTTACAAGGAGCTTCAAATAAGGTTACACTCATACCACATAAAGGAAAGGATTGTCTGAAAGTATAAGTAACACTGTTCTTTTTCTTGCTAAAAATTTTAGTTACCTGCAAAAGTGAAGAGAAGACATTAATATCTTATAAATATACAAAATTAAATAATGAATCTCTAGTTCACATAAATATAATAAAGTAATAAAATTATTGTAAGAACAAATAAAATAAAGTCTAAAATGTATTTGGAATATGGAGTCTTTATTGTTTGCAGGAGAATTTTTGTAATGTGTTCAAGAAAGAATGAAGTTTTGAGTACTTTGCATATATTATCACATATAAGAACTAGATATTAGTATATTGCTACACATTAAAATATTTTACATGATTTTTTAAGCCATTTTATAGCAAATAATTTAATCATTGTATATTGTGAAAAATAAATTTGTAAATTACAGTACTTTTTATGGAAGAGATGGAGGACTTGTAAAGTAAAATTTATTAATAATGCTAATTATATATATATACATATATATATATATATATATACACTTTATTAATTAATAAATAATATTTTTGTTGTTACATTATAATTATTTTAAATTTAATCACTAAAAGTTAGAATAAGTTGTGAGCTTTGTTCCTAATTCTTTGATCTTAATTTTTCAAGATCATTTATCTTTTAATTAAAAATATCTGATGAAAATGTAGCCACTAATGATAGATATTATGTAAGGTATGAAATAATAAAATTAAGTATTCATTAGAGCTTTTTGAACATATCTATGGTTAATGATGCTTTCTTTGAAATACTAATTGAATTGGAATACATTACTCAATATTAGGTAGAAAATTATCTTTACCATTAATAGATCATTGAATAGGAACACTTCTCTTTGATGTACACCGGGTCTCTCTTTCTTACTAACATCATACACTTCATAGAGTCTACAATAGCATACTAGGCGTCTATGGGGCAAAGCTAGATTCTAGGAAAATAAATATTAGAAATAAATGAAAGTGGTATTTATTTAAATTTGATTTTAAGTAATACTCTATGTTTCATACAATCATTTGAAAATAAGGTATTTTAAAACCAAATTCTACAATTAAAAACAATGACAACTTAAAAATCAAGGTCAAATTTGCTTAAAAAAATTGAAGATGCATAAAAATAAGCTACTTACTGGTTTTTTGCCAACAATTGTCTGCTGTACTTTTAAAACTTGAGTGACATGATCAGATCCCATTTTGAATTCATTTGTTTTGATTCTTTCATAAATTCCAACCAACATATCTCGATCCAAATCATGCCCATCATCAATAGCTATAAGAAGTATACATTACTCAATTTGGATATAATGATTGAATATAAAGTATGTATTTGTCTAATTTACAATGCATTTTCCGATAGTGTTAATTATTTAAATATTATCTGCTATATTATTATTGTTATATAATAATCGATTTTAATATATGCATTAACTTATAACAAAAATTAAAGTGAAATCTTGTGAAATTATATTAAGTGTTGCAGAAAATATAAAAAATTAGATTTATCTAGTTAAAATTAGTACGTGGCAAATGGAAAGAAATACTGAATTCTTATTGTAAGCAATAATTAATTTCTACAATTCATAATTAAGAAAATTTATAGAATAAAAATAACTTTTTAAATGTTATAATTGAAATTAACAAATTTAGAAATATAAGTCATTTATATTTCTAAATAGTTTTAAATATTTCAAGCATTTAATAAAAATACTGATTTATGATAATGAATTCAAGATAATAATTGCAATTATATATGTGCTTATATATTTTTCTAAAATAGTTGTAAATATATTTCTAAAATAACATTAAAAATCAATTACAAGTTTTTAGAGTATTAAATATGTCTCGGGTGGCGATATAAAATGAACAAGTAAATGAAATCTTACATCTAAGATTGCGGATAAATTCTTCAATTTTCATGCGTTTTTCTGCTTTCATGTTGGGAGTATGAAGATCAGTGTTCAGCATGATTATGGCAAAAGCAAGTACAAAGACTGTATCTGCATTATGAAATTTAGAAGCTATATCATGATTGCACTCAATGTATCTGTGACTAAATACTTCAACCAGCCTTTCGATTTTCTGCGCTTCACCCTGGAAAATAGAATCAGAATGCAGACAACTACTGCAAAAATACATGAGCGATAACTATCTAAATTGAAAAAAATTCACACTTACAGGCATTCGAAAGAAAGTTTGAAATTTTCTAAGGGCTACATCTACTTGCATGCCTGCCAAGTCTAATTCTTGAACAAAACACCTAATAAAGAGTTAAAGATAAAAATATTGTAATGCATAAAGTTAAAAATAATTACTGTTGCACAATTATAAAATGAAGTTTATTCACAGTACATATTCTAACACACAAGCATCAGTAAAATAATTCTCAAAAGCATCTGATTTTCTATTTATTTTCAAAATAAATACATCAAAAGAAATATATTATTGATAAAGAATTATACAATATATCATAGAACATAGTTTACATATGTTCATTATGTAAGCAGGTTTCAAAACATTTTTTAAATCCAAAAACATGTATATTCTAACATTAAGAAATAATTTTGATTATTTTTTTTCATTTAGGAAAAAGATAATATATATTAATATGTATCTTAAAAAATGTTTTACGTTTGAGTGGCAGTGGATCAATTTTAATAAACTAAAGGCATGTATTTAAGCACAATCATGGTAGAATAATTCAGAGTAAAGTTTTAAGCCAGTATTAATTGGATTTATCTTTAAAAATGAGCTATCCAATAAATCAATTACTTTAGTTTTAAAGTTGTAGAGGCAAAAGAGTTTTTTTAAAGATTAATTTAAAAAAATGAATTGTCACAATACTCACTCAAGGACAGCCATGTTGAAGTTATTTTGTAAATTTCCAAGATATTCACCAATCATTTGCTTGCTGAGGCCTTTCCTTGTCAGCAAAAATCTAGCAACAGCCTGAGGAGAAGCTTCCAAAAAGCCTCGTTGGATTAAGTAGCGAATACCTCGTTCTGGTTTTTTATTGAATAGATTCAGACCAACTCGATACTGCCTTTTCCTCTGAATTTCAGTTAACTATTAAGAAAAAGTATTTATAAGAATAATTTCATAAAATTTATATTAATTCAATGGTAATTTAATGATTTTAGTTATGGCTCTATTTCATTTTTTAACAAAAATCATACATGAAAGAAAATTAATGTACACTGGTGCAAAAATTATAGTCCTAAAATTCTCTCACACACACACACAAGTTCAAATCTTATTCTCTTTAAAATATTTTTATTATAATTAAAATTACTTTAAAATTAATTATTTTTAATTAAATTATCATAATTAAATAAAATACCAAAATCCCATAAAGTTATATATATATATATATATATATATATATATATATATATATATATATATCCTAGATATTCTGTTATTACAAAATTTATGCTTTAAAATCATACTTTAAAATCATAAAACTATGATATACATTTTAATATAAAAATGACATTTTGTAAAGAGCCTAAAATAATATAGTACCTTATAAATTGTAGGTGTACCAGGTAATTCATGTGGTGTTCGGACATCTGGATAGTTGTGTACATTAAAGGAATGACTCATATCTGCAGGGGGAGTGTTAGAATAGCCTCCACCACTATCCATACTGTCTTCACTGTTTTCTGATATATTGCTCAGACGTTTATCTTCGACACTAATTGTCTGTTCAGCAAGGACCTAAAAAAAGGAGTTTACTTAGAACAACATAGTTGAAAGATTTGGATGAAGTTAACTTTTACGATCATTAAAAATAATTGCAAAAATAAAATAAATAATTATATTGGAAAGAAAATTACAGTTAAACATCTAAAAATCATACTAGAGATTTTCTTTTCCAAACAGGAGATGCTTCCACTGTTTTATTTGAAGATTTACAGCTTGACTGTTGACTATTTTCTGATATCACATCTACAGATTCAGAGCCATCTTCTCGACCTGGAATAGAGGATGTCCGCTTAGGAACCTGAGGTGGCACCTTCTTCTGCTCGACACGTGGGGAGACACGTCTACTGAGAGCAACATCACTCGCCCTGACAGCATTCCTCTGGAGGACACTGGAGGTTGGCATTTTGGAAGGACTAATTTGAAGAGAATGCCTAGCAGACGTTCCTCTATGAAGATTTGAATCTGCTTCATTGGGATCTACATCTACACTCAACTGAAATAATTAAAAATCAATGTAAGATACTTTGCAAATTTAAAAAATAATGAAATAACAAAAATGAAATACTTAAATAATGATCACATAGCTTACATTAAATGAAATTATTTTTTCACAAAATAAAAATGTAATTTTATGCAAAATACAGAACAGATTTTAATTTATTTCAATGTTTTACAGTAAATTAATCTTATTAAGTTAACAGCTGAAAATGATGTTTTAGATACACACTAAGCTTTATTAGATCTATTACTAATGGTTTAAAAAATAATTGATTGGATAATGTTTAAGTAAATTATCTGTGATCAATTGGTGCAAAATGGAGCAGAGAACTAAGGGGGTATTCTAGGAAGTCAGCAGACTGGCTTGCCTGTGTACCAGAGTTACAAAAGTCTCACCATTAACAGAGCTTTAGATTTTCAGTTGTAACACTGTTGAAATGAGAGTATATATAATGTGTGTGTGTGATGTTGCAAAATCAACAGTGTGATGATCTTCAAGCAAATACTGTAAAATGAATGATTTTACTCTCTTGATGGAGATGGACATCATGGTAAAGATGGGCATTTGACCGACCATAGTTTTTTCAACTAAGCCACTACTTTTTCAACTATGCAATGCAACACATTCAATTTTAATATCAATGATTTAATCAGGATTACATATGGATAGAAGAAAGGCAACTCTTATAACTGGAAATCTGTCAAGCAGCACTAACAGTTGACACTGTTGGGAAGTATGTGTCACTTTATTCCAGACAGAAGCTGTTACAGCCATTAACTGTCGATAACTAAATCTAAGAAAAGGCAACAATAGCATGCAGATTCTTATTTTCAGTGACAGTCAAGCAACTTTAAAACCATGCATGCCAGAAAGTTATGCAATTGCTATAAAAAACTAAAAATAATATTTGCAGGTATGTAATTAAGTAATAAATGTTAACCAATAAATAGACATACACTTTAAAAAAATATTCAAAATAAATAATAAATAATATCTGCCATTACCGAACTTAGGGCACTGTCTTCTGAAGATACAGAATCCCTCATTGGCTGGAAGCTATCTGGATGCTGTACTTTAATACTTGGACTAGAATGAACAAAAACTGTAGAAGACTGATTGGATGAACAATGAGTTCTTTGAGTGTTAGCACTGGGAACTGCAGTCCACGCTGGGTGTCGTGGGAAGGATGGAGGAGAACGCGTAGATGATTGGTAGGGATCTTGATAGTATGCACTATTTAGATGTGGAATTTGTTTACCAAGATACTGTTCATAACACTCTTTGTTGTTTAATTCAGCCAGGTATGGACCCTGCCCATAACCTTCTTGAAACTTTATTCGCCTTTCCCTAAAGCTCTGAGTGCGGCAGGGCTTCATGTAGCGGGAGCAGTCCTCAGAGTCCAGCGTTTCATTAAGTTCACGATATAAAGCATTGTAATGAGATTGCATAACTGCATCGGAGTTCACAGTGGCATGGAAATTATTGCAGACTTTCACTTCACCATCGTAACATGTCTGATGGTGTTGGAAGTGTGGGTAACGGGACACTGTACCATTGCTGTTGTGCACTATCCATTCTTTGTTTTCCATATCAAAAGTTGGGAATCTTCTTGACAGGCGCTTCTCTCCTTTGGAAGCATTAGCTATGTCTTGGAATCGCTTCATGATGGTGTACTTCCGGAAGGCTCTTTGGATAGTCAGAGCTGCCTTGCGAGCACAAACTCCACCATATTTCCTTTCCAGCATTTCTACCTGCTTGTCAAGTAAGTCTTGAGAAAGTTCATACCTGAGTAAGAAATGAAAGATTCAAATTTTAAACATTTGTCAAATGATTAATTGAAATTATATAAATATATAGATAATATTTTAAGCACATACTGGCTATTGTGAAGACGTGATCTCTTGAGAGCATCATCGTCAACACGGCGCACTGGAGTCTTTTTGCTGGAAACATTTCCGCTGACAGAGCGCTGTCTTGCTCGACCAAGTTGTGTGGGAGTAAAATTGCAGTTACTGTTACTCTCTACTGAATAGGATCGTAGTTGCTTCACTGGCGGACCAGGTCCACAAGAAGCCCGCTCCACAGGCTTAAGGGAGGAACTGTAAAAAATACATTATAAATAAGTCTATTTAAAAAAACATTTTTAGTCAAAATAAATATACTAAGACGATAAAGAAATATTAAAACTAAATATTTTGAAATCTCATGTTAAGCTTTTAAATTTTTTTTTCAATTTTATGAAAAAATATTAAACTTAGTGAAATTAGTCTTTAACACTTAACAATATTTAAAAAGTTAATTTTATTTCACTAATTTTCATTAAAGAATGACATGCTTAAAGTACAAAAAACTATAACTCAATAAAAATAGATGAATTACCAATATTTCATGGAACAATATTTATAATTACACTAAAAACAAGAAAACATTTTTATTAAAAATACTTAGATTCATTCTTACTGAAAATAAAGTAATAAACATATTTTATAAATTTTTAAAAATAAACAGAACTGGAATTTTATGGTTAAATCTTCTAAAGGGAAAGTAGGTGAAAAATGTAAAAATTTTATTTTTTAATCACTAAATATACCAATATATTCAAATCAACAAAATTTCATTCCATTTAGATGTTATAGATAGTAAATAAGTGGAATAAAATTTATTTTTATCGCAGTTTCACTTATTTATGCAAAAATATTTATTTAACCTATATGTTTGGAAATCAGCAGAAATATATTTTAAGAAAATAAACAATTACAAACAATACAAATGCTATTTACTTCACGTTTACTTACGACGAAATGCCCATCTTCATCTTCCAAGTCAAAACAAATGAAGAAAGTATTACTAGATATTTGATTTGCAGTAAAGAAAAAGAATCCAAAACGAATATTTCAGGGAAAGAAAACACGATCTTACGATGACGTCAGAATCTGATCAAATATTGCGTCAGAAGTTGTCCTTTTGAAACCTGAATTTAACTGCCTTGATCTAAAGCTGCGCTTATTAAAAATTCCATGTTTTCGAAATAATCACCTTTCGCTTTTCATATTTAACATTTAGTTCTGCATGAAGATTATTTTTTTCAAGCAGGCAGTTTTTTTTCTTTTCACAATATCGGATTATATGTCGGAACATTTAAATAGTTTTTGTCTTCTGTTTTTCAACGATTGCCTACATTTTTAAATGCCATGAAAGTTAACAGTGCAGCTGGAAAATTGAAGCTGATTTATGATTTGAATTGGACTTTTTCATCAAAGAAAGGTTCGGAAGTCGTTACTTAACAGTTTCCGAAATTGATACGACGGTCAATTCAAAAACAGGACGTGCGTAAATAGCCGGAAGTTTAAAATAAAAAAATGAAATGACTCATTCAAGAAATTATTTATATAAGCATGCCTTGTGAATTTGTTACTATGAATGGTTTCGATGATTAGTAACAATATGTAAGAATAACAAAATAATTTAGTCGAGTTACTATTAAAAATTATTTACATAAATTGTGACCGTTCTACATTGAATGAAATTTTTTGTCTGTTTTAATGGATTTCTTTTTTACTGCTCATTAAATTGAGAAAAATTCATGATTTAAACTAATAAAAAGTGCTCTTTAGAAACAAAATTTGATTCAGTTCCAAAAATTTGTTTACAAGAAATATTCTACATGACCGCCGCTTTGGTTGGATTGAATTCCTCAGAATCGAAGATCCAAAGTTCAATCCCTGTCACAGTTGAACACAGGGAGATGAATGTTAAGCTTCTGCATGCGTGTTTGTCAGCGGTGGTTTCTCGGATTTTTTCAGATTACTTGAATTACGACACATGCATATGGGACATTATCACTTTGAAAGGCAATTTACACGGTGGATATTAAAATCGCTTAGTTTTCAGCCAAGCCATTTTAATATCCACATTTATCCTTGTGGGTGCCAATGCTTGACTGTTTGCTTGAATGACTTTTCATAAATAGTAAAAAGAGAAATAAGTATTCACGTGTATTAATTTAATAAAAAAATATATTCACGTATCACCATGTAGAAAACCAGAAAACTCTCAACATCCATCTTCCAAATTTAACAGTAGATGGATTCGAACCAGAAACCTTCCATTCCAAAGAGCGCTGCTCTATTTTGGACCACGGTAAGCTCTAATCCATAAATATTTTAGAAATTGGTTTTCAGAATGGGCGATTTGAATAGATTTAATGCTTTCTTCTTTTATTATTCAAACTTCAACAGTTTAAAAATCGAGCTATGTGGTTTTGAGCGGTTTCCAGCACAATCATTTTATTTCAAACTGCAGGGACTACCGATTCCATTATAACGTCAAAAAACACGTGGTCATTTTTCTTCGCAAGTCATAAATTTAACTGTTTAGATAAAGGCAGTAATACGCACAAACAATGGGTTTTTTTCCCTTTCGGATTGGGGAAACACACGAAGAGCAATGAAAAGAACCACCATCTTACAAATTACGAGCATCTACGGTTGGGAAGTAATAAATACTGACCTCTGAGGAAAAATGCATTGAACCAGAACGCCGACTTCGGACATAAAAGAAATATGAAACACCAGGCTCA
The DNA here is from genome assembly GCA_037975125.1 of Latrodectus hesperus. Classification (NCBI taxonomy): domain Eukaryota; kingdom Metazoa; phylum Arthropoda; class Arachnida; order Araneae; family Theridiidae; genus Latrodectus; species Latrodectus hesperus. Next base: position 85,480,006 of record CM075855.1, read on the forward strand.
TTAAATAAAAACAAAACTACAGCTGAGCAAGTAAGACACAAAGGGGATAGTTAGCGAAGCGTAAAGTGGATTTTAGGTATTTCATTAGAAAGAATTTCAGTCGTCATGTACAACACAAAGTGAGCGAGCGATGGGGAAATTTCATCGAATACTTCTCTGAATTGCAATAGATCCGGCTAGGATTCTTAGTAAATTAAGGTATTGTATGATTTTCAACAAAAATGTAAATATTTAACATTTATGCAGGTGATTTATACACTAAATATTTTCGAAAATATCTCGTTCAGTTTTCTTTTTTGAGGGTACAATATTAAAAAAAAAACATTAAGCGATTATAAAATACATTTTAAAACCTTGCTTTAGAAATTGCTGGAGAGAAGTAGCCATTTTTGAGCAGATATTTGTTTCCGTTTAAGGACTTCTCTCTACATAAAGTCTATACGCATAACCCTCTCTGAATAAGTCTCATTTAGGAGTTCTGATTCAGATGTTATAGATATTTGAGCACAGAAAAGAAGGAACTATCACTGTAAATAGATAGGATGAAAAAATAATAGTTAAGAATAACAGTTGTGCTTATATTATAAATACTTATATGCAAAACTTTTTTAAATCAGAATTTTAAACACTTTAATAAAGAACTAAAACACTGTTTAAAATTGCAAAGATTTCATAAAAGCATAATTTTTTTTAAAGAAAAATGTATTGTTTTATTGTAATATTTTTTATAGTACAATGAACCTTCATAACACACAAATTTTACGTCATAAATAAGCACGGCGATTTCATTTTTTTTACAAAATACTTTGAGATGTTTTCCTTTTTTGCTCACCATTAAAAATACTTTCGAAATCCATAAGAACTTTTATTTTCGTTCTGGTTTAAAAATCTTTTCATTAAAGTAAGCTTGCAAAAAATAAACATGAAAAGAAAATGAGCGAGATAGCTAGCTGTTTTGATAGCTACTATCTTCTATATGATCATGAGGTGTAATCACTGAGTATATCCAATGACAAAGAGAAGCTGAAACCGTGAAGAAAGCACTTTCTTTTTCGTTTGCATCATTGTGTGCACAATACTGGAATCATTTCCAAAGAATACAGGGAGGCTGAATGGCAACAGAAAAAGGTGTTAAAGGAAAGGAGGAAATTCTCTATTAATGGTAGTTTTCTCTTCGCATAGTAGGCGTATACATTTTGTTTTGTTCACAGAAAAATTATTACATAAAACATGTGGTTTGCAATCATTTACTTTCATATTCGTAGGTACATCCCACGAAGATTTTCTATAGGGGCACTATTATTGCAAAAGGAACTCATTTACTCAGTTAGAAAGGTAGATTAGGGGGAAAAAATTGTTCACTTTCAAGAAAGTGACTCAATCGCAAGACAGTTATGGTTTCTTGGATAAAAACAATTATGAAATTTTACACTTATAAATATGGAGTTTTTTTGGGACAGATGCCGTATAATCCAGGATGCCAAATTTTGAGTTTGGCGAATTTTTTATGCATCTGGCAACCTGGTTTTTATTGAGCCATCGATATGGAGACCTATAAAAATATTTAAAAAATTCTATTTTGGCAATCCTTACGTCATCGCGCACTTTACAATACGACATCTTGGTAACATTTCTTCATCGCCAAAAAAATTCAGAGTTTACGGCATCTGTGCAATTTTTTCTTGTGGATTGATAAGGAAAATGAACTTTGAATTTATCTCATTTCACCAAAAACAACTGCTCAGAAGAGAAAAGAACAATTCGTATGCGTTAAATTCATAATTTTATCTCGGCAAACTATATTTTCATGAATATAAACTGCTCTTTATAAAACATGTTACCTTTGAAGCAGTTTTAATCAAAAAATATTCTTATAGTTTTTTTGATTTTTTTGTCCGGTGAGTTCCCAGAAATCGTTATTTTAGTACAATGAGGAAATTAGAAGTTTATAGCCGTATTTGAAAAATGTTTAAAATATCAGTTATGTAAACGAAGTTAATGGTGCAATACATATATATGATTAGTGGTAGGATTGTATATTGAGAGAAAGCACAGAATTAATTGTCAAGATCCGCAATTAGTAACAACTCAGCAACTTATCGCACATGAACACGAGGAATTTTGGAGGAGTAACTGCTCGAGTAAAAAATAAACCTATTTTTTTGTTTCCTGCCTGAAACAAATTTTTTCTTAGCTTCTACTACGACCTAAATTTTTAGTAAATAGAACAATTATGTCAAAAGGAGTCTTTGTTGACGGGAAAAAAGAAATCTCTAGGCTTAAATGCAGTTTTTACTTTGTTTTTATTTGAAAGTAAACTGAAAATAAAGATTGTTTGCTTCCGCATTTAAATATAGTTAAAAGCAATTTTAAAAACAAAAATGAATATGCGATTCAATTAATTGTATAGTTCGTCACATATAACATAAACAAAAAATAAATAAAAAAATTTTCCATGAAAATAAATGTAATTATTTGTTAAAAAATGTTGAATAAGAAAGTTTTCAAAGAGTGAATTCCGATAGTAAATTTATCATTGCAAGTTTCTTAGTAAATAATATTACATGCTGATTTATTGAGTAAATAAATAATTTTAAAATTATGTGTCAAATTATTGAAAGGAAAAATATCATAAATGTAAGTAAAAAAAGCATAAATTATAAACACATCATATTTTTCGATTAGAACTAATTAGTGGGAATAAATGTAAAGAATATTTTATGTTTAAAAGGGAAAAAAATGGCAAAAACAAACAATGAAATGACAATGTTTAATTTTGAACTTGCAATTTAATGTTGAGTTTATTCAAATATTTTAAGGAACAGAATATTTAGAAACAAGCTTCAAATGTAAATGGAAAGCATTTTTGCCACAATAAATCCTAATGAGAAAAAAAAGTTGCCCTTATAATTTCATAATTAGGTAAAAAAAATAAGAAAACCAATGCAATTTTATGGAACAGAAACTTACCCGCATAAGAAACCAGATACACAAATAATCATTTAGAACAGTTGCAATAAGTTCCGAATTCTAATGGAATGCACTGTCACCGCATCGCTTAGGAGGGAGCGCACCTAAAAATAATCCAGCACCGTGTAACAGGAGAGAGCTTTCACCCCAACCTCAGACCAAGTATCATCTAAAATTTCAAAACAGCACCCAGAACAGATGTTCAGAGTAGGCCGGCTTTTTCAAAAGCACTCGCTTCTGCCACTTTTTGTATGTGTTTCGGATGCCAACCAATGGGAGAGAAGCTTTACTGTGCCGTCCCGGTCCAATGAGAAAGCAGAGATTGAGCCAGGTGTAAAGCGCGAGATCCGATTATTACTTTAAATTTTTTTTATGCCCTGAAGGAATGTAATTTTTACATTATAAAAAATGACCTGCAATTTTTGAGGTATTCTTCTCTAAAAAAACGATGGAATTTTTTGTAACGATTAAAATGGATCTTAGATGATTGATTTTTAAAACGAAATACGAACGAAATAAACTTTTGATTTAATAAAGTTTAACGATACAAACGAAATGTTCTTAGAATGGGAAACAAAAATTACAATGCAAACGATAATTTAGATTTATTTACGAAAACTTTTGACAAGATTGACATTTGAATTTGAAATGCTATTTAATAATAATAAATGTCTATCATTTGAACTGAACATCAATTATGATAAAAAAGGAAAATCATTTAAAAGTGAGGCGCATAGAACAGGGCTAAAACGATATATTAATTTATATATAAGGAGAGAAAATATCATTTATTTATATAGTTAAATCATTTAGTAATTATAATCATTTATGATAAGGAAATATAAAACCATCACCACTAAAGAATGCATGAAATTTTAAAACTAGAATTAAAAAAATAAATGTAATTAGAAAACAAATAACATTTTAACATCTCACATCATTTTCAATTTTCGGTTATTTTTATGATACTAAAAATTTAATTTTATTTGGGACTATAAAACAATAAATTTATCATCGCCATAACTTTTAATACCTTCGTATTAACCGAATGAATACGTTTTACTGATTTTTAAAAATCAGAATGCAATCGAACATGGGGAATATTGAAGTCTTTCCTTAAGAATAATAATTAGTATGACGGTTTTAATCACACCTAATTCCATTAAAGTTAAAATTATTTCTGACTGATGAAATTAAGCATAAAATTTCGCATACAGTGAGAAATGTGTAAAAATTAGAGTAATATAATGAATACTTTAAAAACTGAAATTAAAAAATACAAGACGACGAAATTTCCAAGTTTGTTACGATAGTTTAAATTTTAAGAAAATTGATATTCAAATTCTCATACTAAAAATTTATACGTATGAAATGTGAAAAATGGTCTTCAAATGGGTGCGAAATCTGATACAACAAAAATCTCAGTATAACGAAAAATTTCAAAATATCAGAATCAATTTTTACTGTTAGTAACTTTATTACAATAAAAAAGGAATAAATCATAAATTTTGTTTTAGTTTAGTTTGGTTTAAAGTTAAAGATTTCTTTTTGCATGCAAAGTTATTGCAACTAAGACTTACCATTTAAAGTAGATTCCAATTATGCACAACTGAGATGATTTGTTTGCTGCAGTGATTATTTTTTGCACACGAGCGTTAATTAGATATTTAAAAGGGAAACACTAACATGCAAGTTCGATGTGGGATTCGAACCTAGGAGCTGTTAAACCAGAGACCAATCCGCTAACCACTCATGCAAACTCGAACTTAAAACATGGCACGAGAATAAGCTTTGACGAACATTGAAAGGGGTTTCCGACTAAACAACACAGTTAACAGTTGCTATAAGCGATGAGGGAACACAAGTAATTCGCAGAAACGTTCTGAGGTCGATCTCTCTCACACGCATTTCTCGATTTATGCTCATCCATTCAGTTCGGATGGGATCAATCAAAGATAAACATACAGCCGTGAGTCATTTCTAGAAACTTTATCTGCGTTCGATACAGGAGGGGGAGCAGAGCTGCTCTGCTAGCAGGAGGTAACGTGGGGGCGGACAGGCGTGCACTCGTTTATTTATGGGGAGTCAACATGTGTGGAGTATAATTACATTGGAACAGACTGGATTAGGTTACTTTTTTTCAGTCAGAAGACTTGGGTGGTTGGGAAGAGAAATTTAAAACCTACTCAAGGATAGATGCGGAAGGGTTCCTCTCCACAGACAATTTGGGGGTGGACGGGTTGATAATTTGACGATCACACATTCTCAAAAACATAAAAGCAGTATTTTCCCATACATTTTGTTGGGAGTGCAAAGACAGTGCATTTGAAGCTTGTAAGAAATTGATAAGAGAAAGAGAGTTCAATAGGAATATAACATCGATCCAGAGAGATTGATAAATAATTTATCTTTAACGATTAAGAAGGAATTTATACACTTTTTGCAGATATACGATATTTGCTTTTAATCACTTTCCACGCACAAGGTTCATTCAACCGGACTTGCAGTGGCTTATCTGTTGATCAATGGTCATGTTTACTCGAGGACTAATGATACCAGGACCTATAAGTCAAAGTAGATTTTTCTACAAATATCCAAGCTCGAGATCACCAAGGCCTAGTGGTAGGACAACACTTGCCATAGTGTAATGTCTCAGATTCAATTCCAGCCATTACTAAACAGCAGGATGTTGTGCTTCAGCATGTACATATGTCGGATTGAGAGTTTTCCGGGTTTCCTCCCTTGTGAAACATAAATACAGGCAATATATAAATTTCATTTAGCAATCAAGCAAAAATAATAAATGTGCCTGAATATAGTTTAAAAAAATGCAATAGAATTTTTTTTAAATAATATTCTTTTATTTATGCATTAACATAATATATTAACGTCTAGAAAAATATATTTGCAATTAAAGTCAAGAAATTTAAGCGAAAATGTACCCGAGTCGGCAAGGGTATGGTCAGCGTTCTCGTGTTCGATTCTCAACACGGGTCAGGATGTTTGTAGTGGTTCAGAATCCAGTTTATTTTGTAGTTTACAGACTAATTAACCCTCATTTAGAAAAAATAAGTCCGTTAAACGAAAAGGAAACGAAAATATGTAAAAAAACAACTCCAATTAATTTTTTTTTACTTATTATTGAATATAAATTATAAAAAATACAAACTTATAATAAAAATTTAATCTAAAATGTTTTTTATTTAATACATCATTCAAATGATGTTTATTAAATATAAGATATTTTAACAAAATCATTATTCATAGGTTCCCAAAGTGGTCCAGGTGGACCCCCAGGGGTCCATAGGAGACCACACGGTTGTCCACATAGATGTGAAAAGAAAACAGGGGTTAAGTAGTAAGTGGGGGTGCACAAAAAATTTTCTGGTTTTCATAATAAGGAACAAAAATTTTGGCTTGGATTTACCTATCAACGTAGGCAGGTAGCATCATTCACTAGGTAGGTACTCAAAAATATTCGAGACTCAGTTCAAACACAGAATTGAATAGAACAATAGATAATAGTACAAGTGTACACCACATGTCGAGACTTGCAAAGTGCCGCCCGTGGGCCATCTCATTAAAAGTATGACTATTTTTTATTGTTGATTTACATTTCAGAGTTCATTGTTGATTTTTGTCAATTGTTGATTGTTTGTAATAATAAATGCTTATAATTTTGTATAACCACAAGTATTATTATAATAAATAGGACACAAGAAAAAGTGCTACTTTTTTTCCTTCTTAACCCTTCAATTTAGGGTGATATTTTTAAGAGTTTTGGGAATACAGTAGAAATGCAGCAGCAGGGGGTCCACCGAAAATAATAAAACTTTAAAAGAGGTCCACGAGAAAAAAAAAGTTTAGGAACCCATGTTCTAGATTGTGTATAGCACATGTTTTAACTCCACTCAAGATTTCACATTCCATAAAAAAAATTAACATAACCGAATTAACAGTAAACTTTACTAGAAGTTAACGTAATAATCTCATTAAGAAGCATTTTTTTGCTGATTAGGTTTGTTAGCAAGCTCAATTAGAATTCATTCTCAGATGGAACTGATTAAAGTTCGAAACGAAACTGCTTCGAGAGCAGACTGAATGGTTCCTCTAACGAAGGCAGGTAGTGAAAAGAAAACTCGCGACAGGCATTCCAAGCCAAGACCACCACCTGCCTAAATCCTCGTAAACTCAGTGCAGCAGGGGGGAGTGCTCCGCACGCGCCAGGCGGCACGCCAGGTGTCCGTCCGTCGTCTGCAGCAGACCTCTTCCCACTTATTTATTTGATGTTAAAAAAAGGCACACACATGCGATGCGCGCAGCCCCGGGGAACGATATGAAAAAACCAAACAGAGAGAAGGCGAGGAGCAGCTGTCTTGCAACTTGTCTTTTGAGGTCAAATCGGAAATCCACACAGAAAATCTGACTTTTGGCTTTAATGACGCAAGTCAGTACACTGGAGAGCACAGAGAAAAACCCTATCACACACACACATTTATTAGCAATAACAAAAATAAAATTATTTGCAATTTTAAACTATCCGAAATGATTGTATTCTAAATTTGTACATCTCATTACAACTTATGTTAGCTTATTGTCGACACTTTGAGAGGCGATTTAGCTAATGTGAGTGCATGCATATGCAAGCAATTTTTACACAATTTTCAATCATAATCCAGAGGTGGTAGCAAAAATAGATCTGCATTCCAGCAGTGGGCAGTTTAAGAGCGAAAGATTTTGGGTTTTTTGTAATAACAATTCATTTTGACTTCCAGATAAATTTTCATAGATATTGGATTATACCCATGTATCTCAAATGAATAAATGTGAAAGATTACTAAGCACAAAGATTACTAAGCACTTACTAAGCACAAAGGCTGATTCAATCGGGTTAGTTACTTCAGAGAATGATAAATAAACCTTTCTTATATACGTGAGCTAAAAGCAATGGGCCAACAATTCGATTCGGATTCAAAACAACTACAAATAATCGTATACGAGTTATTCAAACATAACTACTATCGAATTGAAAGCGGAATCGCTACAATTCAGATGCCAACTTGGCTAATTCCATTGGAATTAGGGGATAAAAAAATTTCCGAACCATTACGAATATCTACGACAGCGATTGTGAATCTATCGCAAATACTATTCGATTGTAGGCGATAGCGCCAACCATTCAGTTGCCAACTTGTCAAGCACCCATTACTTACTAAAAGAAATGCAAACTCTTTTTCCAGTGTACCCCATTGAGCTTCAGAAACAAAAATTTTTAAAAGCTACCAATATTATAAATTCAATCAAGTCAAAAATTTATTAAACAAAATATATAATAACGGTTGATTGAAAAGATTTTATTTTATTAAATCTTATTCGCAAGCGATTATAAACGAAATTAAATATTATTAAAAAAATTTATAATCGGCAAAAAAGAAAATCAATCAAAAAATTAATTCGCAAACGATTAAAAATTTTATAAAGGAAAAATATTTGGCAACAAATGTAAAAAAAGAACAAAAAATAAGTATGAGATCCTGTGACAGAGCTGGCGAACGGCGTTGTTTATACGCGGAAATTATAATTAGCATAGAAAAATAGTTAAGTTATTAAAATAATTTTTACAAACTGTTAAAGAATCTTTTATTCAATGATACATCATAGTATTTTGTTCAGATTCGGATCATTAAAATAAATAAAAAAATTAATGAATTAAAAACACACGAGAATTAATTTATGACAAAATTAATGTTAAAAACTAATTCTGCAGATATGTTTTATATATATGTATATTATGTTATTGTGCACTTTTTTCTAGGGTTGTTCCTTTGAGGGAATAAATTATAATTTTAAACAAAACATAAATGATCCAATTATTTTAATAATTGTATGTATGAGATTAACTCAGCTTATTAATTTACGAGTCATCATACTATTACATAATTTAGATAGAAAAATTTTATTACATGGATTAAAATTTTAAAAATTTCATCTCTAATAGTAAGATAATAAAATTATTTCATAAAGGTATTTAACGAGGATATACTTTCAATTAAAACCACATTAATACAAAATTGCTTTATCATGTAACATATATTTTAACAACAGTTACAGTTAAATGGCTCAGCTATAATTTTATTGTAGTTGATTGCGATCTGAACAAGCAAATGAGCATTTGTTAAATTTTCATTTTTCAATTAAAATGAGAATTAAATCGTGTGCTACAGATCGTACTTTCTCCTCTGTTACATTTACAGGCAGCGATGACGTGGGTCACTGCTCAAGCGGTGCATCACCGATGACGCAGGTTCATCAGCCCTCCTTGATGTGGACGGACTCATTAATTGCTGCAAGAGGATATAAATGTCAAGGCACCCGTGTCACTTAATTGGCGAGAGCAGAACTCCAAAACCCAGTGAGCGTTCACCTCGACACCTAAATCAATTCATCTACGGAAACCAATCAGGTTGATAGAGCTACTGGGAGATGAATCAAATTAGTCATCGTCGCCACTGGAACACTAGATGGATATTTCGTAAGGAGAAAAGCAATCCCTGGTACTTGTTGTGTTACACGTTCCTGTTAGCTTAATGGTGTATCCATATTCTGTAACATGATTAAGCGGAAATTCATTAGTTTGCTTAAAATCTCATTAATATGCTATTTTAGTTCGATTAGAATAAAAAAGTTGATTGTGATTCTAAAATAAATCTAATTGTTGATGTACAGAATCATATCCGAAATTCGTTCTCCATTTATTTACGATATTTATTAAATTTATTTTTATAGTACTCAATGAAAAGTAGTATGAGTTCATTTCTTAGCAAAGGGCGTCTATCTAAATGCAGTTTTAAGCTAAGCCTAACATGGAATCATCGCGATGTCTAATGGCAATTTTAAACTTTTTAAATATTAGTTACAAACAACTGTTAAGCATTTTAAGTATCCATTCATTTAAACAGTTATATTTTTTAATTAGTCTTGATCACTTCACTATTGCAAAATTTCCTACACATATCATGCAAATACGATCAAATACTTATTGGAACATCCATAAAAAAACAATATAAGTAGCAAACGTAAAAAAAAAAAGTTCAGAAATTTTTTCCTATTAGGTTGAGGTTTAAGTAATATTTAATATCATATAAAAATCTCATTTCCTACCTTTATGTTATTTTATAATTCTAAAAAAATTCACAAGTACTACAAATTTTCCTTTTAAATTTCAGTGCAAAAAAAAAAAAAAAAAAAAAAAAAAAAAAACAGATATTTATAATGACTGAAAAAATATAATTGGAATTTATTATAAGACTTTAAAATTTACAAACTATATTTTCACATTAAATGAAACAGAAGCACGATTTAGGACGTTTAAAAAAACGGAAAATATGTGAAGTTCGAAACTCAGAATATCAAGAGACACCAGCAAAAGTAGGTAAATTGGAAATTTCATCATATCACTTTACAAGTACCGGTTACTCAACAAATTTGAAAAATTCTTTGATGACGTTGATATCAAAGGCTTTCATTTAAAGAGAAAAACATGTGATTTCTTTAATTTCCATCAAGGAAAATAAAATAATGGTTTAAAACTGTCAAATCACTTGAAATGATTTCCATTTCATTCAGTGTCATGTGAATTGATGTTACGCAAAACGGATTTACGTCAAGAGTGGGATAAAAAAAGAGCATTAAAAATACATTTTTATAAATTTACTTTTAACAATTTCATATTTTTTCACCTTAATTTGGAATAAAAAATGTTCATAGATATACATCAAATGGTATATATTAAAATAGAAATGTATAAATAGTTTAACTCACAGTAAAATATAACATGACAAAGGAAAAACCATTTGTATTAAATATATAATTGCAAGGCGCATGTACATAATTTTCACGGCAGAAAAATTTTAGATTTTTGGCGTTTCCAAAGCGCAAATCTTTAACTTCTATACTGTTATCAGTAAGGACTCCATACACTATAAATAGGGGGGAAATTATAGTTTGATAATATTTCATATTGATGTTCAATTTTTTTTTTCTGCACACAAGAATTTATTTAACTGTACCGATTTGTCTGTTGGTTAGTGGTCCATTTTCGCACATGAGGGCCAGTTAGATCGAGATCTACAGTTTAAAGTGGAGTTTGAATCACTATATACATGCACGCCCGAAGTGAAAATCGAACCCACGAATTATTGAACTGCAGGCCAGCGCGATAACCACTGGGATAGACATAGACATACACGTTGGGTATGTCTATGTCTATCCTATGTAAGATACAGAGGCATACCTGGCCTCTGTATCTTAAGTTATCAGGTATTGCTCCACCGCGTAATACAAACCATTGGGATAGCAATAATTCAGCTCATTCAACTGGAATCTGCAGTTTAAACTGGATTCCGAGCTATTGTACACAGCTGTATGTAAGAATCGAACGCATGCACTGAACTGAGCCAGGAGACTAATCCATTCAATTTCATGCTGGACTTCATACAAGTTGGCAAACAAAGCAGGTTTAAGATAATAATTATAAAAATTATGATTCACATGGAAAATTATTACACAAAAAACATGAAATAAAATTCAAAAAAGTATAAATTTGCTAGCAAGTGAGTCAATCAGATAAACTTTTTGTGAAATGTTTGAAATGAAAAGTGCTTAAATCACGATGTAAAATAATTTTTGCACAATCAAAGTGTTATGTGTTGTTTGATCAAACAAAGCGATCCAACAAGAAAGCAGTGCCCCGCTGTGAAACCCCCCCCCTACGTAATTCGGGGATGAAAGAGATCGAACCCGGAAAAATACCTGCCGCAAATCGCAGTGACGTGAGCAGAACGTCAACAGGCTACTTACAGAGAGGGTCGGGGGGGAAAGGAAGAACGACCTTCACCATTCAAGGAGGAACAGCTGCTGCCGAGAAAGCATCTTGCAGAAGAACGTGCAGCGGCGGAGGGATGGTCAAGAGGAGAACGATGCACGATCCGATCGAAGGAGAGAAGTGAGCCTTCTGGTTTTTCATGACTGTGTCGATTATTAAGGGGCCACGCTTTCGAGAAGGGGGAGGCATGGAAAGAAAAAAAAATAGTTTAGGAAAAGCAGATGTTGGAGAGATAAAGAATCCGCCACGCGACCCATGAAAAGGAATAATAATACACCGACACCGCATGCGTGCGCCGAATGTTTGCACTGACGAAATCTCTTCAGTGGGTAATTTTCAGAAGGATGTCAGTTGAATACCCGCATTATTACACTCCTGCCACAAGCTTATGTTGATGCCACAGTGCACTTGCTTATAAGTAGATACACAGTTTGCGGGGTTTTTAATGCCTTCCAATAGAATCTTCTTCGAATGTAGACATTAAGCCGTTTTTATCCCATTAACTCTTTATCTAGTTCATCACTCAGAAATAAGAAGATGCTTGAAAAGTTACTTTATGCCAATAAAGCGAATTATATATTCTTGAAATAAAAACATATTAGGGGAAAAATAGGCAAATATTTAATATCGATTAAATTTAAAGCAGTTATCAACCAATTTAAAAATACTTTAAAAAAAAAGTAAAATAGACCATTGTCTCAGAAATGATCAGAATAGCTTAGTGAGTATCACAGCGCTGCTGTTCATTCTTTGGGAAGTTTGGTTTGGTTTGTCACTCAATACGGTCATTTTTTACACACGATAGCTAATTAGACCAGGACTTGCGGTGCATTCTGAACAACGACAGACATCCATCCCTGAGGTGGGATCCGAACCCACGAACTGTTGTACTGAAGACCAGAGTGTTTGGTTGCCGACTTTGCCACCCTTTGGAAAGAGTTCCTGCAATGGATGCCTATTTTTATGAGAAATTTTGCTAGAATACTAATTCTGTTTCTTGCTCATGAACTTAGCAAGTCGATTAAGGGTCGCACGCGCGATTAAAAAATACAACATACAAATTCATGTATATTTTTAAATAACTTTTCGTTTCTATAAAATATATACTTTTTGAATGTTTATAAACTTGAATGTTTTAACACTATTCTTATAGAAACACATTTTATTTTTAGGTATTTATTATTTATTTTAACTCCATTATGTGTATTCAAATTATTCATTTTTTTTCAAAATTTCTATATTAAGTTTCAGAAAGCGGCTCAAAAAAATCCAGCCGGCGCGTACCATAATTATCAATGAAAAAAGTGTACATAGCATTCGAGGAAAAACTGCGACATCGAAAAATAAAGTTTCATACATTTAACTTTGTTCAAAACGATGTTTCACACCACAAAATGAGGTCTCGAGTATAGATGGGCTAAGAAAAAATCGAGAAAGGCGTATAACGCTTGAAAACTACCTTTAGTTACGAAATTATTTAATACTGAAGGCAGGACTCTCGTCATAGGTGAATTGAAGACCAATGACGTATTGGGAAAAGCATAAACGCATACGCTGCTATGGCCAAAAATAGTATTTTTTCAAAAACCGAAAATATTATTTTTAAAAAATTATATTAAAGAAATATAAAAGTAAATGGTTTGGATCCGATGTTTTAAATATTTCTTCCAGCAGTCTAGAATGGATGACAATTTTCTACAAAGGAAGAAATGAAACTTTTTTCTTGAAGAGTGAGAAAATTAAGAGCGGAATGATGCCTTGTTTGAACAGATTACATTGCGGCATAAGCAACTTTACACGGAGTACAAATCAATTATGTTTTAAATTGATTATACAAATGTTGTACAACTAAAATATCGAAATGGAATTTAACGTTTATTTTCCATTAGTTAGAGATCCCGATGTAAGTTCAGCTTCATTCCGCGCGTACAACAGTTCTGCGTTCAATTCTGGAGAAACATTCGGCAGACAAACAGTATAAGGATTCGATTTAGATGGAAAGTCAGATTCCCAAGTAATACAATGAAAGAAAAACAAACTTTTTTTGTGATTTAAATGACTGTCTGCATGTGTATCCTATCCACCAAGGCAGGCGCGTAAATGACGGTAATAAATACGCGGGAATCGTTCATTGCCTTCCATAGCAGCTTTGACGTCAAGACAGTTTATTATGTTGAAACAGTTCACAAAACCGATGGAAGTAAAATCATTCAATACACATTTTATTTGGCAGCACAAGCCTATTCAAGAACAGATACGAATTTCTAGTTTGTTAAAAAAATTCTTTGACGTATCAAATTCACGATGCTCCCTTTATTGGATCATTTTGAAGCAAAATTTACAAACCACAAGAAATTATGATCAATTATCTAATAAAATTTACTGTTTATTACATTTATAATAAATAAATTGTAATAATATTCATATTTAAGGGAACTTAGAACATAAGAAAACTTCACTATTTACATTTAAAATGATCTATTTTAAGTTTAAAAAATGAGAATGTTAATGATGATAAATTTATTAACAACCCTTTTAAGAAAAAATACATAAATAAGCATTCATATTTTATTTCGGGATTAAGAAGATCTTGTTAAATTTACCTGCAACACTACGGCCAACTTTTTGAGTAAGAAGACTTATTCCCTAAGATTCTGAAGGTTCAAAATGGGTTCTGGAAAATATTCACGGTCCTAAGTGAGAACTGAACCCGTGAACTATTAAACTGAAGTCCAGAGCATATAGATTAAGAGAATCTTTTAGAAAAATATATGCATTCCATTGCAGAGCTCCGAAACAACACCTCAATTAAGCAGATCTAATCATTCATGCTCCAGCTTGGCATCTCATTATTGATGGTGCATTTGGTTCTACAAATATGTAAGTATCCACTTTAAATTTCTGCCAATAGGGAAAATTCTAATTAGGCTCTGGAAAATCAAACGCGAGATTTATCAATCACCAGTGCTTTTGCAGCTTAAAACACAAGGGAGAGTTGTCGGTGGCCATCTACAGAGAATTTTCCGAACCCAGTGAGGCTCGACTGTAGTGTTTTGACGGCAGCTAGTGTCTCAAGCCACACTAGCATTTGTGACTCAACCCTCGGACAAAAGATTGTTATTTAAAACCCGATAAGTCAAAATATTAGAATCATGACTGGTCACAATTTTCGCCATTCCGAAAGTCGCTCTTTAGGAATACAAAAATAAAGGCATAAGAAACTTAGGTTATTGGAATGCATTTCTGAAAGTTTATTTTTGATGGAAATCAGCCAACCACAAGTCATCATTTTGAAACTGGGTAAGGTGACAAATTCCATATATGAGCAGGCAACCTCCTTTCTACGTCACAACAACGGGGGGATATTATACCCAATGAAACATTCTCAAGTATTGAACTAGCAACCTCATAGTTTTAAGAATGACACATTTCCCCACCAAAACACTGTGGCCCCACGATACAAAAGTAAGAAGCTTCAAAAAAAATTGTATTTATTTTTATAATCATGTTTTTCTCAATCACAACCTCCAGTCTTTCAGCGCATAAGAAACTCATTATATGGTTTCAGTCGTTGCATTATATAGTTTCAGTCATTACTTAATATTTTCAATCACAATATGTTAGCGAAAAAATTAAAATTTCAGATTTTTATGGAAATTTTCTTTTATAAATGATTTAAATGTTTATGGACAAAGAAGCAAACTATTAAATTATTATTGAACTAAATTATTTATTCCCAGCGTGAAAATTAAATTATTTCCTATTTTTTAATACACACACAATCACGTTACAGATCTTTAAATGATTAAAATTATTAAATTAGGTTTGAAAAGCTAAGAAATCGGTATGAGATTAAACAAAATACTATTATATATAGTCCTATAATTAAACAATTTCATAATTGGCATGAGATAAATACAACAAAAAATAATGACATGAAATAGGCGGAAGACTTAATTCTTTTTCCAGAGATATATATTTAATATATGCAAAATCAAAATAAATAATGCTAAAATGTATCGTCATAAACGAAAAATTTCCTTTAAGATCAATCTCACGATATTCAATAAAAGAACATTTTTCTGGTGTTGCCATCTATTGATAAATATTAACACTAAAAGTCGAAAAATTGTAATGGCTGTCTTTTGAATTAGAAAGACGATGGAAAATAATACTAGTCAGTTTATGTTCCCTAAATTAATGAAATATTATATTTGGTACAATTTAATTATAAACAGTACTTAACAATAAATTATATACTTACTATAATAACGATTAAAAAGGAATTTTACGTTTTTAATAAGCATTATTGTCTTTAATTTACGAAACAGTTTGCAGAATATTTATTGAATGAAGAATATTTTTAATAACAATATTTAAGTATTTTAATTTTACTGCCGTATCACATAACAAAATTTATGTGTTTCAGAGTTTATAACAGAAAATGTTAAAAATTAATAATCGAAGGGCTCTTTCAAAAATAATTTTCCAATTGTCTAATGTTCGAAAAAGGAAATACATCACGAATCAAATTTGTTATCTTCAATAAAGTGTTTTCCCTTTAGAAGAAACAAATCCTAATTTCGGCAGAGATAGTTATTAAATTTTACTTATAAATAAATTTTATACTAAATTTCATTTATTTTATCATAGAAGATAAATAATTGAAAATATTTTTTAAAATTCCATTTCAGAGTTATAACAGCTTTTAAAGTGATTATAGCTTTCATAAAAAAACTAAATTCTGTGAACCAGAAAACTGTTTAGAATTTCAATTAAATAAACTTTTCTTTAAAGGCGTTCTTCCTCTTTCTACCTAAAATTATTAAATAACTATTTTCCAGTGGTTCTGTGAAATTCCTAAAAAGATAAAACAAAAATATAAAAAATAAAATATGAACAAAAAAGTAAGTAAAAAAAAATAAGTATGATTGTTTTTCCCACTCTTGAATTTACGTCATTTTATTTAAAAAATTTTCTTAAATGTAATTACCACATTAAGCTACTAAGAAAATATTGAAAATTAAAAAAATGAAATGAAATTAAATAGAATCCTTATAAAATTAACTTTGAAAGAATAATACTTTGCTCCCGATTCAAAGGTTAATCGCGATTTTTATATTAATCATACACTTCAATTTGATATTATAACTTTAAAAAATAAGCAATAGTCATTAGCTGTATTACGTTTCTGTTTGTTGAGAAATCTAACTTATTTTTACAAATGCTTCATTCAGTTATTTACTGCTCTGCAATCATATAAGGCAAACAAATGCATATTTGCATACAAGGCTGATTCAAAGGAGACCCACAGTTTAAAGTGGATTCCGAATGACTACCAATAGTTACGACTAACCTGGTTTAATTGGTTTGCCCTTTAATTTTCACTTTATGCATACTAGATTCGAACCCTGAAACGGAGCCAAATTTCAACCATTCAGGCACACAAACGCGATTGGAGTATAAATAACTTTAAACAGAGTGTAACAAATGTGTTTTTTTATGTTGAAAAAACTTGCTTTAGACGCAAAAATTCATTCATTACACAAATACATAAATGACGAAGTCACTTTACAGAACATTTTTTACTATCAACTTCTCGCAGACACACAAAGTTCCACATATTTAATAAGAGAGTGACAGCCCATCTTTTATTCGTTCCATCGATTTAATTAAAAAATACATGAACCAAGCGCTGGTACAGCACATCATGGGACAGGTGTGATGAAGAAAAGAGAGTTAAATACCAGTTTCCATCATTTCCAGAAACTACAGAGCTTAGTTGAATCTAGGCCAGGTATAGGCGAACAAGGAAGCCAGCAGGAAAAAGAAAAAAAATGCATTTCCCTGGGCTGGAAATTATTCTTAGACGGCAAGACAGGTGAAAAAGATGAAACACAATTCAACCAGATATTTTTTTTTTTCTTTCAGCACAGCTAGAAAATGAATGGAACTCATTTTCGGAAACACCTGCTATTTTTAAGAAACTCTAAAACAGGTGTATTAAAATTACCCATATCCTTTCATTATCAATAATATCTTTGAGATTTGATAATCGATATAAAAATTAAAAATTTTTAAGCTGCTATTATCGAAAGGAGATATACGGAGTTTTCCCATAATTGTTATTCACTTACGCTGAGATTTTAAGATTTCACAAATGGAGGGGGAAAAAAAATCATGAATAACGATGGAAATATTAATACAAAATTTAAAAAAGCCAAACATCTATAATTTCTTGCTAAGTAGAATTCCTAATTTTCTGAAGTTGGCAATCAAACTTTCACATATATCTATGTTTTAATGTATACGTTGTACAAACAAATAAATGAACTTTATTTTTCCCTTAAGGAATACTGTTCCTTATAAGCTTATTGAATTCTTAAAATTTTTCAAACAGAAATTGCCACTTTATTTACTTGATAAAAATATTAGTACGAAATTAATGTGAACTTTCCATGTAGGAATTTAAAATACATAAATCTCAAAGTTATATAATTATTCAATTTAAGTCTACAAAACTGTATATTATGCAATATTATATAATGTAATAAACTTTTTTAAAAATTTATAAGGCACACGATTTAGTAGTAAAAAATTGTAACCAAAATACAATACAATGCGACAATACTGTAATTTACATTTGTCAACCAAATAGACAAATGATGTTATAGTATTAGTGTAAAAAATGACGTTAAATTTACTTTCAAAAGAAAAAAAATTTTTTTGGACTCAAGCAATGCCCAAATTGAAAAACCTAAGGGTTGTCAAGACTGGATTATTAAATATAATATAATCTTGAGACGTATTCTCACTGTATGTAAACACATTTTTATTATATTTACATCTTATCTTGCTCATTTTCGTTTTAAGTAATACCATGAAAATAAAACGCTCACCTCCATTTAAGAGCGGACGTTGACGTTACGCTACGACGGAGACACTCAAAACCACGAGACCGAGACGTTTCACATTTTTTTTTTCCTGCAAGAGTTACAAAGAATTTCGTTCCATTCACGTATGCCACACAACATTGTCTCAAAATGGGCATTTTGGGCAACGAAGTGGGTAATTTTCGGCAGTAAAATCAGTCCGGCGCCAAGGAAATTATTTGGAGATTTCTCTTTCAAATTATCCAATTCCATTTTACACTCAGAAAGCAAGGGTTCGTCTAGTTCTTTAATGACAAAACCTGCCAGAAGTCTGGGGACATTTGCATGAAAGGAAGAAAAAATAAGGATACACGAAAGTATTATGCAGAAAAACATTTACTAACGATGGAAGATGACGAAATACAACGAAAGCCAATCAGCTTGAGCTTTAAGAGCGATTAAGATAACAGGAATATCACAATCTTAATTGTTTTTATATTAAACATAATCATATTTTTTTGCTTATTTGTAACATGAACACATTTTTGAGAATTTTACATTTTATAAGCAATACGTAAAAAAAATTTAAACTTACCCTTCAAAATAAGAATAAATATTACGCGTAACTTCCTCGTGGAATGATTATTTTGTTTAATTATGTTTTCGTGGATGTCACTTTTTATGGCTTTTTAAGCGCTTTCCTGGTTATCAAGGGTTTATCTCGGGTCCATATATATTTCAATCAACTATTGTCGCGAGATCCATCGATCGTTTTCACAGGTGTCTAGTTTTATAAATTTTTATCGGCTCATATTTTTTTTTAATTGATTTTTTTCATTGTCTTTAGTTATCTGGGGCCCATAGTTATTGCAATTAATATCCCGATAGATCTCGGTGGTAGCAGAATTTGCATGAGCAATTTGTTTTACCCCCTATTTACTTGGCCAGAAGCTTAAAATGAAAGAAAATGTTCTGAAATTTCAAAACTGACAATATAAGAAATGCTAAAGTTACTTTTGATCAATAACTTGATGATCAATTATTATAACCGTAGCTAGTCGAATGCTAATAATAAAATATCAACGCTTTCTCACACTTGCAACAAAACTCAATTGAAATCTTGGATTTGCTTCTATTTTTCATTTTAATAAGAAAACTGCAATGTTTTTAGAAAAAATTGGTAAGGGAAGTAAATGACGGCAAGCGATGAAACTTAACTACAAAATAGTAACCCGGCCTCTTTAATAACCAAACTTCTATGAAAAATTATCTTAAGATAAAAATAGACTGATTTTGATAACTAATATTGTTAGTTCAAATGAACAAGTTTAGTAAAATATATTTTCTGATTTAAGCCAAGAATTACAATGTGCTTGAGGTAAAAATTGAAATAAAAATAAAGCTATGCTTTTAAACACATCATTAACAAATGCTCGTTAACCACATCTAAAAATTAGTCACATAAATCAATAACTCATTTATCGTAATTGCAAAGCAAGCATCAAACCATGGATTATAGTGCTAATTGAAGTGAAAAATGCTACTTACTATCTTTCACATGTCAATCGAGTGACTCCGGTTTTCGAAAAACAATTACCTTTGTATGTAAAATGGTATTGAAGGAGAAAACTATTATGGCTCGCTAAGAAAGCATGGATTGCGCACGAGTAAAAGAATCAGGTCCACTAAAAGAGCCGTTTTCAAGGTACCCTGTTTTTCAACAGAAGGATTATTAAATTTTGAATTCCTGCACCCCTTTCTTGCTACGGCCTTGACGAGGAACTTCACATTCTCATGGAATTATGTCATCTTTACCTCGGCCGCCTCCCCCTATAAAATTTATCAGCACTATATAGGAAGCAATGCATTACACTTCACGGAAAAACAGTCTTTCAACAATGAAAGCATTGGATGCGTAAGTTTTCACATTTATTATCGTTGAGGAAGGAATACACGCAGCAAGGGAACTTCCAACAGACCACAAGAATTTCGCCTTGACTCCGAAGGTACGCACACATCAGTCGACAGATCACGGATCTGAAAAATATTCTTCTAGACCCCCCTCTGAAATTTTACGACGATGAAGCCGTCGAAGATCAAGGGGACTTTTTGGGAAGGTCAGAAAAACCGCACAGAGAAGAGAGTGTTATACGTTGGTCTCCAAGGATAAATGATTGACCATCTGACAGAGGGGATTGTGGTTTTCCTTTGTCCAGAACTTAATTGAAAAAAAAAACGAGATAGTTGGTTTACGCATTAATAATTAGACAAAAAGGCATGCTGTTTAGACGATGATAAAATACTATAAGAAAACACTAAAATGGAATTTAATCAATTCATGTAAAATGCCATTTCGGAAAATATACAAGAGAAAAAGAATGATTTAAAAATGAAATGTGTTTCAAAAACTTATCAACCTCGAAATAAATAATCATTTCTAAAATAATTTATAATTTAAATATATGCACCGATTTTACTCTTTCTTAGCATTTATTTTAACTCTGAAATCACTGTTAAAGATTATTTTTGCCAAACGTGTACGTTGCCTTTACAAGTATCTTTTCTGCAACAACAGACGGTGTTGCAGAAAATATGCGGAAGCATCCATTACGATTCGGAAGAGCAATCCAATGCTTATGAAACATTTCACATATTTGCATTGAATTTATAGAAATGTTTCGAAATTTTAACAAAAATTTAGTAAGTTTAGCAACTTAATTACTTCCTGGATTTAAAAAAAAAAACAAATGTTTTTTTAGAGACATTACTTCAAATAAACGAGATTGTTATTCTTAATGATTACAATAAGTACCAAAAGTTACATTACAAAAACATAATTTCTAAAGTAAACTAAATAATTTGTTTTAAATATTTTTACGAACAAATAAAATATCAATATATAGATATAAAAAGTTATTCGGAAAAAATAAAATTAATAATAATCCTGACCTATTTGAAATTTTCACACTCACACGAGTGTTTTTTAAAAAATAGTAATTATCCACGCTTGAGTGCAGCATTTACGAAAAAAAAAATCCACAATTTGACGAGTCAGAAGCAGTTTCCGAGTTTTCGCTGCGTGAAACCATACATCAGACACAGTTATTGAATCAGAAAATAGCGCACTAATGCACACACGCACAGTTTTTCGGCATGCGTTTTAATCAATCCACTGAGAAAAACACTACATACACACATTCATTTTGGACACAAAAAAAATTTCCAACTTTAAATAACTGAATATCACCCACACAGCTGGGCGCCTTTTACCTTCAGAGCGATTTTACAGTAAGTTGCTAATTGGAAATTTCACAGCAGTAGTTTGCGAATTTTTCAACAGGTGGCGGATAATTTACGGATCAAAGACAAAATTTCCCATATAGTTGAATAGTGTCAATAATTATTGACGCACGAGCATCAAAATTATGTTAACATTAAGTGCTCTATAAACTATTATATCGAGACATTTTATCTTTATAAAGCATATTATAAGCGTATATCACCCAAACATGCTGGTTTAGATGCGGATGACCATAAAGAAACTTTTTAAAAATCCTAATTAGTAATGGCGTTCTGCGTTCCTAATCACCCGGCCTTCATGTTAATGCGAGGGATGGGACCACCCTCACTTCCTTCATCTCACCATATAACGCAATTAACGGTTTCTCTACAACCAGGCCTCCTAGATTAAGCTTTTTTTTTTTACGAAATCAAAACGAGAATATTTGAGGCAAGATAAAGTAGCCTAGAATGAATGATTAAAAATATATATTTATATATTAGACAAAGTTTTAAATTTACTAATTTCATTTAAATTTTTTGATTAAGTGGTCACTTTCATTAGCATTATTAAAAGACTAATCAAATAAATATCAGGAAAATTAATATTAATCGTGTGTGATGCACAAATTCAATATTTTAACATTTAATTTCATAAAATGGATGTAGTTTTTTGGTTTGGCCTGCTTGTCGCTAAGGCAACTATCTAAACACGAGGCCAAATTTGAAAGGAGCCTACAATTTGGAGTTCCAAACCACTGCGAACACCCATGCCCGAGATGAGCTGATGGTTTGGTTTGTCTCTTATGGGTTATTTTTTTTGCACGAGGGCAAATCAAACCAAGACTACAGTTTTTTAAATTAATACGAAAACATTAAACACAATCAATTCCAAGATGGGATTCGAACCCATGAACTCTTGAAGAGAAATCCATTCGGCGAAGTGGGAGTTAAACAAACTAACTAGCTTTTGAATTGAAGGCGAGAACGATAATAATTCAAATAGTAGTTCAGGAATTCGGGTTTAGATAGAGATAAAAATTCAACACAATTTCTTATTGTATTTTCCCATTTATGGTATTTTCTAACAATGGTAGAAGTCTATTACTCATCATTACTTAAAACAGAAACATTATTTTATTGAATAAAGATATGTAATAACTATTACGGAACTAATGATATTAATCCATTTTGCTTCCTATCTGGAAGACTTCGGATTTAAAAAAAAGACATTTTTTCATAACGAATTGATGACAAAATCTCCATTATTCCAAATAAGAATTCATTAAACTCCACGTTGAAATGTTATATTAGGTTGGTGCGTATGAAATGTCGGATTCTTAAGTGATTGTATAAAACTGCATATCTTTCTTCAAAAGCTGTTTATTCAATCAAAGTATGCTCCATTCGCTTCAATACACTTCTCCCAACGAGATTTTAAAGCGTAGATGCCTGTCTTAAAAAAATTTTGGTCTTTAGAATTAATAAACTCTGATATCGAGTTTTTTAGACTGTCTTCATTTTCATAGTGTTTGCCCCTTAAAACAGCTCTAAATGCTTGAAAAAATGAAAATCGGTCGGCGAGAGATCCGGTGAATAGGGTGGATGCTGCAATGATGAGCATACGTTTAACCGATCCAGCTTATTTCGCTCTGTCAGTGCGTGCGGTACCCACTTGTCCATCTTCTTAACCTTGCCAATCTCAGAAAGGTGTCTCAATATCGTTGTATGGTCAACTTTCATCCTGATAGCAAGTTCCCTCGTGGATACGGCTGGATCCGCTTCCACTAGAGCCTTCAGGTCATCATTCTTCACAGACGTTTTGGGTCTTCCGCGCGGCTCATTTTGCAGTGAAAAATCGCCAGTCCGAAATTTTTCGAACCAACGCTGCACTTTCCGATCATTAACCGTATTCTCCCCAAACGCTTGGTTTATGTTGCGTGCAGCTTTTGCAGCACTATTACCAAGTTTGTACTCATATAAGAAAATGACGCGAATGTCGGCAGAATTCATATCGGCAATAAACTCAAAAGAAATAAAAAAGGGAAGACCTTCGAGAAAACCTATTTTGCTGAAATGAGTCTCTGGCAATGGACAATACGAGTATGAATGAGGTTATGCCAAATACAAAAGTATAACGAAAACAGGGAGGAAAACGTCCGCATGTAAAGAGAATCCGACATTTCATACGCACCAACCTAATACATTTGAGAAGAATATGATTATGAATTCTACATATTCTTCTTACTCTTCAGCATGGCTGGTCTAATATTATAAGTCTGAATCACAGAGTTCTTTCTAGATATCTTCTTGCAACACCGCAGATCGAAATCATGATCTCATAAAGAAAAACAGACAAAGCAGCCATGTTCCCCACCCACGTAATGAAGGGTCCCCACTCAAAATTACTCACTGCCTGCCGAGTGCAACACATCCAACCACCGGCAACAATGCCATTCTCTCACACCTCGTCGAAGAGAACCTTACGACATTCCGCAGCGGGAGTCAGCGGACCGTGCCTAATCTGAAAATTTGCGCCCCACATCAACAGGCGTCCGTACATCGTTAGCCGAGGTGTCCGCCGCTTGATAATAAGCTGGTGGCACAGAGTGAGATCCAAGAAATGAATTACCCCCGGGGGAGCCCCATGTCGTGACAGAAGGATATGGCAACATTTCCCGGGAAGATGGGACTGCTGCTTCCCATGGCCCCGAAATGTCAGCGTTGCACTCGGGTAAGGTCATTCGTTGTGACCGACAGACCATGGCCATTATGACCACTTCTGTTAGATGCCCACAGAAGATTTTTTTTTACTTGATCAAGGAAAATGAAATCACTGGATGGCAATTTTTTTTCTCCATCGTGATAATAGGTTGATGGGGGTGTGATTGCTACTGAAAATATAAATGACAGTATTTACCTTTATCGAATCATGTTCGCAATGTTTATCAGTGTCATTAAGTCCAGGTGAGATATTTGTTAACAGAAAAAAAAACTAGGAAAGAGGACTACTTATTTGACCTACAATGTATTTTTTTTTTTTACTTTAATGAGTAGCGAAATTTTTTGTTTAAGGGAAAAAATGAGCTTTTCTGTCAAAAAAAATTTACCGTTTTTTAATATTATTTTTTTATCTTTGCACAGTTTATAAAACGCGACATTATGAAGAGAGACTATTTCTATAAAAATATTAATATAATTTTGTACAAACTTCACTGGTTACTTAACACTGATTGGAAATTATTATTTTCGAAATAGCTATAGAAACTTATCAATTTATTACATAATTACATTTGTCAGTAATACCATTGTTAAAACATTACAGAGTTTGCTTACACTCGTTTGATTTAATTTAATTCAAAATTCAGTTTGAATCACGCATTTTGACCACACAAATTTAGGAAGTATTAATTATCTCAAAACAATTTCAATAGAAGCTTTGAATAGACTATAGCAAAAAATGTAAAAAAAGTAATAAAATATACAATTTGAACAATTGAATTAAAAAAGGTAAATTCTCAGTATAAATGAGATTGATTTTATATTTAAATTATTTTCCATAATTTCTAATAAGTCAGCATGATTTATTCTCGTAAAAAAGCAACTGTGATTAGCAATATCTAATCTTCCATGAAAAATAAATAATTTGTAAAAGTTTCGGACGCATTTACTACAAACAAAATTCAAGTGCATTAAGAAAACTATGAAAATGTAATTTGTGGGGGAACAGACCTACATTATTTAATGATGCTAATACACTGTGTAAAATAATTTTTCATCGTGCTTCTGATACTGTGAGCCGGAGATGTTTCGCAAGGCTCCATTTGGTTTCTTATTACTTCAAAAGCGATTATTTTTTTTTGTTTCCGAGTACAGGATAATTAGAGAGCGGCATAAAGTTCACAGCGAATTCTGAATAACAACACTTTCACTCCGATGTGGGAATCGATCTCAAGAACAGCTCCAATGAAGCCAAGAATGCCAACTATTCGTCTGTCATCCAGGGGCAGCCATTTCTACAGGCGCCCCTGGACCCTGGACAAAGACTTATTACTGGACGAAATTAAACTCTTAAAGTCGCAATTTGTAAGCTTTAATATTTGTGTATTCACACTGTACAAAAACTGCACTTAAACGTTGGTGAGTATACCATCTTTAGAATGCACGTTCTCAATTTTCAACTCGATGGAAATAAATATTACCAACCACCATTCATCTTTTTTTTTTTTTTAGATTGAGACTTGGACATGAAAGCAGGGCATGCAAAATATTGGGAAGTTTTAGCAGCATTTTTATCACAAAGGGCATGTGTGTGTGTGTGCGCGCAGGCGTACTTCCTGTACAAGTGCTGGATTCTACCAGTAAGGTGGGAGTGTTCGTAATATAGAGGTAGAACCAAGCAGAAGACCCTCAATACTTGACGTGCCATCCCAGAAGTATCATTTCACTAGTAGGACATTGCAAGCACGATCTATTTACCATGCTCCAACTACCTTTAGTGATATTTGGTCGAGACGAGATTTGAACTCACTGTCTCCGATAATGATGTCCTAATCAATCAGACCACCGCTTCTTCTTCCCAAAGGGTACACTAAATTTTGGAAATCATTTACAGTTTTTAACCGACTTTATTATTATCCAGTAAATTAAAAGTTTGAAATGTGACTAACACATGCAGCAACAATTTACTAAAGGAGAGTTTCAAGCGTGCTGCCCTTCACCTCATTCTTGCGCGTTCATAAATTCGAGGGAATGCGCGCAATTTAGCAGATTTAACTGTCAGAAATCGCGCGAAATAAACAAGCGTATCTCAGGAGGTGACAATAAACAAATATGCTGAAGAACGCAGGATGCCGGAGTTCAAAGAACGCAGAAAGCCTTTTCCGGCGGAATGAACGATCAAGGATGAGTCCCAATTAGAGCCTTTTCAATGCTAACTGTCAAGATATCGGACACAAAAACACATCTGAAATCGCGATGGCCGGCCTTGATCCGAATATCATATCACCGAACAAATATCTCACACGGGCAGAACAGAAGCGACGATTCACATGACGAGCTCTGCATTGTCGAGATGATCAAAGAAAGGAAAAGTTGAAAAAAAAAAGAGAGTGTGTGGAAACAGACCTCATGAATAATGCTACAGTCTACTGCTAAAATAATTATTTGTTTTATAACAGCGTTACAACGAGTAGGAGATTGTGCTAATTTAGTTCTAAGATCCTATTCGGCTAATTTTTAGCAAGCTTATCTAATTTCTTCAAGTGGGATTATCTGCTCCTATCTACAGCAACCCGAAATCGGTTCTTAAATTTCCCGCCATGCAAAAATATTTACTTACAATATTAATAAACAGAAATTTTGTGTTAAAAATTCGGCATTATATAGTATATTAAGCCATACATTGTTAAATGGACTTCATTTCACAATTTCGCGACGGCTATATAAATTATTTACTTTAATCACAACTATTAGGTTGGTGCGTATGAAATGTCGGATTCTTAAGTGATTGTATAAAACTGCATATCTTTCTTCAAAAGCTGTTTATTCAATCAAAGTATGCTCCATTCGCTTCAATACACTTCTCCCAACGAGATTTTAAAGCGTAGATGCCTGTCTTAAAAAAATTTTGGTCTTTAGAATTAATAAACTCTGATATCGAGTTTTTTAGACTGTCTTCATTTTCATAGTGTTTGCCCCTTAAAAACAGCTCTAAATGCTTGAAAAAATGAAAATCGGTCGGCGAGAGATCCGGTGAATAGGGTGGATGCTGCAATGATGAGCATACGTTTAACCGATCCAGCTTATTTCGCTCTGTCAGTGCGTGCGGTACCCACTTGTCCATCTTCTTAACCTTGCCAATCTCAGAAAGGTGTCTCAATATCGTTGTATGGTCAACTTTCATCCTGATAGCAAGTTCCCTCGTGGATACGGCTGGATCCGCTTCCACTAGAGCCTTCAGGTCATCATTCTTCACAGACGTTTTGGGTCTTCCGCGCGGCTCATTTTGCAGTGAAAAATCGCCAGTCCGAAATTTTTCGAACCAACGCTGCACTTTCCGATCGTTAACCGTATTCTCCCCAAACGCTTGGTTTATGTTGCGTGCAGCTTTTGCAGCACTATTACCAAGTTTGTACTCATATAAGAAAATGACGCGAATGTCGGCAGAATTCATATCGGCAATAAACTCAAAAGAAATAAAAAAGGGAAGACCTTCGAGAAAACCTATTTTGCTGAAATGAGTCTCTGGCAATGGACAATACGAGTATGAATGAGGTTATGCCAAATACAAAAGTATAACGAAAACAGGGAGGAAAACGTCCGCATGTAAAGAGAATCCGACATTTCATACGCACCAACCTAATATATCAGCGTTTAGATATGTTAAGAGCGATTAGATAGGTATAGAATACGATATTTTAGAGTCCTTGATTCAAATACAAATATAATTATATATATCTAATGTTTCCAATATCATATTTTAAGAGAGGTATTTTTATTTTAGCTAAAATAAGTATGGTTGATAAATGTGTCGATCAATTTTTCCCCCCACCTAAGAATCAATAAGACCGGGACCTACCGTGTAAAGGGACACGAAACGTTAAAATTCTCAAAAATTTCCATAAATCAGTTATTTGAATTTACTACTTAAATTTTGTCTAAGTGTTCTAAATAATAGTTTACTAGCTTACATGTGAAACACAAAGTTTCAATTAAAAAATTACTAGTTAAAAATGTTTCAAACAAATTTTATTTGTATTTTTTGAGCCATTATTTGCGTTTTAAAATTTTATTTATTGATTTCAAGCTTTTTCACAATTTTTGTAAAATAAAAACAAGTATTTTAAAAAATACATCAAATCGTTCCATTTTCGGGAAGAATTATGTGAGAAAATCAAATTGATTATTCCTAAAACAGAAATGAAATGTGGAAAAATTTCTTTTTACTAAAACTAAGAAATGAAAAAATAATGAATACTAAGTTTGATGTATATCGTATGCAGACCTACGTTAAACATTTCTTAACAAATTTAAACAAAATTTGAGACGCGAAGAATGTTTTCATTAAATTAACTTTTGACTTAAAAATATATATTTATTTTAAGAAAATTTAAGTTTTATCATAATTAATAAATTATAATAAAACTTAAAAATATAAGTTTTAAAAATATTTAAAAAAATACCATAGAGCGAGTTAAAAACTAAAATATTTAATAAAAAAATTATAATTTTCTCATTATAAAGTTATAAGCTGTCTTTTCCATTAAAGTTAAGTTTTTGCGCTTTTAAAGTCCTGTATCCCTTAAAGAGGAGATTCTGAATCACAACAAATATCAAAGACCAAGGTGGGATTCGAACTCACGAACTGATGAATGAATGGTCATAATATTCAATATTAGGCTGTCAACTGGACTTTTAACTAGATCTGAATCTAAGTTTAAATTCCTAAGAAAAACTTTCAGAAGTCAAAAATTAGACTTAAAAATTTAAATAACCTTTTTAATGGAATATTTTTGATTTCCAATAAAACTATTTAGAAGTAATATCATACAATATGTATTACAACAGAGATTAAAAATAACATGATTAGTATTTTCAGAATTTTTATGAATTTTCATATTTTAAGTTCCTCGGGTTGGAGCTCTCCATATTTATAATTTGTTATCTCTACAAAGAATCATAATTTTTAAAAATGTAAAAAAGCTTAGCTGAAACAACACACATACCGTAGACCATAACTTTTAATTCATTAAACAGCTGGAAATAGACACATCGTTGCTCACAGCTGCACTGTTTAATTTAGAGTGCAAGTTTTTCATACACTTCATCATTTTTTCGGCCAGAAATAGACAACTATTATTTGAGCTCTTCCAACGGATATATCGAAGCTTGAGCGAGATTAATTTCTAAAATTACAAAGTTAAAAATAATGAATCATTTTTTCTTAATTCATGAAAGGGCCAATCAGTGTAGTTCAGAAGCTTTATCTTATTCGAGGAAAAACATCCGGGTTCTTTGGTTTCAGAAGACGCATGTTCGGTATCCATGTCTTAAATTCACCCGATGAATTGTTTTTGTATTCCGCGTAATATTGTGTAGATGATATATGCATAAAAAAAGAAGAAAAAAATACTAATTTAAGAAAATCTGCATTTTGTAATGAATTTCGGTTACAATGCGTTTTAATCTTTATTGGCGACTTGTTTTGATAGTTTTAAACATTGATTTTTTTTTGGTGTATGGTTTGTTGCAAAAGAAATAAATCGTAAAACAAGCCAAAATAATGAATGGTAATTGGTAAAAATTACATAAACTGTTTAACAATATAAATAAATTTTA
This sequence comes from Latrodectus hesperus, assembly GCA_037975125.1. Classification (NCBI taxonomy): domain Eukaryota; kingdom Metazoa; phylum Arthropoda; class Arachnida; order Araneae; family Theridiidae; genus Latrodectus; species Latrodectus hesperus. Next base: position 85,510,351 of record CM075855.1, read on the forward strand.
ATTACTGAAAACGCTAATTTACAAGATTTTTTCTTCGCTTTTATCGCGTATTTATAAGCAAAGCTTTCAAACACTTTTTTTGTTTTAGCATTTTTATTAAAATACTCCTTGAAAAATTTTTTGATTAAATTGTTCTAATTACTTATAAGCATATTATTATGATAAAATTTTGAATCTAATGTATATTTAAAATTTTAGAAAGATAAATTACGATTATAAGTAATTATAGAATAAAAAGAAGCGATTTTAGAAGGATTAAACATAAAATTATCACAATTTTATGTTTAGAATATAAATAAAATTTTTTTAAATAAAAAATGGATATGAATATAAATTTTTTATAATACTTTTTACCTCTTAATATGCAAAAAAATTATATAAAATGATTATTTCAAATCCGGCTGAGCTGGCAATTGAATGATTAGTGCTGTAGTCTTCTGTTCAATAGTTGTGGGTACGATTCCCATTTCAGATATATAAGTTTCTTGAAGCAATTCGGAATATATTTTAAACTAATGATCCCTTTCGAATGGGTATTCGTCCATAAAATGTTACGATGGAGCAACAAATAAACAAAATTCCAGTAAATTATTTGTTTTTGCAATTACTCAAAATTAAATGTTACAAAAGCTGTGTTAAATATTGAAATTTATCCTAATTTTACGTAATTCTAAAAGTACGCAAAATTAAAAAGTTAGTGCAAAAAAATAAAATGAAGCAGATTTGAGTTGTCATTGACTTTTGTAAGAATTCTCTCTCGCTTTTGTATCTAAAAAAATCAGTAAAAAAGTTAAAAACAAACATTTTATATCAAAATTATATCCGTATTTATTACTGAATAACAATTTTACCCATGCGATTACAAATACGTTTTCTCATTAATATAATTAAACAGAAGATATATTGTATAATCACAGCCAGATAAAAATCTCTTTCCACATATGTTCCCAGATTTCAACGCAGTGCAATTTGAGGCAGGAAAACTAACCTAATTGAATAATTAAGCACGCATTTGATATGGGGAAAAAAAGGCGCAATTTCACCTACTCTCGCAAACAAGCATTTCAGATTAGATCAAGTCTCGAAATGAGAATTGAGATGAATTATTGCAGTAGAGAGCAGCCGACCACTTACGAGCCTCTTAGTTTTTATCATCAAGAGCTCTGCGATTGTTGATAGTCATTTATTAAGTTAAGGATGTCCAAACAATGAAAATGACACAATCTATTCTTTCTTTTCATACTCCTAATACATGCGTTATTAACAATAATTTAAGGGGTAATCACGCAATTGCAACTTTTCCTATTAATAATACTCAGAATGGTGAAGGACATTCGATTGATTAATATTTTCTTTGAAGTGAAGATGGCTTTTTTTTTTTCCTCTCAAATATACAAATGAAAAATTTCTGTTTCAATGGTATTGAACTAATGACAAGCCGGTAGCCGAATGGGGTAGCGATCTGATGTAAGGTTCTACTTTTCGTGGATTCGATTCCCGGTCTCGGATTTGGATGTTTACAGTGCTTCAGATTCTACTTCAAACAGTAATTCTCGGTCTAATAAACCATCGAGTGTAAAAACAAATGGTAAAATAACTAGAAGCCGGATTGCTTCGTCTTGGTGTTCTCCCCCGACTCGTGACTGGTAAGGTGGCAGGCAACCAGATGGTTCTTTCAAGGGTAGCCACAGACAGCAGGCAGCTCTATCATAAGTGGATATCTGAAATGTCTTGGGGTTAATCACAGAAACGAGATCTTTCCCATGGGTAGGTAATGCCCCCATCACGCATTTTATCCCTGGTCATATACTTTCCTGCTGAAGACTTGCAAAAGAGGACTTGTTTTGGACTATTTGTTAGTTCATGGATATGGTTTAGCCTAATGGCTAATGAGATAGGATAAGAAAGAACACCCATAAACTTGTGTAAGGGATTTTTATTATTAAAAATTTAGCTTATTGGAAGAAAGTTACTCATTTGATTTGCTTACTTAATCTATGCAACAATAAATTTTTATAGTTTTGCAGTAAATTAAATGTATAAGATTATTATGATTTACCTATTTTTTTGAAAAGTTTTCATTGTGGAAAGGCTTACATAAAAAAAAAATGTTTAGCGAAATAAGTGTTTCGTTTTTAAGATCCCTAGAAAAGACATTTTGAACACTTTAAAAATCTGTAACCAAAGTGCATTAAATATGTCTTAAACGCCAGTAAAAATCCCAAACAAGCATTCAGATCCTAACGAATATAAATGTTCAATTCCCAGAGACAGCGCGGCACGCCACCAGAGAAGAGGCAAATGAATTCAATCGTTCCGGAAAGAGGGCTTGGGAGAGAAGTGGGAGTTTTCGAAAATAGTTCCAGAATAATTCTCTGGGACAGTCATAGCTGACTTCAGAAGGAGGACACCGGTGTCGAGGGTGGGCAGGCATTCCAGAGCATTCGGACAATGGAAAACGACGGAGCTCCACATTTTTCACGCTTTTTCTGACAGAAAAGTGATTGGGCCAGTGATCCCCATACCTCAGTGCAGCTCTTCCCTCATGAATAATATTTCCTTCATTACTGTCCGATCCGCCCGGAAAGGATGGTGCGCGTGTCTGTGTTGGTTGTCGGAGAAGGGGATCGCATTTTGGAACAGGTAACTTGACGTCATGCAGCTGTGGGGGAGGATGGAAGCGGCATTTAAAGACTAACGATTTCTTAAGCGAAAAATCGATTCCGATCAGTCTGAAGAAAATTTTACGATTCAATCTAGAAAATACAAAATGTATTTCTCTTTTTGTGGCCACGTTTATGAAAATGATATCATAATTTTCAGTCAGTTTTCTAAAATATAAAATACAAATTCAAGTTGTTATGACACTGGCAAAGGCGAAAAATATAACTGATATCATTTTTATAGTATAATTCGGCACAGATGTCGTATAATCTAGGATGCTAAATTCTAATTTTTTTTTTTTGTCGACGAATTCATGTTGCCAAGATGACGTCTCGCGATGACGTAAATACTAGGATTGCCAAAATAGAGTTTTCTACATAATTCTTATAGGTTTCCATTTCTATGATATGTAATAAAAACCAGGTTCTGTGATGTAAACAAAACTCAGAATTTGGCATCCTGGATTATCGGTGCCAAAAACTCTAATGTCCACTGAATTTTAGAACTGGGTTGAACTGAGAAAGGTTTGGTTTGTCGCTCAACGGTCATTTTTTCGACACTAAGACCCATTGAATTGAACTTACAGTTTAAAGTGGATTCCGAACCATTCCAAACGTAAAATCTGGAGGTGGGAATCGAACCCAAGAAAGGTTAGCCAGAACGCTACCCTTTCGGATGCCAGTTCGGTTCTGTGCAGAATAAAGTGAAGGTTACATCAGGATGTTGATCTATGACTGACTTAAAACATAAGCTAAACTATATTTCGAAACTTTTTTGGTTAGTGTTTATTAATAATTTAAATTATACCTAATCCTAACTGGAGCGCACTATAGAGATGATTAAACCGCACTCCGCGTCAGGAATTCAGAAATTGACTAAAGCAGCGCTGTAAAACTCAGCAAATTAATAATTTCTTCTGAAGACATACGTCTAACTATTGCATAACCTATTGAACACAATCGGTGCATTCAGCTCTTACATGGCATCTCTTATATCCAATCACATACATTTTTAAAAAAAATAGATTAATAACTTTTATATATTACTAGAAAGATTGCCTTAACTAAAAGCTCATTGACAAAAAATAAAATAAAATTGCATTACTCACTGTTAGAGGGAGTTAGTTTGGTACGTCACTCCTGGAAAACAATACTTGTGAGTGGGCGTTATCCATATATGTGCTAAAATATAAGACACGCATTGCTCACACACCCTCAGCATCGAACATCGCCAAAAACCACAAGAAAATTTATTAAAGGAGAAATGCACACCCAGAAACGCATCGGAAAACGAAAGGGACACGAGGAATCTCGCATGTCCACAACAAGTGGGCGGCACTTCCAGAACAGTTCGAAATGGAAGCTTCGGTAACTGTAACCTCATTCGTAATCGCCTACATAGGAAAAGGACAACGAAGAGAACTCTCACCTACTTTTTACCGCTGCTCGGCGAAGAGCAGAAAAAACGAATTTGGGACTGAGGCGAGCTACAGAACATCCATCAGCTGCTCGCGGTGGACCACCCTTTGGTCATGGATAAGCCCGGCAGGAATATCCGCTGGAACGGGTACTTTCCGACGGACAAGGAATCCTTTCGAAATAAATAATTGCCTCAACGACTTGTTGTTAAAGGATAAACATCGTATTATGTCAAGGAAAGCGAAAATCAATTAAGTTATTTTTATGTCAGATTTATTCTAATATTTCAAAACTTTTTGATGGATCGTTTGCGTTTTCCCCAATGAATGTAAGGAAAGTAAAAAAATTAGAATATTTTAATTAATAGAATATGTTATATAATATTTTGATGAGAACAGTGCAATTCATTATTGTAAGGATGTTGAAAGAAATTTCTCCATAAATAATTTTACCAAATTTTTAAATGTAATATATTTGAAAGAATAAAAAATAAAACAATAGAATAAAAATTTAAAAAAAATTAAGAATTTGAAGAGTTTAATTGTGAAAGGAGTTTAATTTACTCAAAGTATGCATCTAATGAACATAAACTGTTGTTGTCGTCTTATGGCTAGGCTAGCATTTTGGGGTGCGCTGTTCCACTTTTCCAACTGAACTATATTTTGGTGTGGAGTCAGACTTCATCAGTACACACTTGCTACAGGTACCCTTTTATAGGGTAGGCAACCATTCGCAACACATACAAGGAAAGGACAAAGACAAGAGAGAGAAATTATATAAATGCCCGAACCGAGATTCGAATTCAGGACCTCCCCATCTGCAATTAGGCATGCTGACCACTAGACAGGGTGGGAGGCAATGAATATAAACTACTTAGAAGATTTGATCCATAATAAATTAGTTTCACGAGAGTAATTAAACATTATTAAATTGAAGCAACAATACGATTTTTTCATTGAAATCCAAAAAATGAAGACTTTGCAAAAACTTACGAAAACATCATCTGATAGAAAAGTTTCTACGTTTATTTTGCTTTTAAATCAACGGTCAGCTTTTTCTTTTACAAACGAAAGCTAATTCTAAAGGAACCTGTAGAATTCCCAAGATACTGAACGCTACCAACATGCATTTGAATGAGGATTCGAAACCACGAATTGTTAACTAAACAATAACCATTGAACAATCAATTCAGAAATAAATTTTAGGTCGATATGTGTTAGGATTTGCATACAGATTTCTGAAAGTGATTCTCCCGTCTTCTCGAAAAGGGAATATTTTATTGTTTTCATTTTTTTTTTTCACTTCGGAAAAAAATTTTCGTTGTTACACAAATCAACATACATAATCAGAACAGCACTTTGGATTGTTTTTGTTTTGTTTGTCGCTCAACGGTCATTAGAACCGGGAACTAAGGCTTAAAGTGGATTCAGAACCACTTCAAACATCCATGCCCAAGGTAGGACTCAAGCTCACGAACTGTTGAACCGAAGACTAGCGATTCGGCAGCAACAATTCTTTGGAAGTACACAAAAAAGAAATATTTTTAAATTTTTCTAAATTTCTAAAAAAATTTTCTAAAAGAGGAATTTTATTTGTCAGTTGAACTAACTAAAAATATTGAAAGATACTTTTTTCAATATTTTTTTTTAATTATAAAACAAATTTACAAAATATATTTTAATTGATACGTAAAAATTTAAAAAGCACATAAAATTATGAACTCTACTGCCTTTGTCGAAACTCTGGAATTCGAAATTACATAATGCATTGAAAGTATAATCTGCTTCTATTTAGTTATTATTTAAAAAGAAATGCTTAAAACTGAAAAATATGGATATTATTATATCAACACATTTTAAATATTTTTCAATTACTAGCGCACATTTTTGAAAATAAATAAACGTTTGTATGGAAGGGAATAAAATTTTAGAAAACAATTCCCTATTTTGAATCACAAAGCAACATATCCTGATAAATATATTGATATATCGCATCTAATATTAGAATTTCTTTAATACGAGACAAATGCAAACTGTCAGCACAAGCAGCTTTTAAATTTGTTAATGCATCATTTAAAAGCGAGCGGATCTACCGCAACTTGTCAAGTGTTGCCAATAAATTCAACCCAATTACATTGACCTTCACAAAATTACGTAAAGGGTATCAGCAGAACATTCCCGAACAATTGATTGCTAATAAGAGAGCGTTCCCTCCCTCCCCAGGTTATTGTTCACTTGTTGCGCAACCGTTCCATTCAATAAATGAAACCTGTTACTTATGGCTGTGTCGAAGTCAACGCAAGCGTAAATCGTCAAGACCAGTCCTTTATCTTAATAGGAGATCCAAATAGCTATAAAGATAGAAATCCTGCCTACCTGTTGCTGTGCCAGGATTTACCCGTGCTTCAAGGGCATGCCAGCAAGAAAGAAGAACCGCCATGATAAACAGCAGTAGATGTAGTGCGACGGATGGCAGTCGATTCGACAATAATAGGTTATTTTCCCTTTGATTTAGATGCAAACAATCATGCAATTTGGAAAACAATTTTATTAGGAGGAAGGAAAAGGGGGATATTAATAACACAGTTTGAAATTTTCTGTCTTTTTAAAGAATGGAACATTACAATTGATAAATATTTATCGATGAATTAATGATGTCTGGTAACTTAATATGTGGTCATCCCTCAATCTCAGTTGATTACTTCTCATAATTTTTAAAGGGTTAAAGACAATTCAAATAAAAAAGAGTACTATGTTTTACAAAAAAATTTTTTTAACAATAAATAAATAAAATCGCTTATATGTTATAAAATTAATTTAGAAAAGATTTCAATGCACATTTGATAAAAACGAAGCAAACTTTTAAAAAGTAAGGACTGAAAATAAGAGAAAAAAATTCTTTCTTTATTAAAAAATAACGTATTTTTTATTGACTTAACAGTCTCACTTCTTTAACGACAGTGTATTTTGTATTTGTCCTAATTTTCTCTTTCTTTTGCAAAATAATTATCCCTTTTAACCTTTAATGAAAGAATTCACGTGGAAATACTTTACAAAGAAGTGAAAAAATATAAACTTAAACTTTAAAAAAGTAAATTACATATTTTCTATTTTATAGTTGTTTATTTTATTCAATTCAGTCAAATAATATATATATGCGATTACTTTCAAATTTTTTGTTAAATTTGTTTTTGTTACCATACAAACAGAAATGGAAGATTAAAGCCTCATTATGCACCGATAGTTCAATTTTAATTTAACAAGTACATATTTTATAATCTCAACTATAATACAGTCAATTTTATCATTTGGTTATAATTTATACTTCAAATTAGGCGTAAATTACATTTTACTACTTTTGAAATGGAGCGAAGGCATTAAATTTGAACTAGCCTACATCAACAGCAAATGTTTCTTTGACATTAATAGTATTACGGTATACTATCCTAACTAACATTAATGGTTACCGAGCAGTAAATAAGAGCTTTTTAAATGTTTTCAAGTCAACCTTTTTACGTATTCTATTCTCATCCATGCGTATTTAGTAATTTTAACAATGATACGATAGGATTTTAAAAGTGGTAAAATTTCTTTAGTCAGTCGTTTAACGACAAAGGCAGATTTAAACCTGTATAATAATAATAATCTAACATACCTGGCAACTTTTCTAAAGCTTATTAAAGTTTAATTAAGCTTCTATTAATTAAGTTAACTAGATGACATCCTCAATGAATAATTAAATTTTTTAAGGTAAATATTTTGCACACAGGATTAGTTTTTTTCCTCCCTTTTTATGGTCACTTCTTCCTGTGATTTTTTTGAATTTGACTGGTACCTAGTTTTAAAATTTAAGTCAAGAGGAAATTTTTAATAAAAATATGTAGGTATGAAATTTAACACCAACATGAATTATTTTTTATAATAGCCATTAAAAATGTAAAACATTTTTGCTAACTTCTCTTCACTTTGATTTATTGAAAAATTTCAAAAAGGAATACGCACAGTTTTAAACAAAAAATACTCAATTACGGCTAAAATATACTGATTACTTTATGCTTTTAAGTCAATTTTAATATTTTTCTACACCAATATGTATTTTTTATACAGAAATTTAACATTGAAAATATCCTCCATCGAAAATTTAAAAAATAACAAGCAAAGAATAGTGCCGTGAACTAGCTTAATTATGAACAATTCCACCCTATTAAAACAAATGACAAATCAGAATAATAATTAAGTCCATCTCACAGTCACCTTTCTGAAATATTTCGAGAAACTGGAGAAAATATCTCCCTATGTTTATTTCAAAATTGGCGGGTAAAAAACTCAAGACAACTTTATCGCCACTTCAGCAAGGTATGTTTTCTGAAGGTGCTACAGAACGCAATTTCTCTTTCCCAGAAGAAATGCCCTAGCAACATCATGGATAACACATATTTTTTTCGTATAAAGTAATCCGTTGATTCTTCCGGTGAAGTAGAGGAAAGGAAGAGCATAATGCGGAAATGGAAGTCAGTTTCAGAACCACCCTCTCGGCGACTTAATGGCACCAGCGTGGACGTCACAGGAAAAAGGACTGGATGGACCTCGCAAAGAATGAGATTTTCTTTTTAATATTTTTCGGTAGCACCGATTGTTTATCTCTTCCAGCGCCCGTTTCATGAATGGGCATACTACATCTACTCCGTTTTCGGGTGACAAATTTCTCGGTCCTTGAAACATTAGGAACATACAGGATTTTAACTAGAATTGGTGGCATTATGTAAGCTTTTGGCGATATTTAAGCTATAGTGGCGAACTTCATGGAGAAAGTAATTAAAATTATCTAGTAGGATGTTAGGATATAAATTAATCGCACTAAGTTATTTGTCCCCTTATAGTTAAAAAATGCCAATTTTTAATTTAAATTGAAGTTAAATAAATAATGCATCTTGCGTATTTTGTGGGAAAAAATAGCAAAATTTGGCGACAATATTTTTTCAATGAGAATTAAATTTTAAATATTTGGTGAACAATGGACGATATGAGAATCTGGCATAAAATTCTAAGAATTCAGTCAAAGACAAAATTCAGACAGTGCATGATAAATGTAATTATCTATAAAAATTTATTAGTTTTACTTGGAACTCGAATCTAGATTAGTTATGACACCAAAACATTAATTGCTGTTGGTATGGCCACTGCGAGCGAACAGTTCAGCTAATACGGCTGTTTCTGAAGCACTTGAATAGTCATTTTATATTGACTTGCAGAATGACTTTTCATAGATAGTCGGCTATAGTAGTGTGTTGCAAGGGAGAAAACACTGGAAACTCTCAAGCACCCACTTCAACACAGAAATCAGAAACATAACATCTTGCTGGCAACAGTGACTAGGATTGAACTTGAAATATGAAGGGCAAGGGAGATTTTAGGACACAATCGTAAAAAGAAAAATTTAGGCATTAAAAACAATTTTGCACAATAATTCAAACTAAATCCTTTGTCTAAAAATTCCTAAATCTCTTAAAACTTTAAACATGGCATTTATTCTGACTTAATTCAATTATATATAAGTCACTGAAAAGAAATAAGTATCACATTATATTTACAAAAAGAAATGAAATTTAAATGAACGCCTTTTTCCATTTTTAAATTTTAATAATGAATTTATTCGATGCACGGAAACTGTTAACGTTTAATCTAAATCACAATTCAATCAACATTGATTAGGAAATAAAAATCTATGAAATTTTACTTACTTCAAGCGGGAAATTCCCACATGAAACATTATCAGGTGCATCTCTACTTGAGCTATTTCTGCTTTCATGGTTTATATAGCACTTCTCACAGCTCGTAAATTTAAATTTGTGATTTTTTTTCCACGAATCACCACCTCTGTCACGTATCGATCGTATCCTTGAATTCCGATTAAAAGTTTCTCTTCAAACTTTCTTGTTCATGTCCTATTGATAATGTAAATCTATTTGTTTTCATAACCAGATGATATGTCCCAACGATTCTGTTTCAAGCAAAATATTCCACTATTTAGAATACTGTAATTTTCTCAAAACGGACAAATAACCGAACTGAAGAATATCGAGTTACAAATTGACTAAACAGTGGAGTTCACAAGAAAAGAAATGGTAGAATAGCTGTATTTACGATTGGCGATCACATCCCCTAAAAGAGTGAATTATTTGTGTATGCCTGCATTTCGCGCCAAAGGCAAACACAGTTTGTAGGTCTGTTGACATGAAAACAGGCGCACGTTCGAGCGGCAGAGAAACCCATCACCTGGAAGAAGTAAATTAGAAGTGTTTTAAAAAATGGGAGAAAAGGAGAACCAGTTTTCAGCCATTTCGCGCCGTTCTGGGCGAGTGATTGTCTCTGGCGACCGTGGCAGGAATATGGAGATTATTGTTCCGGAAAAGGGAAGTTCTAAGTCAACATCGATGGAATGGCAGCCGCATCCACTCAAAGCAGAGCAACAAACTGGATGGACCATGAAAAAATGCAGCTCGCCAACAAACACGACAAGCGCACTACTACAGCACACAAAGCCAAGAGAATTGGTATTCGAAAATTCAAAAAGGCGTGGAAGTGCAGTTCATTTTTGAAGATTTTAAACCGAAATTGCTTAAAATAAATAAACTGGATCAATTTGCAATAAAAAAGAAATTATCAAAAACTAATGATTACACAGAATCTGCAAATTACTTTGGTTTTCTTTTTGCCTGTAATTTTCTTTTCACCATGACTGAATAATATTTTCATGCAAACTTACATGCAATTCAGTTTATAACTTTAATAAATTAAAAATCTTCTTGATAATAAAAAAATAACTTAACAATCATAATTTTTTCAGATTACTTTTTTTTGGTACACTTCGAACGTAGTTTTGAGCAAAAATACATAATTTATTTAGAACAATAGATAAATATTTTTCAATATTTGAAATGCGTGATTCGACTTATTCGCTAAATTGTATTCAATTAACCAATTAAATTTTAAAAAGAAATGTATATTCAATTTTTTTAAATTCTTCGAAGTAAATGCAAAAAAATTATATTTAATGATAATAAAACTATATATAACTGAATTTTTTAATCATTACTTAATTTAATTTAAAACTATTGAACTCAATCATTTTCCTTGTTTGTAAAGCAAAAATATATTATAGAAAACAATGAAAATTAAAACTTATGGGAAAAAATACATAGTAGTTATATGTATATATATATATATATATATATATATATATATATATAATATAAAAAGTAAATATCATCAAATACTGATCACAAATTTGATATTTCATTTAATCAATAGTGAATTTCTTTTACAGTATTATTAAATTAGATTTTTTTTAAAAATTTAAAATATAAGTTCAGACGCCAGCCAATTTCAAAAGCGGAAAGCTTTAAATATTTTATCCTATTCAAATATTTTCTGCTTGTGTATGTAATTTTCATTCTTCGGGAAAATTCTTAAAACACTGAACATTTGAAACAGGAATAGTTGGCATCCTTTGGCGATATTCGAATGCCCACCTAACTGGAAAGCAACGATTGCTCACTCTCTCGCAAACCTCGAGTTGTATTCAAGTTCTCCCACACTGAGAGAGCGTGAAAGGGTCTCTTGAGAAAAAGGAAATTCAAGGGCGGTATGCGAACAACTTCCACGTGCTTGCGAGTAGGTGACGAGAGCCAAAGAAAACAACCTTTCTACTAAAAAAAATTATTATTTTAACTGGAATTGGGAGAACTATACATATTATACACAGGTGTGATCTTATGGTACATCTTATACCTACTTCATACACACTGGAGTTTCATCTAACTTAATTCATTTGTGCCTCAAGATAAGTACGTTTCGTAAATTATTATTGCGTTTTATTAAGTATAAAAATCTGCTTTTAAATGCTAAAAAAATGCTAGAATTTGGCAGCATCTTATTCTTTGGAGATTGTAAATCCATCTGCATGTATTAATGGTCTGATAGAGTTGGTGGAGACAAACACAATGAAATCATAAGTCCATGGCATAAAACAGAATCGTATCAAAAGTACTTGTGATTTGATATGATGCACACATTTTAGAATTCTATAATTATTTTTTGTAAAATAATAATAGATAAATCTGGTATTTATAGAATATTCTAATTTGAAACATTACAGAGAGAAAAATGACTGGGTTTTTTTTTAGTTTATTTAACGCTCTGATCACTTTTTGCCCACGAGAGTTAAATGTGTGGACAAGGAACTAAATATAAAATGGATTCCAAACATAGATAACCAAAAAAGTCGAAAGTTAAAGCTGCCGAATTAAAAAAAAAAAGTCAGAGTATTAACCATTCAAATGTAAGTTCAGCCGTCAGGCAACAGAAAAAGAAAAAATAAAAAAATTCTAATTCCATATCTTTATTCGAAATAATAGGCTCCATTTTAAGAAAAAAAATGTGATATTTATTTATAAAATAAAAACTACCTTGCTTTCTTTTAATATTCTAAAACTTCCAAAGTTGTAGATTAAAAATTCAATATAGGTTAAATATTTAATCTGAAACTTTCAAAGTTGTAGATTAAAAATTCAATATAGGTTAAATATTTAATCTGAAACTTTCAAAGTTGTAGATTAAAAATTCAATATAGGTTAAATATTTTAAATTTTTTTTTGATAAATATGCAAAATTAAATTAAAAACTTGCTATGAATTTGTAGCACAACTAACAAAACCAAAACGGATGTCATGCCTAAATAACAGAATGCAAACGATATACTGAAAAATAACGAATTCTTGCTGGCATCCGTTAAAAATTCGAACTGCGAGTTACATGTACGGTAAAGATAAACATTCCAATGTGAGAAAAAAAAAATGGCGGAAGTTACGGGAAGTAACTCACGTCCGTTGAGGTTGTGCCCCATCTTCTTGCTTATATTCAAATTTAATGATGGAGTTGGAAAATTTATTTACCCAATAACCATTAAGGCAGGAGGCCGCGTTTAACACCTTAAGGGCTATCATTTGCTCACCTTATAAAAACACTTAAAGCATGCGCACGATCGAAAAATTAAGATAATGTAGACGATGAAATATCGATGAGGATTAGGAAGGAAAAGAAATGAAAGAAAAACTGCCTTGTGTGTGTCTGTGCCAAGGTCTCGCGTGATCTTGAGCGTTTTCAAGGTGAAATTAAATTCCCAGCTAACCCAGAAATGCTAATAGATGGCGTGGGCTGATAGCCCCAGGTGCAAATAATAATAAACAGGACTGTGAATGGGGGTTTTTATAATTTAAGAATCAAGAGTAAGAATTTTCAGTAGTAAAACACTGAAACAGAAGTTGGATTCCTTCTGGAATTAAGTGTTCAAATACGACGGAGTATTCAGAAATGATGAATGCGCATGTCTGCAGTATTTTCGTTCTTTCTTGAATCGGGAACGGCTGGACATGGAATAATAAGAAACCTGCACGGGTGTGATGTTAGTCCCAAGGTAATTTAAAAGAGGCTACGTTTCATTTCTAAATCTTGATTACTGTTCATAGTTCCTTTCAATCATCGTCAACACTGACTTGATTTCACTGTAAACGCAGCGATGCTCATCGTTCTAGAGCTGGTTTAACTATTTTTGTTTATTTACTTATTTGCTGAACGGTCATTTTTTTTTTACACACGAGAACTAGTTAGACTAGAAAATACAGTTTAAATTGTATTCGAAATCACTACAAACATCCAAGTTCAAGATTGATTTCGAACTCACGGACTGTTGAATCGAAGGCCAGAGTATTCGGCTGCCAGCTCAGTTTCGTTCCGGAATTCTTCTCGCTTCAAGAACGGAATTAGACTAGGAACTACAGTTTAAAGTGTATTCTGAATTATGCAAACATCCAAGTTCGAGGTGGAATTCGAACTCACGGACTGTTGAATCGAAGGCCAGCTCGTTTTATTCCGGAACTCTACTCGCTTCAAGAACGGAAGCATGCGGTTCTTTTCTTCTTTTAAAATCGTTATTTACGCTAATCGCTGGCGATAAGGAAAAATGTAAGGCGTTAGCTCATTCTCTCTTCCTATATTGTCAGAGTAATTTTTTTTTGAAAATAACATTTGATAGTTTTTTAATTTTTGAAAGAATACTGTTTTTTTTCCACAGAAACGAACTTGCTTTCGGTTTTCTCAATATACCACTGATCTATACGTGAAATCTCGTTACATGACGCAAAACAGTATGATATTACATCGTTATTTTTCCAAATTACAATTTTCCCCGAAAACTAAGTAACGTTTTTCACTTGAAGACATGGACTGCTAATATATACTATAAAATAAGAATATCTGATGGACTGTGTAAGTAACAAAGCACATTACTTGAAATTCTTGGGAGCATTCATGGAAAAATTAAAAAAAATAAAATAAATAATTAATGCTTTTTTGTCATGCAAATGTTTTCTCTTATTACGTACCGGGAATCGTAAAAATAACTTTATTTTTTATGGATTTAATCTAATTTAGATGGGAACAGAAACACTTAAAGATTTGAGTACAATTGCGAGGAAGAGAGAGAGAGAAAGAAAGAAAGAGAGAGAGAAAGAAAGAGAAAGAGAGAGAGGAATTCTCCGCAGTGTCAGTGGAGCAGGGCTGAACATGCCTCCCCTGACCATACTCTTAGGTGCTTTGGTTTTACAGTTCTCGAGATTTTAAAAGGATCCATTTTTGGTTTCAGATATTTTTAGAAATTATTGGTTTTATGGAGATGGTGTAGCAACGCTAGGATTAGAAACAACAATAGGAAAAATAGAAGTTTATCGCCAAACAATTTTTCATTTTATTAATTAACCGCACATACTATTATCATATGTAGCTAAACACTGTTTCGAAAGAATTTCACAGAAAAGAATTACAACGAAATCAAATTTTTAATTTACAAATAGTTCCTTTCGATTTTTTAATATTTGACCGTCTGAAAATTTTTTAATTTATAATTCTGACAAAATTATAAATAAATTATTTGTTTACATATAAACTAGGATTGTTATAAATTATATAAGGCAAATGAGCTAATTTATTTACATAAAATTTGGCACATAAGAATAGCGAAAAATTAATAAACACATAATTACACATTTTTTTATTGAAAAGCTGCGAAAAGTAATAAATTATGTACAAATATTAAAAATAGAAAATCTAAAATGTAAACTTGTTTTATATTGAAAATTATATAGAGCTATTTTTATATAATTTAATATTTGTATTATATTAACTCTATAATCATTTGATTTACTCATTATATAATATTCGATATAGCACCATTTCATTTACATTTCACAGATAGTATTCATACAAGTCTAAAGTATGCAGTGTTTAAAGAATTCCGCTAAAAATAAATTATAACATTGATTAAGAGAAATATTTGTAAAATAAAAACCTGAAAATATTTTTATTTTACAAATTAATAAGGATTGATACCACATGTATTGACGAAATCTACAAAGAATCAAATGCTAGGATGTGTCAGATATTCCAAAAACAGTTCTTTATTAGTTAATTATGAAAGAACATAAATATTTACGAGAACTACAAAGCATACAATATTATGCGTCGAAAATTGTATAAAAACACTTTTTTGATTACTTAATAAATTAATTATTCTAGACACCGCGGAAATTTAATTCGTTATGCATTAGTCCATTATGCATCAACAAGTAGTTGTTGTGGCAACAGCGTGCTTCCCTGTAACTAACCCTGAGTTGGGCTCTGCCAATTAGATAGAAGCAGCCGGGGAGGGGAGTCTTCATTATTTTGAAGCAGGATCAAGCAGAAGACCCCAATACTCGGCCTGTCACTCCCAGAGGTATCATTTCACTTGGAGGACAATGCGACCACGCCCAGTTTTAGCGTGCCCCAGCCGCCATGAGCGACCACGACGGATCTAAGGTTAAGCCGAGTTTCGAACTCACTACCTTCCAATAACAAGAACGACGCCTTACCCCCAATCAAGCAACTCTCATCAACTATTAGTGTCAAAAACTCTGAAAAAACTTTTTATCAATTAATAAATTAAATAATCACGATAGAGGCTGTAGGAATTGATACGCGCAATCCACAACGTAATAAATATTAGTATGCGTCAACCATCATAACGATTTCGTTTAATGGAATAGTCAATATATTTAAAATATCACTTTTTAAATAATCATTTCATTTAATCAAAGATTGAAAAAAATAATTTTTTTACAACTTAATTGAAATCGATTGAACCTTTGTTTAGAATGCAGAAAAATTCCATAAAGATTCGTTACCAAGCAACGTTCCTGGTGGACAGCATTCTCCTGAGGCAACCGTACTCGAACCGACGGTCGTTGCCGCACTCCTTGAAGTGGCGGGACCCGTACACGGTGCCGTCCATCAAAATGTACATCTTCCACCCGAGTGAATCGAGCTCAAGGGTTTGGGAGCGCAGGCCACGCGACCGTCAGGAAAAACGGAATCCTGATTGAGACATCGATACGTTATTATTCCTCGCCGAACATCTTCGCCAACCGCGTACCTGCCACGGCCAAGAACGGAGCTAGCCCGTGTCTTGGTGAGGGAATTTCTGCCGAATCACACCGCTAAATGAACCCTTTCATGCACGTCCGATATCGGTTATGACATGCAGAACACAAGGATATATCAAGTTGCTCCAGAAAAAGTGTTATTCCCCCCCCTCTGCTTTCAATTTTATGAGTGGAAACAGAAGAGGGGGAGAAATGGGAGCTGTAGCTTGTTTCCGCAATGTAGTAGTGTGACAGAGAGAATTTCAGAGCTCCCTGTCATAAAACACATTTCTGACAGGTGATTCTACTTTTTGATGCAGGAAGTATTTCATTATAATAAATAAAATAAAACGAACATCTGCATATTTTGGAGAAACAATTTACACTAAAGAGAGCAGTGTCATTTTTAATGTTTAAAATGATTGTTTATGGCATAGTAAAAGAAAAAAAATACATTATATCTATTTAAAATATTGATGTTAAGCCATCAACATAAGTTTATAAAAAATTCAGCAAGAAAAATTAAAATGTCAAAAAAACTTTTTCAATTGATGAATTTATATTAGGTTGGTGCGTATGAAATGTCGGATTCTTAAGTGATTGTATAAAACTGCATATCTTTCTTCAAAAGCTGTTTATTCAATCAAAGTATGCTCCATTCGCTTCAATACACTTCTCCCAACGAGATTTTAAAGCGTAGATGCCTGTCTTAAAAAAATTTTGGTCTTTAGAATTAATAAACTCTGATATCGAGTTTTTTAGACTGTCTTCATTTTCATAGTGTTTGCCCCTTAAAAACAGCTCTAAATGCTTGAAAAAATGAAAATCGGTCGGCGAGAGATCCGGTGAATAGGGTGGATGCTGCAATGATGAGCATACGTTTAACCGATCCAGCTTATTTCACTCTGTCAGTGCGTGCGGTACCCACTTGTCCATCTTCTTAACCTTGCCAATCTCAGAAAGGTGTCTCAATATCGTTGTATGGTCAACTTTCATCCTGATAGCAAGTTCCCTCGTGGATACGGCTGGATCCGCTTCCACTAGAGCCTTCAGGTCATCATTCTTCACAGACGTTTTGGGTCTTCCGCGCGGCTCATTTTGCAGTGAAAAATCGCCAGTCCGAAATTTTTCGAACCAACGCTGCACTTTCCGATCGTTAACCGTATTCTCCCCAAACGCTTGGTTTATGTTGCGTGCAGCTTTTGCAGCACTATTACCAAGTTTGTACTCATATAAGAAAATGACGCGAATGTCGGCAGAATTCATATCAGCAATAAACTCAAAAGAAATAAAAAAGGGAAGACCTTCGAGAAAACCTATTTTGCTGAAATGAGTCTCTGGCAATGGACAATACGAGTATGAATGGGGTTATGCCAAATACAAAAGTATAACGAAAACAGGGAGGAAAACGTCCGCATGTAAAGAGAATCCGACATTTCATACGCACCAACCTAATATATATATATATATATATTATTTCTTTATAAATGAAATTTCTTTAAAAAATGAGAATATGCTTATTTTTAATAAAAAAATAAATTATAATTTACTGTTTAATTATGATTTCATAAAATAAATCACTAAACATCACGGCTAAAAATATTCTTAATACCTAATTATAAGGAACTTTACAACATATATATGTAATTTGCAGACGCGAATTTGTTTTCGTTTTACAGTATATTGGATAATTTTTCTTAAATATGTTTCATAAAAACTCTCTGGAATGATGAATCGGGTCAAATTCTATCTCGGATCATTTTAATATTTAATATCACACACACAAAAATGTAAGATTAATATAAGTAAAAAAAAATAGATTAAAAAATATTCTTTTGTGAAATCAACATCGATAAATGAAATTATAGAACTTATTGAATTTTAACCAAATTTTTTCGAATTTTTGGATACATTTTAAATTCAATTTGAATATTTAATACAAGAAATTTTAATCAATAACTCTTAATTAAAATTTATTTCATTTAAAATAATTTCCGTAGTAGAAAATTCACTAACGTGTCGCGGGAATTTTACCACTGCTGCCAGAACACTCATTAAAGGGCACTCACGCCACGGTTCCAGTGAAGAGGTCAGCACCACACATCTTCCAGAGTTTATTTTTCAAAAGCTCTCAAAGAGGGCTGGAGAAAGCGATAAAAGGCAACTTCGCAGACCCATTCATTCTTTGTACGCAAGAGCTACTTGAATGGGAGGGGGGGGAAAAAAACCCACGAATAAGAAAATTAACGTCTATGGTGTGGAGATAAAAGCGAGAACTTCGAACGTGTTGCAATTAAATTTTGGTTAAAATAAATTCTTATCATGAACTCTAGGTGTTTCTGTTGTTAGTGCTAAAGGGGATTTGACTAGTTAAAAACGCGAAAGGTTTGAAAATAAATTTAAAACCAATTGAGGTTACATTAAAGACGCGAAGAGTTAAATTTTATGTTATTTTAAGAATTTGCAGAATTTTTTTCGTTTGTTGGTAGATTTTATGATTTTGAAAAGAATAAAAACTCAATTTGATTAATACATTAACAGACGTATCACACCGATTCAACGAAGAATCATCGAAAAATATTTTATTTTAATTCAGTTTTGTATATAAATTATTGTAAGTATGCTATTCCCTTTATCATCTTAATCATGTTTATGCTATCTATAGACATTATCTTAATTCATTTCATAAAATAAGACGGATTCAAGAGCTATTAATTTATAAAGTTGTGGTTTGGTCTGTCACTTAACTGTTTTTTGCATCAGACCGATTCCTAAGGTGGTTAAAGAGATTAAATTGGATTCCAAACCACTCTTCAAGGTGGGATTCCAACTCATGAACTGAACCGAAATGAACCTGATGCTAGTATTGATTTTAAAACTCATCATTCTAATCTACATAGCTATGATCACAAATGCACAAGATAATGGTATAAAGAGTTTAATATATTAAATAAATAAATCACATATCTATACTTTTACGTTATTGTTGGTATAAATAGAATAATCTTTCATTTGATAATGATCTGAGTTATCAGCAGTATAAGATTACAGCTAAGTAGATGAAAATAAACCTATTATGTAGAAGAAATAACTAAATAAAAATAATTAAATCGTCCTTGGCGTTTTAAACTGATCATAAAGGGAATGTTTTGTTTCGTCTTTTTCATTGTGCTTTTTCTTCTGTTCTACTGTCAACGCTGTTTCTCAAACCGATGCTTTGGTCTTTGCATAAAAAAATCGTTTTATTGGCAAAATAAACTTCGACAATATTTTTAATCTCGATTCCAACGAGTTGAAGACAGTCATTAAATCAATTGAACTATTGTTAAGGGCATTTGGTTCAAAGCGATTCGATTCCAAACGACATCTGGTTTCATATACTCGCACCAACCAATGTTTTACGCACAAAATGTATATCAAAAAAAGGATGAGAGACGCTTTAACGGATTGCAAGAGAGCGTGAAATGACACAAGAGATGTTGCTGAGATGGATAGCCAGCCAAGATAACTTGAATCTGTCACAAACACAAATTAGAAAAGATAACAATTTTAGAAAATTTTGGAAGAAATATCGCTAAAGATTTGAAAATTTAAAAACTAATTATTTAGAACAGGTAATTTTCATGATTTTGAAAACTTTTACAACGATAGCAATTATTATTAAAAAATACTTCTTTATTACTGGTAAAAATCATAAGATTTTTTCTCATCGCCTTGTTTGCTGCCGCTCGAAGAATTTGATTTGTTGGCAAGCAGCAAATTCGTCGACAAGTCGGATTGACGACGCCGTTTGAATATGACACTGTAAAGAATTATGTGTGACGTAGGATTCTGACGTCATAGATATTTTAAATTAACGAGAACTAAAATAAAACGACGTAATCATAATCTCAACTGGAACGAAAAAAACAACCCCTTCATGGTTAATAAAAATACATGTTTGTTATAACGAAAAAAATATTTAAACTGAAAACTAAAATGGAAAACAGAGAACGTTAAATTCAGAAAACTATTTCATAAACAATTACAGGATTTATTCGATATAAATTTCCTATAAAAGTCAGTTTTCTATTTTTTTTTTTTTGAAATACAGGATTCACAGGATATTGACTCTTTAGCAATCATTTTTGTTGTACAAAATATAATCATTTATATTTTTAATCCTAATAATAAATCTATTTTGGAACATGGTAAATACAAGAATATATAATTTTGTACAAAGCTATTTATCATAAGTCTTGCTGGTTACAAATATTTAAAATAACCCGATATTGATAAACAACGTTATTTAAAACTAACGAAATATAGGAAGGTGAAAATATCACAAAATAATTTCTACAATAAAAATCAATGAAATTAGAGATACAATCCTTCAATGGAAGGGTTATCATTGTAAACTTTATGTAACTATCTGATTATTTTCTATTGTTATTGAAGAACAATGCCATTTACAACGAGTTAGATCAAGTTATTATGCAAGATAGTTTTTATAATATGAATTAAAAATATTTGAGCAAAATGTTTTTGAATTCACAATAGCTAAATTTTAAAAATATAAATATGTTTATTTGCAGTCTTGCATTATATTGCATTTAGCATTACGTACAGTGGAGGACTATTAAGTATCTGAGTAAATGAGCTTTTACTAATGAATTAAATCAAATACAGACATGAATTATCCATCTTACCAAACCACAGCAAAAGAGAACATAAAACGAGTCTTACCTATAAAAGAAAAGAAAGTAAAATTAATTTCGCATTAAAAGCAAATTTCAACATCACATTTATCATTCAATATTAAGAGAGAGTGTGATTTGCTTTATTCACATATTACCTTTCAATGAAAACGTAGTCCATTTATCTATCATAATGTTTAACGAAATATGAAATGAAACAAATAAAATTAGTACATTGCCTTTTTGATATATCTATAAAAGTACGAAACCATTCTATTTGTCTTAATACACGCTTCTTCTTCTTCTTAAGGTTGGGTTTGTACGTCATTGGGCACCTCTGCTTTTATCAGCACTTTGTACCAATAACTCCAAACCCAGTGTTTCCTAGTTCCAGTTGCTCGGGTCACCCACTTTATTAATAAAGTCTGATAACCGTTTAATGGAACCTAGGTGTAACTCTCTAGTATGGATGATGCCTAAAGAAGTTAATCTAGAGAGTGCAAGAGCCTCGCATTCATAAATGATATGCTCTGCCGTTTCCTCTAGCGTTTGACATTTCCAGCAGATAGGGTCTTGCTGAAACAGTCCCATCTGGTCAGAAAGTCAGTCATGCTAGGGATAGCTTCCTGGCTTTCACCAGAAGATGGTTTGGAGGTCATTTAATACACGCTTAGTCACTCAAGGGTCGTTTTTCGAAGGTTAATTAAGACCGAGACCCACAGTTTAAAGCGGATTCTAAATCACTACAAACATTCACGGACTAACTGCGATTCGAACCTATGAACTTTTGAACCGAAGGCGAGAGTGGCAACTTCATGGACATAGTCATCATGGGGTAGCTGTTCTGAGTTCGATTCCAGTCTCTCTTGAAATGAGGGACGCGGACTGTTCACTTCATGCAGGTGAGTCCAGGGAGCTTCCATCCTTCTATATCTGATTATGGCTCACCGTGCCTTCCTGGATAGCAGTAATACGTCATAAAAAAAAAACCTCAGAATAATCTACCGCAGTAAAACTGTCAAGTGCAATTTTTCACACAATTTGAAATTTGATTTCTTGTTTGCACCCTAAATATTCCATTGAAATAAGATTCACCTACTGAACTGGTCAGAGAGGACAAGGCCAGCTCAGGCAATAGTAAAGAATTGATTAAAGCAGCACACTTTATGATAAAACATGCATGTCTGTAGAGAGAAGAACAATTGGTTTGCGTCAAAAATGGTGGTACAAAAAAAGTTTTCACTCGAATGACTGTATACTGTCAATATTTCACATTTTTCTCTTAAAGCTACGTAATAAAAAAATGGCTACAATATGCTGCTTCAATGATTTCCGGGTATTTACATGAGTTCGATTTGAAAGCGTATAAAATCATGGGAACACTATTTGACACGATTTTGGGTCCAACATCCAAATTTAACTTACATCGTGTGTCGTTATTTCCATTTGAAAGCGAATTTTTAACGTTCTCGATAAAACACATTTTCTTAAATAAAGAAGTTAAATTTTTCTCTTCTACAGTATTTCAATAAATGAGGGCTTTCCGCGCACTTCTGAGGTCATTTTCTGCAGAGGACGCCTCATTCAAAAGGCTACAGTGGTTCTGATCGACTAGTGACGTTCATGCTGGAAGAAAGAATCGAACTCACGAACTGTTCACAGTGCTAATTATTCAACTAACAGCTTAGCTTTCAATAGAAATGGAAAAAATTTCCTAACATTAATAGATTTCATTTGCAGATGGAATACTTTTTATGAAAATCAGTAAACATTTTTGCTCTTAAAGGTAGTGATATATAATTGATTATACAGGGTGATCATAATTAAACTGCTAATTTAAAAACGCTGTAAAAAAGAACCACTGGTCAGAAAGACCTGAAATTTCACCAGAATGTACTTCAAGCAGGGGGATTTTGTTTGGCGTGTGAAAAAAATTAAGAAAAAAGTGGCCAATAGATGGCGATGCACAGGCGGCTGTAGGTTAATTACATGAATTCTGACATGAACGATAATCAATTGTGGCTGTAAGCTGAACGTTAAACCAGTTGTGCTATTGTAAGTCAGGCAGATGTTGTGGCACTCTTGGTGTAAAGCCTATTCAGAGCGACAAGGTGGTGCCACATCGAATAGGAAAAAATCGGTTTTTAATTGCCCTGCGGCCAAAACCGTAGAAAAAGCCAACAATAATTCGGTTTTTAATTGTCCTTAGTCTTCTTCAAGAAATTTTCAATATGGTGTCCACCATTTTCTGTTAGGAGGTGTAAACGTAAAACGGTATTTTCCACAGCAGCTTGGAGTGTATCAGTGCTGATGTTGTTAACGTGCTGAGTAATGCGGCATTTCAAATCCGCTAAGGTGTCTAGTGGAGCACTGTACACAACATTTTTCAGAAATCTCCAGAGCCAAAAGTCACAGGGAGTGATGTCCGGTGATCGTGGCGGCCAGGGAGTTGGAAAATGTCGGCTGATAATACGGTCATTTCCGAAATGGCGTTGCATCACCATCGACAATTAACGAGAATTCAAGCTACTCAGCATTTTATACAAGACGTTAATTTGCATATAACCACCTGTGCAGCGCCATCTACAGGCCACTTTTTTTCCTACTTTTTTTTCCCACGCCAAACAAAATCCCCCTGTTTGAAGTACATTCTGGCGAAATTTCAGGTCTTTCTGACCAGTGGTTCTTTGTTTACAGCGTTTTTAAATTTGCAGTTTAATTATGATCACCCTGTATTTTACTAATATATTTTAGATACAATTTTATGGTATCATTAGTACTTTTTTTATTTTTAGCAATTTTTTTTTAATTTTTGGCAATATTAGTTTTTAAAAAAACGTTCATTAATACGTTAAATATAACAATTTTCAGCTTGAGAATCGTAAATATGTAAAGCCTAACATGTCGTCCTACGTTATTCCCAATTTCTTTTAATCTTTATTACATGTCACCTTAATTTAATAAACACGAATTTGATTAAAAAAATAAGACTTCCTTAAAAGGATTTCGTTTATTTTGGCACTCAATATTCATTTTTTGCACCCGAGGGCTAATTACACCTGGACCTACGGCTTTAAAGCGGGATTCAAACCCACGAACTTTTGACCGAAGGAAAGAGCACAAACCATCAGACTACCAGCTCTACTCATTAAAGTAGAACCAATATATTCCTAATTATACGCAATTTTATCTTTCTCTAATGAATTTAAAAATGATCTTATATAAACAAAAGTAATCTGGGATTTCTTTATAAGGAAAATACACTTATCTAAATTGTAACATTCCGTGTGAGATATAACTTTATTATTATCTCTTCACACTGCAGACAATAACAGTTTGGTATCTAAGATAATATCGAGTCACGAGAAAAGGGTTTTGACGATTAAAACAACTTTAAAAAACTAAACTAGTTTAAAATAGATACCAGTACATAAGCTATATCGATTTTTCCCCTGACATTTCTCCGATAATCGTTACATGATAAATTCGCTGTATTTCATTTAACGGCGAAAGAACCGGAGAACTCTAATCCTAAAGACATTAAAACTGATGTAAAAGTTTGAACTAGAAGCGACCCACTCGGCAGCGTTTGCGAAATGTTTTCCCTCCCCTCAGAAACTTTAAAGAGATTATAAAAGACTTAAGTTGGTTTTATAAGCAGGAAGAAAAAATATGAAGGATTTAGATTTGAAGTAAAAATCTAGATTTTAGTTTTGGAAAGCCGTAGCCAAAGAAAGGGCTAAAACCATAAATGTCCGTTGAAATTGCTTAAGTGGTTTTATTTGGAACATTAGGAATTCATATGCAAGAAACGCATTAACGGTGAATGTCTTGGTTTAGAGTGAAGACCATTTCACAATTAATTCGCCCGCTTCAATCAAATCAATATCTTTTAATATTTAACCAAATTATTTAACTATGAAGGATTCTGAAGGTTCTAAAAAACAATTGATATACGATAGAATAATGTACTGTAGCACTAATTTGTTTCATAATCAATGCAAGACATTAGTTGGAATGATTTAAAAAAAAAACAATATCTCTTAGATAGAAAAGAAAATATGTTTGGACATTATCTTTTCTAAGCGTTTTTGATGTTCCATCTATTAAAAAGCAGACAAAATAGTTTTGGTTTATTTGGTTTACCCGTTTATGGTAATTTTTAGCGCATAAGAACTAATATGACAAATGATTTTATAATATTACTCTATGAATTAAAACTATAGAATAAATAATTCGATTTATTTTGTCCGCTACGCTCTCACTTTCTGCACACGAGGGATGATATATGGGACCCAAAATTTTAAATTCAATTTAAAATTACAGCAAACATCCACACCCATGTTAGGATTCGAACTGATGACCCGAGTTCTCCTCATTCAGCTACACTTACTCGTTGTTAATATTCGACAACATGCGTTGATATATTTGCAGAAATAGTTAACAAAGTTTATAAAAAGCCTATTACGAATACACACATACTTGACTACGCAGTAGTTCATAGTTTATAAAGCATATAACTATATAAATAATAATTATATAATTAAGATTCGCTCATCACACCCAATAACAAAGAAAAAAGCATGGTCACACACATAATCTATATATAACTAGAGAACTTAACAATTTTGAAACATAGGAATTTTTCTCCTTTTTTTTGCAGTCATTTTTTTTAAATCGAACTTTATGACAAAAGTGATGTCTTGCCGAAAAGTGTGAAAATGAAAAGGCGAGATTGCGTAAGAAAAACTTTGGTAAGCATTTTCTCATTACTTCCGTGAGAACTATAAAATGCTTACCATCGCAAAGTTCGCAGATTTCACGGTTTATTAAACTTTTGTATGCAGGTGATGGGAAATGTCAATTTCCCTCTTTAAGGTACCGAGATGCGAATGAAAAATATAGATTTTTTGAAAACATTTCAAATTCCGGAGCGATACATTTCATTTGGTATGTTTTCAGCGGTCGTTATATTCTCACTAAGTTATTATCATTAAGTGTTTACCTCATAAAAAAAATGAAAGTCAAGAAAATGAATGAACCTGCGATAAAACGAGATTTTGACAAAAAATTAATATTTCATCCCAAATTGATCTTGTGTGATGCGGATTAAAACATGACCTTTATCAAACTGGTTTGCGATATCAATTATTGATAATCGTAATCAAGCAAAATGCATTAAGTGTTGATAATTGAAAGCTACATTGAATTAATACATTCGTTTTGTTTATTTATACCGTATTTTTTTGAATTATAAAAATATTTTTAATTAAGTTATAAAAATTATAATATTTGATTACATTATAAAAATTATAATTTTTGATGTAGTTTGATTGACATAAAATTTATGTAAAAAAGTGATATTCAAATTTCTATTTTCTAGATTTATTTTTTTCTTTCAAATATTCTTAATAAACAATAGAATTTTTTTACATACATGAATTTTCAATTCAATTTCTTTTAAATTTTCTAAAAATGATAATAAATACTATGTAAGATAATCTTCAAGCAGACTTCAATGGACTATTCTGTTCTACTTAGAAATACAGAAAGGAATTTTTTTCAAAGCTTCGTAGTTTGTTCTTCGAGGATATAAATAAATAAATTTTCATTTATTAAAATAAATATTTATTCATTTTAATAAATTAAAAGCATCTTTAATAAATATATTTATTAATTATTGTGAATTTATTATCGTAAATTAATTCATGTACATAAATAAATTTATTATTTGTTTTTATATTTTATTTGACTCCACTTAGGAGAAATCATTAGGACACAGCGAACGAATTTTTTTAAAATTATTATTGTGGAAAAAAGTTTCTATTATTCTTAGGTTACATAAAACATGCATTCATTTGTCAAACTAATTTAAAGAATTGTGAACAAAGTCCATTGTAGTGGTAGACAGAGATATAAGAAAATAGGTGATTTACTGCTAAAAAATTTTTAGAAACAAAATACCATGGATAAAGTATAAATTTTCTAAACGCATTAAAAATATTTCAAACATTACAAAATGAATTCCTTAAAATGGACAAGAATACATTAATTTAAAAACACAAATCCGAAATTTCTGTAAAATAATACATTTCTCTCTTAATTCTAACCGCATATCCTGTTTACTCGAATAATTTGTAAATTATACCGATGTTTTTACGTAACAAAAATTAGTGAAGCAAAACATACTTGTTATTTAATCATGCGCTAAGGAACCTATTTTTCTTAAGACGCTTGGATGTTTGTAACAGGAATATAATCCGATGCATACAAAAGAGAAAGTTTCGGTTTTAGATGTCAAGTAAATATATATTTTGATTTTTCCCCACTAATACGCAGATAAAAATTCGTGGAGGCAGAAAATTTAAAATTTTGGTTTCTTGATTCCTCAAAGGTCACTTAATGCAGAAGCGGGCTGATTCGATGAGAATCAACACTTTGGAATGGATCCTGAATCATTACAAATAGAAGCTCGAAGAAGGAATCAAACCCACGAACTGTTGCATTTAAAGCCAGACCGATAACCATTCGGCTAACAGCATGGATGTAAAACTGTAGATAGTTAGGTTAAGTTTCTTCTTCTTCTTCTTAGAATTGGGTTTGTATGTCATTGGGCACCTCTGCTTTTATCAGCATTTTGTACCATTAACTCCAAACCCAATGTTTCCTAGTTCCAGTTGCTCGGGTCAACCACTTTATTAATAAAGTCCGATAACCCTTTAATGGAATCTAGGTGAAACTCTCTAGTATGGATGATGCCTAAAGACGTTAATCTAGGGAGGGCAAGAGCCTCGCATTCATAAATGATATGCTCTGCCGTTTCCTCTTGCGTATGACATTTCCAGCAGATAGGGTCTTGCTGAAACAGTCCCATCTGGTCAGAGAGTCAGTCATACTAGGGATAGCTTCCTGACTTTCACCAGAAGATGGTTTGGAGGTCATTTCTACCTCAAGTGAAGGATTCATTACTGCCCCTTTACAAGACAGCCTCTGAGTTCACTTGTCTTTTTCAGCAAGGTCAACTTCAGAGGCATCACCTGTAGATGCAGAAAGGATTGTTATTTCTTGTGTCTTTTCAGCCACAAGATAACAATTATAAGCTCAGGTAATATAAGTCCACCCAGCATTGCCTGAGATACTGGGCAAGGCAAATTATTCTAGAAGTTTGCCAGGCAACTAGAGGCTCCGTTAAGACACCAATACCGCGGTGCCAATTAGCCCTAGGCACGGGTCGCATAACACCAGGGTTTACGGGAGCTGGTTCGCGGCCTCTGATTTTATATTCAAGGCTATCCTGTCATTCCTACAGGACGTTCGGTAATCCACCGCCTACCGACGCGCCTGGTAGCTGCTCAGGCCCCAGGTAGGTTAGGTTCAGTGTTGACTGCATATAAACTATTACTCTCAAATTAAAGGACAAATTTTAGTACACATTAGAATTATAAAGAAATGAAATTTTTAAATTGCTAAAAATTAGGAAGAGTGCTCACAGATATTATTGAAATAAAAAGCTACAAATATATGTCATAGAAGTTAACTTATATTTTCACGAGATTAGTTTGCGTATAAAGGCTAATTTGACAGGGAAATGTTGTTAAAAGAGGATATTTTAACATCCACTTTAGCAACAAACAAACAAACCAACAAGCATTTATTGCACAAGAGGACTCGTGAGACCGAGATTTACAGTTAAAAATGGATTTCAAACCACTGCAAACATCCATGGCCGAGGTAGGATTCGAACTCACGAACTGTTGAACTAAAAGCCAAGGGGTTAATCAATAGATTACCAACTCAGCGCCTAAGGGAATCGAATCTATAAGCTGTGGAATTATGAAAGCTTAGAAGTTAACCATTCGACAATCAACTCAAAGTTTTTATAAGCAATAATTATGTGTATAATTTCCAGAATGATGATGTTTATTAATCAAAAATTACTTTAATTTAAATTACAATTTCTCTTTCTAATTTTAATTCAATTTTTAAAAATTACTTTAGAGAATTTTAGTCCTATACTTTCATAATATTAATCAAATTTCAACTAGTACTTTAATTAGATTAAATGCACATACCCTATTTTTCAACTGTCATTTCCAACAATGACTGATATTATAAACAATTTTTGTATAACCAAAGCATTTTCGAAAAATTTTGATCCAAATATATTTTGTTAATCAAGCTGGATGAAAGGAATTCGACGTTAAGCAATTTAAAAATTAATTCCCAGAACAAGCCGTGGAATCACAATAAATAAATAATTATTTAGAATTACCATTTGCTATTTTTTTTACAGCAATACGAATTATTAACATTTGTTACACACGAGGAAAAAAATGGAAGAGAAAAAAAAATAGAGATACATAAAAAGTATTCATTAGTGGAATATATACTGGAGTTCTTTTAATTAAGAATTCTATAAGAGATACAAAAAACTCTTGTAGGAGAGGAAAAAAATACAATAAGCTAATAAAGACGCCAAAAGAAAATAAGGGCAAGAAATAGAAGAGAAAGAGAGAGAAAAAATAAGAATTTAACAAGTACAAAAGAAAAGTCAAAGTGCTATTCTTAGAGTAATAATGATATGTTCAAGAAATGCATGGCTTTCTTAAAATAAAAAAAATTGGAATGATTCTAGCGGACAAAGAGAAGAGCACATGAGAAAAAGTTGTAAAAAAAATATTATCTAAAATAAACTCTTCCTTCATTAAAATTAATTTAATCTTGAAAACGGCCTGCAGGGATGTTATTTCTGAAATAAATTCAAAAGGAAATATTTCCATAAAAAATTATTTTCTCTTTGTGTAAAGGTAAAAAAAGTAAGAGGGGACGATAATGCAGCTTTATTTTTCCACATAAATTCTAAACTTCTTTTAAGAAAAGCCTGCATAATAGGCGTTAAGCAATAATCGTATTTAAATCACTATGAACTTAAAATAAAAATGCAGAAAACACTGATAGCAGTTATTATTTTGGAAAAAAAAATCATTGTTACGTAGCTATAATGCTAATTTCTGTAATACATGTTTTCATTTTTCTATTGAATACAAAGGGATATTTATAACCCCGATTAATTGATATAAACACATCCTGGTGTAATTAATATTTGAAGTGAGAAATTCACATAAATCAAAACCTTATTCTGTTTGTAAGTCGAAATTTTGTTGAATTAAGGGCTGCAGCACAAAATGGAGTGAAAACATAACAATAAAAACTGAAGGTCTTTTCGAAACATTGATGACAGCGTTGGCAGTTAATTTAAAATATAATTGACGCTGATTCGAATACCCGGTGAAGTTGCTTATACCACGATGAAATTAATTTAAGTGGTGTAGCTCTCCTCTCCGGAACTCTTCTCGCTTCAAGAAAGAAGTGTGTTTCTTTTTCTCTTTTTTAAAATTGTCTTTTATGCTTATTACTTCTGGGAAGAGAGAATGAATATTTAAGGCCATAGAGCCCTCTTTTTTATATTTACAAGTGTCATTTAAAAAAAAAACAATTAAACTATCTTTAATGATGTTTGAAAAATACTGTTTGCCCTCCTGAATGAATTCGATTTCGCCTTTCTTAATACGTCACCGGTCGGTAATTCATTGGAACTCGAATGAATGGAATTCTGACTTCAGCATTTAATATGATAAATAAAAAATGCTTTAAAGTTTTATATATCTCATACAATTTGTTTTTTGCTGATTTATACACAAAACTTTAATCTGTGATACAAACAGGTGTTAGATTATTTTGTGATTTGCACACTGGTGTTAAGGTGCAGATCTTCAAGATTTCATGTTTGAACTGAAACGTCAATAAGAAACGTTTTTAATTTTTTGTGGTTTTGCTTATTTTGACATACTGTGTACTAAAAATATAGCTAATGCTTGTTTCCTTTAGAATCATTTAATGTTTCTTTTTTCAGCTCATAAGTCTCGAGTGCTGAAGCTTGGGTACACGTTTTTCCGTGCTAAATCCCCAGTTAAGTAAACATGCGACATAAGTCAGGTGTAAATAATAAAATTAAATGAGACGTGAAATGATTTATACGGAACTTAACGAAAGAAATACAATCAGCTATATTATATGCATATAATTCAAGTCATATTGATTATGAGCGCTCTGGCCAACTGTTCCCACCGGGAGATTTAAGGTAATTTGGAATTAACTTCAAACTCTAGTTTTGACATCGAATGAGTCCACGCGTGTAAAAAATGTCGGTAGAGCGAGAAGCAAATCAATCCAGAGAAACATTGAATCTTGTCTGAAACTTGTACTTGTTTTTGATACATACGTCACATTGGATCTCCTCAATGAACAAGACATGACAGTCTGGTATGGGCCCAAAAAAGTACCAGCAGATAAATTTTGATTCGAAGTAACAGCCAAATGTACTCAAGAGAAGATCAAGCTGTACAATTAAAATATAAATCGACGCCGATGACTGAATTTTAGAAATTTACACCAGAATCGAAGTATCCTACTGCTTTTGGAAATATTTCAACATTCGAAACAACGTACTTACGTGAATCATTTTATTCTTTAAAATTCGTGAAATACAAACACCGATCAGTAGTAACTAACTAGCCAGCACCTCAAAGAATTACTGACAATATGAATGTCACCAATGAGTCGCCAAATTTTAAAGAATTGTTGTTGTTGTTGCTTATGACACTTGGACAAGCCAAGCTCGCTATGCCTTTGGCTGTGCGAATTAAGTCAATAGAGAGCGTCTTTCGATTGGATCAGAGCACCACGAAGGTGAAAGTACGACTTTGCTCTTTTTTAAGGTGCCTCGTCATTTTGAGCCACGGTCAGGTGACGAGGCCACACCTGAGCTGGCACCCTCCTCTCCACATCCACGCCACACCAGCGGAAGGACTTTGGACGTCACAGATTAACGTGGACACGTCCCCAACCCACGGAGTTCCAGCAACCCAGTGAAGGAGAGTACACCGTGGTCACCCTCCCAACCACTGCCCGCGGCAAATGATGCTTTACTTTGCTGAGCTTACGGGAAGCGGCGTGAAGCTACTGAGCCACGGGAGCTCATTTTAAAGAATTATCAAGAGAAATAAAATAAATGTGTTTAGTTTTTAATATTTACATTCAATACACATATTTTTTAATTTTACTTGTGATTTCAATTAATAGAATTTCTGTAAAAAAATTTCAATACCTTTTTTGCATACCTTTAAAATACGCGTTTAATTGCGGCTCTCGAAAAATTTCAAATTTTGAACATTGGCTCGGACTATTAAGGAACTTGGCCACCCCTACATTATAGTTACTTTCACTTGCGCACAATGGCAAATCTATCGTCATCTAATGTCTTCAAGTTGGATGTGAATCATATACGCTAATGGAGGGAATCGAAGCCAAACGCTACTGAATTGAAGACGGAGGAGTCAGCTATGAGCTTGGCTACCGATGTAGTTAAATTAAAACTGTGAATAGCTATGGTTCATCGAGACCTAGTGGTAGGACAGGAGCCTTTGGAACACAGGGTCCCAGGTTCAATCCCAAAAACTGTTGAACCGGAGAAGGATGTTGCATTCTGCAGGCACGTTTGTCGGTTGAGTGCTTGGGAGTATTCCGTGTTTCTATCAACGAAAAGTTCTTCAGAAAGGAGGCTCACGCGTTAGATGCAAGCCTTACAACGGCCTTTGGCTGATCGAGTGTCCACTAAGCGCCATAGCGTCTGGATGAGACAAAATCGAAACAATTACCTTTGGGTGACTAAATCGACGATCTAGGCAGCCACAACCTAATAAATATTGCCGTGTGATTATTCTTAATCATTCATATACTGTCCGAAACCAACGGTTATTTTTCGAGAATCAGCCATCTCAAATTAGAGGCAATCTATTCGATTACGATTAAACATTCGAGAAAAATGCGGACGAGGAAACATTTTCGTAAATAAATTATCAAACTAGATCTTTTTTTTTTCTTTAAAGAAATCATTTCGCAAAGTTAAGGCAATCTCTCCCATTTCGTTTCACTAAACCCCAGATCTTATTCTCCCCGACGGAGGATGGAGACAGGGATCGCCGACGGAGCTGCAAAAGGGCCTCCGAAAATAAAACGATAAATGCAAGAGAGAGAAAAAAATTAGTTGCTTTAAGGGTTTCCCTCTCAACAGAACTGAGACCAAATTAAAGTTGAAGTTCGCGAGCCAGAACAAATTGTTCGGATGCAGAAGGATAAGAAGCCATATTGAACTGTCAGCACCCCCCTTTGACGTCGAGAGTTGATTTCTTTCGATATTCTCCGTGCATCCTCCCCCACACGACCTCCACCCCCCCCAAGCACATATCTTCGAATGATTCTGATTTGACCTTTATCCTTTCTTCTATTCTGACTCCTTTTATTTTCTTCTGCATTTCCCCGTGCGAATGCAGAAATACTTCATTTATGCCTCACAGGATAACATCTCAAGGAATATTATTAGTCCTGAAGAATAGGAATGAGCATCACGATGGATTTTCTTTTCACAGATGAATAAACTCGATCATGCGAATGTCGATTAACCGAATTTTCGATTTTGAAAGAAATACATATTTTTGATGTACTATATTATTTACTTCTGAACATCACGAAATGAATTTTCCTCAGACATAATTAATTTTAAACTTTAATCAAACAACCGAATATTTAATTATCTAATGAACCTATATATATATAATATTTATGTGAATACATCCATTCTGAAGATGCATAAGAATGAACATCATAAGAATTTTTTTTTAGAGATGAATAATGAAAAACCTCGATCATGCGAATGCCGATTAACCGAATTTTCGATTTTGCAAGGAATACATGTTTTGATGATATATTAATCATTTCTGAACGTTAGAATGAATATCATGGCATGCATTTTCTCAGAAATAAATAATTTGAAACCTTTATCATGCAAATGTCAATTAATCGAAATTTTCATCACTCAATGTATATATATATATATATATATATATATATATATATATATATATATATATATATATATGCATATTAATACATACATTATAATACAAGTTTTTATTCGCGTTGATAAAACGCATGTATATAATTTCATTAAGACCTGCTATTATAAAGTAATAAAAATTTTTGGTTTTATTTAATTTTTTTCAAAGTTTTGATTGCATAAAAAATATTTTGTTTAATGGTATAATTGTATTTATATTCTAACATTTTTTTAAATAAAAGTTCACAGTCTCACAAATTAAAATTATTTTAATTCAATTTCAGTTAAATTAAAATTATTTTATAATCTACGGGTTGGGGACATGTCCACATTAATCTGTGAGGTTCAAAGTCCTTCCGCTGGTGTGGCGTGGATGTGGAGATCTGGGTGCCAACTCAGGTGTGACCTCGTCACCTGATCGTGTTTCAAAATGACGATTCACTCGGTGATGGGCGAGTATATTCAAAATTGGTTAAATTTAATAAAATACAGTCGGGAGCTCGGTTGCAAACTATGTATGTATTATTTTACAGTATAATTATTTTAGATGTCACATTTTAGATTCTTATAATGTAATTTATCAAAATTCTCAAAATAATGTGGCCGCAGTAAAAATGTAAACAAGAAACACTGATACAAAAATATTTAAATTAAAATTTTTTTTAATGTATTTAAACTATTATTTTATTATAAAAACATTAATTTTTTTAACGAGTTAAGTATAGTTGTGCTTAATACAATATTAAATATTTATAGTTAAAATTTAATAAACAGTTTCGGTAATAATAGCAATGTTGTTCATGCTATTTGCCTATGAAATGAGTGCTTTCAAAAATTTCTCAAATGCTTTATGAAGTGTATAATTTGACATTCGTAGAATTCGTTCAATTACGTACAGAGCTATAAAACACGAAAAAATGAATTCTTAATTCCAATGATTCGGTTTTCGTACGATATTAACGGTAGACAAATTGCATGAGGGCCATCTCTCTTTCTTTTAATTTAATCTTATGTTTTTTTTTTCTCTGCTATATTAAATCTGAGCTTAACACTTAATGAGTTGATTAAGCATTTTGAATATTCGGGGAAAATAACAAAGCAAAAATGTCCTCTATTTTCCTCACACGGGTATTGATATTTTCCTTATGAATGTGAATTTC
The DNA here is from genome assembly GCA_037975125.1 of Latrodectus hesperus. NCBI lineage: Eukaryota > Metazoa > Arthropoda > Arachnida > Araneae > Theridiidae > Latrodectus > Latrodectus hesperus. The sequence continues at coordinate 85,545,738 of CM075855.1, forward strand.
ACAATGAAAGGTATAAATAGTTTTGATTTATCCAGGTTCAGCTCAAATCAGATCCTTTTCATATTTTTAAAAGCATAAAAACAATTTTAAAACTCTGACGCCATGAGGAAAAATCGAAGAGGAAACGATATTGAAATGAAATGAATTTCTTAACACACAGAACTAGTACGTTCTATTATTAGTTGACCTTGAATTGTATAGACTCAGATGTACAAGCAAATGCACACGCACGAAAACGCAAAAAAAAGTGGTAGCTGTTACAAGTTATTTGCGTTTAGAGAGGTATAATTTATTTATGTTTTTCCAGTTGCGACAATAATTCTTTCGGTAAATGGAACTCTAATACAGTTAACATAATTTAGGCGGATAAAATTTTAAAATTTCATGTCTTAGTTACTTTTTTCGAAAGTAGTTATATTTGATGCCTATTTTTTTGTTCATAAAAACCTATTCAATGTAAAAATTTAAAACAGCAAAGCAAATAAACGTGTTTAGCGCGACTCGAACCATATAATTTTCCAAATAAAATAATGAAATTTTTTTCCAATACAAAGGACATAAATAATTGAAATATTTTCAAAATATATATGCGTTTGTCTACGATATGTATGCCAAGAGTTGACGTCTAAATTACTCCGAAACCATAGCCTTTAAATTAAACAAAAAATTAAAGTATTATTTTATTTATTTACTTTTTGACTACGGCTTCATATACAGAAAAAATTGAGCTAAGATTTAGTCTAATGTTTCAAAATTAAAAGATAAAAAAGTAAAAGAAAATAGCAGCATTAGATAAAAAGTTTTAGACTTAAACATTTTTACGTGAAAAATGCTTAAAAGTGAAATAAGAGACACGCTGGCGCCAGAATATAGATTACTACATGGGAAAAACTCAGTAGTTGACATTTCAAGAGATAAAATAACACTTAACCCACTAAAAGCAATCCTTACTGGATTAAAAGAATGAGAAATATATTTTAAAGAAAAGAATGATTGAGAGTAAAAAGTAACGTTTACAGTTCCGAAAAATAAAGTGGACTTTCTATTTATAGAATCTTTATAAAAAAATTTATATTTTTACAGAAGAAATATTGTTTCGTAAAAAATCATAACTGGAAAGCATATATAGTATATATGGAAATGAATTAATATTGCAATCTTAATATAATTTAAACGAGTTTTTAAACTGAAACTTAGAAAATAGCGTACAAATTAATGCTGCTCTCTAATTTTCTTAAAAAAATCACCCAAAATTTATATTATTAGTAATGGCATAAAAGTAAATATAATTTAATAACAAATAATTTTATATATTACATTAACAAATATATAATTTATTTAATTAAGTAATGCATGTCTATATTTATTTACAAAACATTAATTAAGTTCAATCATTCTTTAATAAGACATTCAGAAAAAAATATTTTTAAATGTCAAAAAATATTTTATTTTTTATCATTTAATTTTGATGGAAGAATTTTCTGAGCAAACATTTTTAAATGTAATCAAATAACTAGATATTTATTAAATTAAAAAAAATCAATTATATTCCTCATCCTTTTGTTTTTTTTAGTGAATCTGAAAACATTAGCTTGAAATTTTTTCAAAACTTAAAATCGTATTTTGTGAAGATAACAAAGTTTATCTATAAAAGCATTAAAATAATTTTCTAAAACATTTTGTTACTATAAGTCGAATTTGGAATACATATTAGATTATTTAGTTAATAATTATCATATAAAATTATCAATTATCAAATATGTTATAAAATTTAATCAACCTATAAAAACAGTGAAAAAGTGTGAAAACTAATGAAAAAAATGAAACTTGGTATGTACAGAAAAAAATACTTTATAAAGAAAAAAAAAATGCTCACCTAAATTAATGGAAAATCCCAACATGTAAAAACAGTGTAGACAAAAAAACATTTAATTAGCGGTGACAGTGAAAAATTTTCAAGAGTGGCCAGTCGCCGGAGAGAACAGTTATGTTATGGCGCAAGCTTAGGCTAATCGTCCACAGAGGGCGTTGATGCGAGGGAAAGAAAAGATAATGCCAGGTTCATTTAGCAGTTTTACTAAGCAGTCGTAAACAAAAGGGATGTGAAAGGGATGCAGTTGAAATGCGATTTTTATCGTCTGGAATGAAAAGGAGCAGACGATAAAGGGACGAAAAGCGTTTTGTAGGTGTTTGGAATTACAATCGAGAACAGCGAAGTATTTAACGTCAAGGAATTATAGCAGCACTGAAAATTTCCTTCTTCAATAAAAGAGCAAATACGATTTTTTAATCACTTTATTAATAAAAAGTGGAAAAATGCTCTAATAACATTTTTTATTTAAAAATATCAATTCCTTGCTTTTTTTTAAAACAAAAACTTGCAAATTATTAAATATTTTAAAATAATGCAGAGAAATGCTTATACATCACACTTTGTTCATTTTGTATCTAAAATATTCTAAAATGAAATCAAAGTGTGATTATTTCTCACATAATTTTTTAAAAATGAATACTAATATCACTACTCATCCGAGTAATTTTGAAGAGAAAATTCCAGAAATCTCTAAAGTGAAATTAAATTTCACCACATTTAATGAAAATAAAGCCATTATTGATGGCAATAAAATGAAATAAAATTTTTTATCATGTAAAATACACATAATGCAATCTTCGATTACTAACGTTCCTAAATATGTTTCACCCAACGATTACTATTAAAACAGTGAGCTTTTCCTCGTACTTAAAGTCTTAATTTTGTAATCTTAGTTCAAGTTTTCAAATGGCTTAGTTATTATGTACACTACTTTGGTCTCATGAACTATTTAATCAATGCATTTAAAACTGTTACGCATTCTTGGTTTTATAATCGTAATCGAGTTTGTCACGTGTGCTCATTTCCAGTACACGAGGAATAATTTATTTTAAAGATGAGCGAACACTTTAAAGCGGATTCCTAGCAATAGCAAATAATCCCATTTGAAGTGGGAATCGAACATCTAAACTATTAAGTGAAAGCTTGAACGGTAGTTGTTCAACATTTGATGAAGTTGTGATTTTGCTTTAGACCAGTCGAAATTTCGAAAGCTGGAAAACTATTTAAAAGAGTTCAACATCATAACTCATTACTCTTTTTAAATTTAGGAAAAGAAATAAAACTTTAAAAAATAATTAAATAAAACAAAGTTTTTAATTAATTTGAGATAGTTATTTAACCATAATAAATCAGCAATCATAGTAGTTTATTTTAAATAAAAATAAATTTGATAACCGGTCGAAAATAAATTTAAATCCACTGCTTTTTTTTATCGAAAAAGCATGCGTAAATCCTATTACTTTTTTTTCTTCTATATAGCAGTATTTCAATATTTTCAAAAGATGGGTATTGTTCACAGCTCTCAGTAAATCATAAACTAGTGTCAATAAACATTCCTCCATTTTTAACGATGAAACATTTGGCGGCAAACCTACTTTACTGCGTGAAAATTATATTTTTGTGATTCAATATATAACTCCTATACACCCCTATACATAAAACCCCGCTTTCATCGATGGCTCAACCTACCTGTCAGGCCAGCGGCGACCATGGCGTGACAACGGAAGGGAGGGGGTGGCGAATGTTGACGTTTAATGTGCCATTTCAGCAGAGTTTCCATTCGCTCTGATGGCGACAAATTTGGCGGCGGAAGTGCAGACTCCCGAAATGTAGGGCGAAAGGAGCCATTTTTACTACATAAAAGCAAGAGTTTCCTGGTGTTCGCTTCCTAACGAAAAATATGGCGAGGAGACCTTTTTAGGGTGAAACACGGGCGCACAGGAAACGATCGGAATCCTAAAAGGTTCAGCGAGGTATTTTATAGTAACAGAGTGAGCCTGCACTTAACTGTTTTACTGCAACTTCAAGCACGAGATGCATTAGAGCTTTTCCATGTGTATAAACGATTTTGCAGGTGGTTGTTGTCAGTTGGCACAGCACGAACCACCATTGTTTTTTATGGACCACTTTCTAAGCAGATGAGAGAGAATCGAATAGAGTAAAATGGCTTTTCGAACAACTTTTTAAAAGAGTAGTTTGCAAAATTAATACCGGACCAACTTGATCAAATTCCTCTTTGTAACGGAGTCATGTGGGCCCGTGAAGCTCAATACAAAGTATGATTTGTAATAAAATTCAAAAATAAGAAAGGGCAATATTTAAATCAAAGAAATGAAACTTTCTTTTGTATTGTTAATGAGCGAATTTTCCTGTTGGTTCATTGGTTGATTTGTTCCTTTGTGGTCAATTTTATTACATGACACTAAATCATTCGAAGCTAAAATTTAAAATGGATTCCGAAAAACTAAAAACTCACACAACCAATGTGGGAGTCGAATCCACGAACTCTTAAATGAAAAATCATGAGTTAGCAATAAGTTTGGAAGAACTTGTCTTTCCGAGGATAAATATACCATATAAGATAATTATTAGCATTATCTCTAATAAAAACATAGACTTGATTTTTTTTTAAATGTGATTTTCAGTTCGCCGAGTTCCAAATAAAAATGTTCCAAATCTTAACTATAACTGCTCGAAACTAATAAACTCCAGATAATTTTCTTCGAAAATAATTTAACTAATTTCCGAACAATTAACATTTTTTATGGTCGTTTTTTGTTTGTTTGTCGCTCAACGGTCACTTTTTGCACACGAGGGCTAATTAGACCGGGACCTACGGTTTAAAGTGGATTCCGAACCGCTACAAACATCCATGCCCAAGGTGGGATTCGAACCCACGAACTGTTGAACCGAAAGCAAGAGCGCTAACCATTCGGGTGCCAGCTCGTCTTTTACTGTCGTTCCTTTTTTCCTTTATTTTGTTTAATTTGTATGAAAATAATATTTTATAAAAGTTTTCCAGTTTTTTCTTGTCCTCTTTCTTACACAACATTTTTGATGAACAATAACTGATATTTCGTTAAGGGAACAACGCCAATATTCGACCATGGCGCGGCGACGGCGGTTCAATCAACGCGCCAAATCTATTCCTAAATTCCCATCCTCAACACACATTCTTCGATGTTTAACTTTTTAGCCAATCTGAACTCTTAATGCGTGTGTGAAGCATTTTTTTTATCAACTCGAAGTTTATTTACCTGCATAAAGCAAGAAAATATGTTCATTAGTTTCAAAAAATCGAATACATATGAATAAAACAGTTTAAAAAATATAGAGAATAATTAATTTTCCCGAAATGTGATTTATTTGAACGCTTTATTAAATAAACTGTATTGAACATATTCTATTAGCCCTAACCTTGTAAAAGATACATTAAAAAGTAAAAATTTGACCAATTGCTTTATTATATCATTTAAACTGGTGTGGCGTGGATGTGGAGAGGAGGGTGCCAGCTCAGGTGTGGCCTCGTCACCTGACCGTGGTTTAAAATTACGAGGCACCTTAAAAAGAGCAAAGTCGTACTTTCACCTTCGTGGTGCTCTGATCCAAACGAAAGACGAAAAAAAACTATTGACTTAATTCGCACAGCCAAAGGCATAGCGAGCTTGGCTTGTCCAAGTGTCATAAGCAACAACAACATATCATTAAAAAAAAAAAAAACGATTCTGCGAATTTAAATATAAATTTAAATCAAGTGGTTATAAATGTAGCTTCATTTGACTTTTATATGTAAAAAGCATTTAAATTACTTCAATTTTTTTTAAAATTATTATCTTAATCGTTATCCTAATGTTCTTAAATACTTTCGACAATTCTGTAAAACATTCTTATAAAAACTTTACTTTAACATAAGAGAAAGATTAAACATTTTCAAAATTATTTCCACGTGCATCAACAAGACAAAATTCATTTTAATGCAATTTTTTTATATACATCTCTTCTCATTGTTTCAAAACCAAGGAAGGAACAATTGTTTACATTATTTTACATAAGGTATCGCAAACATTGTTTTCTGTGTAAACATACGTTGAGGTCAGCAGAAAGAATTTGTATTGGATTTTCAAATAATTACGCTATGTTTATAATAAATAGATTTGAAATGTATCAAATGTTCTGGAGGCAATTCAATTCTTATTAAACAAAGACTAAAAGCTATTACATCAAGAAAATGCAAAACACATCAATTACAACATTAATAGTATTCTTTAAAATAAACAGGACTACGTGTTCTTTCCACATTGTTAATTATAAAAATGAAATACCTTATAGAAAATTGTATGTAAGCTACAGCACAAAAGCTACCAAGAAGAAAGAGAAGTCGACGGTATTTAATGAAACATGTCCCGCAAACAAAACATAAGTTATCCTTAACATGTCGTCGTGCAGGCAAAAGAAAAAAGTCCAATTGGCGAAATGGTTCATCATAAAGATTCTTCTTGAGTCAATATTGCCTTCGTTTGGGACCACAAAAAGTATGCTTCTTTTGCACAAAATCATTACGACGTTTGAAAAGGGGGAAAAAAATTTCAAAAGTTCCGTTCGGCTTTTAGAAAACACTAACTGGTTCAGATATGAAATCAATAAAAACTAATTTTTTTTTAGGTCTTTCATTCTACATCTTCAGAGCACGCAAGTTTAAAAAAAAATTGATTTGAGCGCCACATTTCCTTTTCCCATTAACTGGATTCAAAGATCAATGCATTGACTTTCAGAACTCTTAAATCGAGATATTGTTCAAAAGCTTGGAGAAATTTTAAATAAAAATTTCATGATTTGAAAATAAATCGAAATTGAGTGTGATTTATTACTAGGAATTTACGTAAAAAAATTAAATAGATGAATGGAATGGATAAAACTTTGATTGCATACTGAATTATATTGGGTGGAAAATAAATTATGACATATTGGTTTTGAATATTACTTTTTAAGAAATTTTGCAAAAATTCCCACTTTATAAGATTTTAAAAGAAATGAAAATTTCTATCTCATGCATAAATTTTAATATGTAAATTATTCCTCAAATTGGAATTCGGGAAAAGATTTAGAAATGAGAATATAAAATAATCACATTTTTTTGATTAGTTAAGTTGCTCTGTTGCTCAACGATCATTTATTGCACACGAGGGCTAATTAAACCAATAGTTACGGTTTAAATGGATCCCGAACCACAACAAACATCCATGTTGAGGTGGGATTCGAACCTACGATTTGTTGAATTGAAGGCAAGACCGCTAACCACTCGGTAGCAAGCTCGATGCTCTTGATTAGATATAATTTTATTTAGTAAAGCATTGAAAAGTTAAAAAAATACTTTGATGGGCATAGAAAGAAAGTATTCCTTAAAAACTCTTCAGTTAATATTTATGATTATTTATTTGAAATAATTTCATTTAAATATACCATAAAGACACAAGATTCACTGGATTCCCAAATGAATTTGTTAAAATCTGTTCAAACTAAAGAATAAAGTTCATTTTAATTACTGCGCAAATCATCATTTTGAAATTTTTATGGAGACGTAAATGAAAAGAAACTAAATTATATAGATGCAAAATTTTAATATTCAACAGTCTTTGTTATTATAATGGTTATTACATTAATTTACCGATGTTGGTTTGATCCCGTTTTAAATATGAGGGCATAGACATAGACATACGCAATGGAACACCTGGTCTGTACCTTAGGTTATCAGGTATAGCTCCATCACGTAATACATCTGGTGTGACAGAATTGTCACGAAATTTGATAACAAAATTGAATTTCAATAGGTCTCTAATATTTGAAATTAATAATTTGACAGAAATATAACATCAACAACAAAACATTTACAAAATTTTACCTATGGGCGATGACATGAGTTAAATATTGCTATAAAATTGTGAAGATAGATTATCCTAACACTCCAAGTGACTCTGGTAAAGATACAAATTAATTATCTTGATGATGGTCATAGCAGACGATATAAGTAGTTTATAACACAAATATGCAAGCAATATAATTAAGTTTAAGTAGAAGAGTATAAAAAGAGCAAATAACTGGGACAGAGAGAGATTTTCAATAAGTACAAGTAACTCTCTCATGCTTTAACTGGGTCCTTTAATGTAACATTGCATTTTTCGCAATACCAAAGGACTACATTGTCTACACGCAGATAGTTAAGATTACATATGCATGAATGGTATCCTATTGAACATTTAACATTTGCTGTAGGTGATAAACTGTAGAATATTTAAAGTATAACAGATTACAGTCTGCTGATTCAGTTAATATTTTGCAGCTGTTCAGTCTGTGCACTGTAATATGAGGGCATATTGGATCGGCACCTACAATTTAAAGTGGATTCCAAACCGCCATGTCCCAAGTGGGAATCGAATCGAATAACTATTGAACCGAAGGCTACTAGCTTGATTTAACACTTGCTCGAGTAATTAAACGATAAATACTTATGTGTAGTCTAGTTTGTTAAAGCATTCGTTCTCGTTACCGGAATTCAGCGAGTTCGAATCCCGACCCAATCGAAAATCCGTCGTGTTCGCTAGCGGCGGCTGGGACATGTTAAGTACGCCGTGGTCGCAATGCCCTCCATGTGAAATGATACCGCTGGGTATGACAGACCGGGGGTCTTCCGCTGGGTCCACTCTTTCGGGGATATGATTGTATACTCACTGGATAGCTCATTAGATAAGGCTCCATCCTTTCCGCCAATCAGGTATTATGTGACGACAATTGCACACGATAGAAAGTTCTATTTATATGGAATAAAAGAAGGAAAATACATTTCAGACTTGCAAAAAGTGACTAAAAACCATGGCATCTTATACAAGACAATTCGGTTTGTTTATATAGCTAGATAAATAAAAATTATTCATCGTAATAATAACTTATCATTAATTGAATAAAATATTATTATTAATCTTATTAACCGTCAAATAATTTAATGCAAAGAAAAACTATGTGAGTTAAGAAATTCAGGTAGTCACGATATGTTTTTAGAAACTTAACTGTACATTAAATTTTTTTTAAAAAGGAAATTCAAAAGTTTCGAAATAAAGCAAGAAATGCATACGACAAAAATGTTTGATTCATTTGGATGCCTCATTATCTTCCCCTTTCAATATTCAGTTATATTTACTTTCATTTCATGGCGTTTAGAATAGCGAGTCATCTTTTTAAAGTATTGCCTTTCAAAATCTCACGACACGTGCTTGAAATACCACGTTTCAAACAGGTTTGAAATGCCAATAGTTTCGCACATAGTGTTAGTTACGTAAACGGTATTGAGAAGCACTTTTAGATCAAAATATTTCTTTATACTGTCTTAGGAATATTATTCGGATTGTAAAGATATTTCACATTTATTTATTTATTTCGAAAAGAGAAATATAATCACTATGCATCATTAACGTACTCTTTCCAAATTGAAATAATTATTTTAAACTTTGACTCATGCAGTACATTGAATATTGAATAATTATGTGAGGTTTTGATTGTAAAAATCTAGTTGTGCAAGGCAAAAGCAACAACTACACAGGGGATATCCACAAGTATGACCTAAATACTCATTTCATTATTTTCACTTCTACACTTTTCTTGTAAGCCAAACGGAATCTCCCCCTTTTACAATTATGCAGCATTTCTGATTATTTCCCCAGTTAATTTTTTCAAACTGCATCAATGGAAAGCTAATTATTATTTTTTTATATTAAAAATAATGGTACATTCATTTTCAAGAAAATACAGCGCAATGTCTATAAAATTATTTTTAGGTTAATATATTTAATATAACATACATGAAGAAACTGCGTCCACTATTATAACTTGGGTTTGTTGAATTCTGAACCATCAAATTCTTACAAACAAATTGTACATTATGTATAAATAGCTACCATTGATTAGTTTAATTATTTATTACATAAAAAATAAAAAGTAACTGACAAAAGTTTGAAAACAAAATGGAAGAAAAACATTTTTTTCTTAGGGTTCAAAATGGCGAGAGAATGTTTCGAAACAAAGTTTTAGGGGAATTAAATATATTCAGAGTCTGACTAAGGCAGGGAGATACGGGGCAGTTGCCCCAGCTTTATATCAGAGAGGCCCCCAAATCGAATAGAAAGTTTGTTGTCGTGAAGCACAGGCACCCCCTCCCCAAAGAAATTTTTGTCATGAACCCTAATTAGGGTAAATCGGGCCCTGTGTGTGAATATTTTGTAAAACTGGGCCTACCTCTAAAAAAATATAAAAATAAATGAAACAAAAATGGAATTAAATTTAAAACTAGATGCACATAAAATATTAAATCTTTTCCCCTCTCCCAAACATGGCCATGTAGTAAAATTCCCCATCATCGTAAAACTAAAGACAATTTCACGACTGTTTCATCTACTCCGGAAGGAATGAATTCCAGAAAACAGGGAGAATTAGTCTCGAGAGCAGGACGATGCCGACCTTGCAAGAACAATCTTTACGAATGCATAAGCCTGATTCTCCCCACTGAAAACAGAAAATCCCTAAAGACGAATGTTGTGTGTGTGCAAAAGGGGAAAGATAGCGATGTAAGAAAGGCAACGCCCAATAGGAAGTTTGGGGCTCGCTCCAATCGATACACACCACTGCCAGGGGGTTGGGGCGTTTGACAAGTGGTACAGTTTGCCGCCACACCCTTATTTACGCTAACCAATTTAGTTTTCTTTCTTGTTTTATTGAATAATGAGCTAATTTCGAAATCTGTGAAGTAATACTGCTAAATTCAAAATGTCAAAGAAAATGTCAATATAATTAACAAAAAGATCTTTCTTGCAAAGTTAATATGAGGTTAACGAAAATATTGTATAAGCACTTCAAAATAAAGGAATTGGCAAAAGACGCACGCTATTTGATTTCAAGTATATTTCGAGAAAACCATGAGCATATGCTTGTACTCTCAAGGAATTTTGTGAATTAGCTAAATTCTTTTGCTATAGGATATAAATACACAAGGAAAAATCGATTTTCTATTTTTATTTTATAATATTGCAATTAATATGCCTAAATGTTTTGAGAAAACCTTATATTTTATTCTCATATAATACTAGTGGCTTCTCTGTACACGAGGACTAACTCAACTGGAACTTAAGAGTTTAAAATAAATATAAATTCAGAAGCATTACAAACAACCAAAACCTAAATAAGATTCGAACCCACGAACTAATGAAGTGAAGCACAGAATGTTAACCATATAATCACGATGTACCAATTTAATTCAAAGTACTAGTCGAGTACTTAATAACAGAATGCAGTAAAAACATTTCAATCAATATTTTCAATTCCAATTTGAGAACTTAGAAGGGAAAAGCTAAATCAAGTTTGCAAATAGAAAAAAAAATCGAGGAAAATAGCATTTAATTTCTAACTTTATCTTTAAAATAAAGTTATTGAAATATTAATTTTTTACATTTATTCCAGAGTTATACATTGCTAATAATATTAAATTTAAATCAATATAAAGATAACGCACGTAAAGAATAATTCAATTCATATGTAATGCAAATTATAAATATTAAATTTTAACTAAAATGGACAAAAAGATAGCATTGATTATTAAATAAGTAAGTACATGGAGGAAAATGATAACAATAATATACTAAATTACGCAATGAAAAATTCGGAAATTTATAACAATTTTTATAATTTTCTTTATAGCTATCATAAGAAAAAGATCACAATTGGAAAGGTTGCCGGTTGATCAAAATTTATTTAGAGGAATTATTTTGGGGAAATCATAGGGTAGCGAATGATTTATTTAGAGAAAATATTCTCAAACATAATATTTAAATTATAATTAAAATAACGCACTTATTGTTTCTTTTGAAAATTTTCTAAATCAATGATTTACATAAAAAAAAGAACTGATCATAAAATGTCCAAAACACTAATGTAAAATAAATGTTTAAACTCTCTTGAATAAATTTACTTGTATGAAATAATTAACATATGCGAGAAAATGTACACATTATTTTGTTTCATTTTGTGAATATATCATAGACGTTAAACTAATATTTATTTGTTCAGAGAAATAAGAATTCAAGGTTAATTACAGATAAAAATTTAATATAAAAAGGATAAATTTTGCAAATATTCAAAAATTAAAACTCACCATTGTATAGTTCAAGTATAACTCATTGACCAAGAAGTTACATATGATTTTCACATAAAATCACAATATTTTAATAATTTTTGCTAAAGAATAATATAAAACAACAAAAATACATTTTCTAAAAAATATCTTTCATGTTTTTAACTGTTTATACAAGTAGAAACATGAAAGATGATGTCCATATAAAATATTTAGAATAATTTTTGCATTTTTATTGTTTAGAAAATTTTACAGCATGCATAAGATAAATGAGATCTATATATTTAAATATTAATACCCAAATATACCCAAATATTAATAAACGTTTTATTTAATAATGGATGAAATCAATAATTTTCATCAATTGTGCTTATGTTACAGTAATTTTATTGTTTTTTAAAAATAGAGATAGAAAATTACTCTAAAACTCCGAGGTTATACAACAACTCACAAAAAATAATAATGGTGCTGCCATCTAGTGACTTTAAGGCTTACTAAATAAATACAGCACAAGAGAGAGAGAGAGAGAGAGACAAAAAAAAAAACAGATTCATAAACATTACACGAGGGTGATTTGTAAATAAAACACATAGGTTCACGTTTAGAGAATCAATATATGAATATATTTAAATTTAAAATAAGGTGTTTTTATATTATTTAAAACTTAATTGAAAATTAACATGAAATTCATTTACTAAGTTTTCAACAAAATCTTATTCAACTAAAACATTTTATTCAGACATGGAAAAGAATAAATAACAAAGTTTTTGAGTTGTATGCTTAATAAATGTAACAATGAAGTTTTAAAAATTATTTGTAAATAAATAAAAAATCAAAATTGAGAAGAAAAATCAAACATTTAGAATCTAAAATGATGATAGTTTTTCTGTACAAAATCATCTAAAAAAATAAATAAAGAAATAAATAAAAAATAAAATAAAATAATAAATAAATAAATAAATAAACAAACAGAATTTGTACTGACTGAAAAAAAAATACTTCGAAAATACAAGAATGTATCAATTAAAAAAAATACGATTTAAAAAAAAATCGTAATTCAAAATATTTTGGCGAAAAAAAGTAATTTCAAATAGTGAGCTAACTTATCAATTATAATCACGAATGTTAATAAAATAACCATTAGAATGTTTTATATTGAAAGTTTTTTTGACTTTGGTATCAAATTAAAATAAAGGATAAAAAATTATTTTTAAATTTGAGTATTTAATAACAAAAATAATTAAACTAGTTCTTAAAATGTCTTATAGATGGCAGCACGAAACATAGAAGAATAAAACAGAAGAATATTCTTTTCAATTACTGTATAACGAACTTTCCATGACAAATAAATTAAAACCAGGTGCAATAAAATATTTAAAACAAGAAATTCATCTCAGTTAATTAGCTCTTATAAACGAAAAAATATTTTAAAATATTAGCCAGTGTATTAAGCACTGAGGATACCAAATTTAGTTTTGTCTTTTGATTTCATATATTTCACTACAAAACAGAATTTCTCAAGTCTAGAGTTAATATTTAAAAAAAATGATCTCTGTTTTGCACTTAACAGAAAATAGACTTTAATATATTCATTAAAAATAAATATTAAATTTAAGTACACATTTTTTCATATAAAATAATTATTAATAATTTAAAGAGAACTTAGAATAAGGTAGATATCAAATAAAAGCAAAATGATATAATGCAAAATATAATTATTTTTTTCTAATTATGGTTATTTAAAAGTTTTTTTATTAAAATTTATGTGGAATTCGTAGCAAAATTAATTTGGTAATATTAATTTTATAGTTTTTACAGAATCAAAAATGACATCTGCATCAATATTTAATGCACGAAGTAATTACGTCATTGATGAAAAATAATTATCATTAAAAATCGTCATCCTCAACCATTTAAAAATTATCGTTTTCAGGAATAAAAAGTGAATTAGTCTTTAAGGAAAAATAGATAAAATTGATGATGATACAAATCTTAAAAATTTAATTAACAATCTCTTTTTTATAAACTACCATAAAATTGCAGATGGTGAGATTCTTGCATGTAATCGATTTGCGATGCAGAGACAGTGTTTGCTTTCTTTTTGAGAAAAGAGTTGAAAGCAACGAGTGAAGATGAAGAGCGGCGAGATCACACAGTTTGCTCTCTGCTAAACTGTGAATTCGATGACTCATTTTTCGATGAAAAAAATTCATTTATAATTCTAGGATTAGATCTCTACGCATAAGCACCCATTTAACACATGAACGAATACATATATTTTGAGGGAAAACAACCATTTAGAAAGCAAGTTATTGAAAATATTATGAAGACTGCATCGAATATATTCATATACGAAGAGATAGGCGTATCACATAGATGATTTCAATATTTCAAAACATTTGGAGGACTCTAATATATATTTATCTCGTTCAATGAATAAAAGTCAGTACAACAGGTGTATCAGCTCTTGCCATTTTCTCAAAAAGATTTAAAATGCGTTAAAATGTGATTTTTTTTTCCAATCAGACGTGTATTATTAAAACGCACTCTCACAATGAAGGTGAAAATATTTCGAAATTGAAAAAACTCAATTTTACTAAGCAAAATATAAATAAAGAATAATTATATTGAAAGGAATATATTTAAGAGTTATTGACAAAAATTGCAGACAATCAGTTCAAAAATGTAAATTTGCTTTTTATCTAATGCAAATTCTCGAACTAAATTTTATCGATTGGGTGTGAACTCCTTTTTCTCTCTCTTTTCTTTAATTTTTCTTGTATGTGTGCGGTAGCATTCTCCCCTGTACGTTTCTAACAACTTTGATGGAAAGAACTGGGGATGGGAAGTGTTCGTCATTCAGAAGCGCAGTTCAAGCAGATTCTATGACCTGCCACCCCAGAGGTATGATTTTACTTGGCGGACACGGCAACCATGAAACATGCGATCACGACGGATCTACGGTTAAGTCGGGACTCGAGCTCACTGCCTTCCGATCATGAGAACGATGTTTTAACTCATACTCAGATCTATACATATTTTATTGTTATTAATATGTTCGGTTTATCCATTGAAGTTTTTTTTTTGACTAATATAGCTAAAAATCGAATGAGCTACCCCTTCTGAGTGATTTGGTTTAGGATGTCGCTTAAAGCTTATTCTTTGCGCGTGCGTGAATAAACTACACATTCTGAATCTCTAAAAATACCCACAACTAAGGTGGGAATCGAACCTACGAGCTATTGAACCGACGGCCATAACGCTAATTGTTCAGCTCGCAACTCGGTTGTAGAAGCAAAAATTTTATTTACGCATTTTCCTGGGAACATTGGCTTGCTTTTTCAGTCTAAAGTTATTTTTTTGCATAAGAAAAATTTTACGGAATTCAACTTATATTTCAAATCATTACGAATATCCACACAACCCTGGTCATCTCGAACACGCGAGCTCGTAATTGAAAACCAGTGCGCTGATCATTTCATTAAGAATACAGCCTCTCCTGACGTAGAAATAAAAACCATCTCATGCCATACATGACACCAAATACAGTGCAGTAAATAACAATTCTTTTAATAGAAAGTAAAGAATTGATATATTTGAAAGTGACATTAAAATGTCCACAAGATACAAAAACTAAATTTACATGGAAATTAATAACTGTATCAATTTTATTTGGTTAGTCTCTTTAATATCAATGTTTACACATTTAATAGGACCCTACAGTTTAAAGACTGAATAAGAAGCTACAACGGCTGAAGTGGGAATCGAATTTGCGAACTGAAGACCAGACCACCGCCATTCACCTTTCAGCTCCGCTTGGTTTCACTTTGCACATGGGTTGGGGGACTCACAGTTTCATGTGAACTTCAAATCACAACGAACATCCATGCCCCATGTGGGTTTCGAACCCACGAGCTGTTGAATGGAGGCCAGAAAACTATTTAAATGACAGGTTCACAAACTAATTATGAGAAAGAGTAAATGGGAAGAATTATCAAATATTTCCGCCCAGCACAAATGACACTATCATAAAATTTATCGAAAAATACAATTGAAAATACTGTACAAGAAAATGAGTATTCACATTTTAATTTCTTGTTACAATAATCTTATTTTTATTAGAGCCGTTTTTCTAATTTCTTGAAAATCTTTTCTGTTTTGTGTGATTCAAGTTGCTTCATTTTTGCAATTAATTTAATGTACATTGTGACCAATATTAATATATAGTGGTTATTTCACAGCACAATCTATAAAATGAAGTAAAAACGTCTAAACAATTCCATTTTTCTGTCGAAGTGATATAATTTCGAAAGGTTTCAATTGAACCGTTGCCAAAATAGTTCACCCGAGAAATCAATTTTGAAATGAAACTTCGTAAGAGTCGAATTGAATTCAAGTTACAATATTGAAAAATAATGGTGGCAATAGAGAATTGTTTTTCACGTATCCGTTTTTTGTAATCTTTGTAGATATTTTTAATCTTCCACGTTTCTAATTAATTTCTCCCTTTGCTCCCAGGAGTCGCCGAGACAATTTTTAATTTCATAAACTTTAAAAAAAGAAAAAAATAGTTCGTTTATTTATTTTTTAAAAGAAAAAGACCATTCGGATATATTTTGGTTTTTAATAATAATAATATATAAATACTTTTTCTCCACACGATTTCCTTCGTCATTTTTTGCATCTGTATAAATGAAATTCTTAATTTTTTTTACCCGCTGAATTTTTTTTTTTTTTACAGGATTCATTTGAGAACGGTTATCATTGATAAAAAAAAATTGATATGGAAGAGAATTAATCAAAATATTTATCTCTGGCTAATTTAAAAGAGGTTGTTTCATTTTAAAATTTTGATGTTACATTTTAATTAATATAAACTGTATTTATGACTGATTTCAAGAATCTGTAAGGTTGCTTATCCCGCAATGCACACCATTCTTGAACTAATTTTGCTTAAAAAACAGAGGGATGTGGGAAGAAAAATATTCGCAGCATCGGATATTCCATTCTTTTTACATTACAACAATGCAAATTTACGTTAAATAAGCATTTCTGTATTTTTTCCGATTTCTGAAAAAGTTTAGTTTTTTATCCACAGCAGCGAACGTATCATTTGTTTTCCCAACAGATAGCCTATCGGAGATAGCCTATAGCACAGATGTAAGAAGTCTTAGTTTCAGTATTTTGTAACTTTGTATTTGTGAAGGAAAATTTCAAGCCTACCGTACCTCATTCTATTTAGACTAGATATGTGCCATTTCACTTAGTAATACAAAATAGCGTTTTGAGAGAAATTAAGTAGATATATTTATGTAATAAGTATCATTAACAATATATATGTAGCACAATTTTTCTAAATCTACACACGGAAGCTAATCAGAGCCTAGTTTCAAGTCATTGTGGAAGGGAAAATTCAAGACTCAAATATTAGTCATAATAAAAATTAACTCAACTAAATAATTTTGTTTTTAAAGAATATAAGCAAATTTAAAAATTCCAGATTTTTATAATTATAATAAATATTTCTGATGAACTTTTTGGCGGAGCAATCACTTTTATTTGAAAGTTAATAATTGCAAATTAATAGTTTCCTTGCAAACAATTTCTATTTGCGAATCAATTGTTAGTGTTTAATTATTTATTAAATATTATGTGTGTAATGGCTATACTAAATAATATTAAATCATCATAGTTACTTACGAATATAAACAATTCAAATGAACAATGAGAAGCAATAAACGTTGACTTACCTAAAAAATAAAAAGAGACAATTAGTATTTTATAGAACATTCATTTTTGTGAATTATAAACACGATAAAAAATAAATAATCCGAGATTATTTGCAAATTACAAGTTTTAGATAATTATTTTTGCAAAATCAATACTAAAACATAAATCAAAATTCAATTGAACATATCCATTTAATATTGTATATTATCTACACATTTTTTACATTTTCGACTGAATAAAAATGAGACTTTCAGAACTTGATAACACATTTTTATTATAATACTGTAACACACACAATGCAGTAAAATTTAAATAAACTTTTAAAAAATGCTTCATATTCGCTGACATACTTTTTTACATTGTTTATTTGATAACTTTATTATAAATGTTTCAACGAAATATGTCTTTACAAATAAGTTTAAAATTTAAACTTATAGTACAATTCTGTATTGCATATTGATAAATATGATTAAAATTTAATAATGAAAATAAAATAAATGAAGGGCATCGTTTTCACATAACATGGCGTTTTAAATGTCACATTACATAATTTTTTTTTAAAAAATTTATGCTTTTGAAATTTATCATAAAAAAATTTTACATAAAATTTTTGTGGAAAATTATTTGTCATTTACATGTTTAAAATAACTATTCAAATGAAAGAACTGGACATGAAAAACAACATATCTCAGATTATTATATTTATTCGCAATTACTACTTCTTTTAAATAAGATTTTTTTCAAGAACAAATGATTAATACTGCCCCAGCGGTCAAAAGTGTAGAAGACAATTTCTTTCCTGAAAGCAGCCATGACAATTGCAATTAGCTTGTTCGCTAATATTTCCTTATCAATGCATCGAAAACGAACATGAACCGTGGTACTGCAAACATGCTATAATGCATAAGGCCTAAGGCTCTTTGCGTATTAGACAAAGCCTAATTAACCCCAATTATTACAATTGGAGACATGCTGCAATTCGGGACAGTCGTCACATTAAAAAATCAGGATCGTCTCTATTGTTGGTTCGATCTGAATGACAGACAGAAACAGAGTCCTTTCTTGGAGCCATTGTCAATCAAATGGCTCCGAAAATATATATTTAGAAAGAACACTTCCTGGCAGAATGCCTCATTTGAACATTCCGATTTATAGATAGAGCGGTTGGAGTTATAGATTTGTAAAAATGATTTAAAAGAGGAACTAAATGATAGAAATAACAAATGAAGTATACAGCTGATGATATAAAGTTATTCTTCCATTTTGAAAATAGATCATGCAAATATTAAACTGGGGGACAAAATAACTTTAAATATTTTTAATCTATATTTACAGTTATTTTGTTAATACTAAAGAAAATTATAAAAATGAGGAAAGGAAAAAAAATTACTAAATAGTTTTTCGATTTTTAAATTTTCTTTCTGAAATCAAAAAATTGTATTTATATCATTCAATCACTAACGAGTCGAAATTTTGTATTTTTTTTTTTTTTACAATTATTTTTAAGAGTACACGTAAATTAAAAGATAAATTATTCAAATAAAATATCACAAAAATTGTATTTATAATCTTGTTCAAAACTTTTTTAAAATCATGATCAAATGAATAAATTCAATTAGGTTTTCCAAATTTGTAAAAAAATAACCTATAAGAGTAATCACACCTAAGATTTCAAATAGAAATATATTATAAAATAGGAAAATAGCATTCAATAAGCAAACTTATTAAAAAATTCGTTATTTCTTTTTTACTATTGTTTTCAATAACTCCCAATCACGAAACCATACAGAAATATATATAAAAATGTATTCCTCTAGTGTAAAATTTTATTGTACTATAGCTATACTTGGAAGTTAACTAATAAACGCCATAAGATTGCGGAAAAAAAAATAAACTTCGATTTGATAAGTTTTTCGAAAAGAAAAAAATTACACATATACATTGATAATTTATTATCGAATACCTGTTATCGAGATCGAACAAAAAATGTACTTGTAATACTAAGATGCATAACAATAAATCTTTGATTTGAATTCACAATTTTAAAAATAGAATATTTTTAAATATAACACTACAATTTGAAATAAAATTTCAGTGTATTAGTTATAAAAAATTCAAATGAAGAAAATAAGTGATATTTAAGACACATTGAAACTTTTTACACATAACATTTTTCTTATGTTAGAGGTAATATGATTCATTTAATATGTATATATTCTAAGTAACAGTTATCCTGAATAATCAATATTTTTAGTATTCAGTATCATTTATTCAAAATAACAGTTATTCTGTGTCATTACAGTTTAGTTATTTGGTAAGATTTGCAACTCTTCTAATTTTTAATTAAATGCATAGATTTAATCAAAGCAAAAATACCTACATTTTAAAAAAATGGCAATC
This sequence comes from Latrodectus hesperus, assembly GCA_037975125.1. Classification (NCBI taxonomy): domain Eukaryota; kingdom Metazoa; phylum Arthropoda; class Arachnida; order Araneae; family Theridiidae; genus Latrodectus; species Latrodectus hesperus. Next base: position 85,565,912 of record CM075855.1, read on the forward strand.
AATTAAAAAAAATGTGTAATAACGCGAAAGTTTCTAAACAGTTTTCTCAATATATACTTTACTGTTTCGTAACTTTAATTTATTTATTGAAACAGTAGATACAAAAGCAAGTTTTTAGTGTATCAATTTTATTAGTATATCGATCCTAGGATATTTTCGTTAATAGAATACGTTTCCAACTTACTCTATGCGTTTCAAAGATTTTATTACTAAGGTCAATAAAGATATCGTCCATATCGGTTTCGTTCTTATATTAAGTAGCCCTATCGTTTGTTTGTTTATTTTTTTGTTACCTCAGTTATGACCGAACAATGAACATTTCAAAGCGTTTTCTTCAGCGAAATGTATGCAAATTATGCTGCTGGCTAATGGGTATAATTATCCAGCCAGATCGATATTGAGACTTCATTCATACGGTGGAAAAAAAAAAAGAAATCAGGTCGCCAAAGTCACCTTAAACGAGCTGCGGCCACAGCGGAAGTGATTATACAGGTGGTCGAAACTTGTATGGTAAAAGGGTTACATTACACGCACCACTGGACTGTCACCAAAAAACGAAGATCAAGATGATCGCCAGGGAAATTAATGAGGCGACAAAATTATTCTTCCTAAAATTTAATTATAAAAGCGGAAGTGATTTATCACTTAACTTAAAAGTAATCGGAACTTCAGATTCAGCATCAAAATCTCTCAGTAGTTACGGTCCTAGTTTACAATGGAAAGTGCTCAAAATATATATTTTTTGTGATAGATACCTTTCACCACAATATATTTTTACTAGATTTTAAAATGCAATAGCAAATATATATATATATATATATATATATATATATATATATATATATATATATATATATATATATATATATATATATATATATATATATGACTATAAAGATTTTGCTTAATATCACGAATGAAAGTATCACAAAATTATGTTTATTTCGAAGACAAATGAATTACATGCATAAGCAAGTTTTCTTAAAAGCCCATTTTTAGAAATAAAAAATGTAAAGTTCAAATAGCAGACTATAATGTGCGACACGCAAAACACTGCAACTATATACATCTACACTAAGTACAGGTAGATTTTAATAATATGGAAGTGAAGGACTATTTGTTGAAGAACAATAATTTAAGAATGTTATCAGGAAAAAAATAAGAATGAGGAAGCAAAGACGAAAACGAAAGAGAGTTAATATCACCAGGAAAACTATATTTAACTTAATTTCCAATAATCCAATATTTAAGAGCTCATTTTCTGATTTTTCTCAGCGCTTTTCCATAATTTAAATACTTAAAAAATTTTAAAATTATCAAATGGATGTGAAATCCTTTAAGATACTTTACTTTAATACTTTATTTATGTACATACATTTAAAAAACTGATTAAGTTTTTGAAAATAATAAAAAAAATTTAAAAATATATAAATAATTAAAAAAATTAATAAGAAATTCAACGAAATTTTTGAATTTATGTTTTACACACAAATCTGCTTTTTATTATTTCAGCAATATTAATTAAAAGAAAATTTTTAATGTTGGCGTAAGCAAGGTAATAGTCTCAAGATTCAAAATAGTTTGTTTACAAATACTGCGATTATTCATTTTAAAAATCTTCCTCCGATTTAAATTAATCATAAAGAGGATGTTTTGTCTTGTCTTTTTTTCATCTTGCTTTTTCTACTGTTGCATTGTCCATGTGTTAATGGCTTGAATCAATGGAAAGAGGCTTCTCAAACCGATGATTTTGTCTTTATATAAGAAATCGTTTTAGTAACAAAATGAACTATTCTCAGACATTCTATGGTGAACATCGCCTTGTTTGCTGCCGCTAGAAGAATGTGATTGAAAGGTAGACAATGCCATTAGCTATGCGAAATGAAGTCAAAAAGGTGCGTCTTTCGTTTAACCAGAACATCACGAAGATGAAAGTACGTCTTTGCTCTAAGACTCCTCCAATAGATGACAACACCATAGGATTCACTCCCTCAATTTTGACTTTGACCAGGAAGGGGGAGGAAATTTTTTCCTGATCACACCCATGGTAACTGCTCAACAACCGACCACAGAATTTCTGATTCCATAAATTTAACGAGGACGTATATGGCATGTACCCGGTGGGCCTTTGACGCCATTGGGAATCGAACCCAGCCCTTCCGGTCGGAAGACCGATGCCCAAACCCCTAGACTACCACGGACCGTAATAAAATATAGATGATATTAGCGGAACAACCCGTCAATTTCTTCGGTCGTGGTATCCGGTGGAGAAGGGTATATCTAGATTTCAGAGAAAAAAAAATTGTTTAGAAAAACAACGATACTTAAAAATTTTTTTAACAATATTCTTCTAATATAAAGCACATAAAAAATAATGGAATGAGGTGTTCAATGCTTAAAACATTCTCTTAAGTGACGAAGTCACAAAATATGTAAGTCGGCGAACTTTCACGAGCATTACAATACATTTCCGATCGGCGGCTTATTGAGAAAACGGAAAACACCTCGCTATGAGTAAACAAAAATAATTTTTAGAAATAATTTTTTTAATTACACAGTGGGAATGTAGAAAGGGCAGATTGAAGGTCATAAATATTTTCTCCCTTCCTTAAGGTTTCGAATCGATGCAATATATATTTAACAGCACCATACTCTTCCTTTTTTACTGAGGAAATAGTGTGCATCGTGGTATAAGTAACTTTACAGTGAGTTTAAAGCGGCTTTCATTGTTGTTTAAATTAACAATAAATACTAATCGAAATTTTGAAATGAACCAAGGCCTAAGTTTTAGATTAGCCGCACAATAATATCCTGATGGAAGTTTCATTCCATTCATTGAATGCAGTTCATCCCCATTTAACTTTGGATAGAGTAAAGATTTTATTCGCATAGATATTAATAGTTATTATTATACTAGGCTTCTTTATTAAAAATATAACTTAAGGACAATGGTAATACTTATCCAACGTGCACAAGGGTATCTCGAAGACACAAGCTTTTAGAGTTCGAACTCAGCAACATAGTTCACCGTCCCTACTCCTCAGTCGAATCGGCCACGCGTGGTGAACCCTCCCCAACTATAACACACGAGGTTGCTTTCCCAATTTACAAGACTGTTACTCGTTTTTAAGGGGTGATCTTGCCATTAAACCTGACACATACAGACGTTATGAGTGACTTAATTGCACTTGGCTGCCATATGGCGTAAAATCACCCGGAAGTGCCGACAAAATGGCTACACGGTGTTTATAAACCGCTCTACAAGAGGAGGCCCATCTTTCTCGCCGATTATGTCCTTAAAGACGAATAAAAATAACAATTTTCGACACGTAGAGCGACTCGGGTGCGCGCACGACTACGTTAAATGAGCTCTGAACGTCGTAGTCCGCTGCTCGAATCACTTAACCCATAAATTACATGATGTGTGACTGCATGTCTTTTCCGATTTGATTAAAATGGCGGTATCGGTGTTGGCGAGGAACACGCAAGCTGCAAAATGAATTTGGTTGATTTCTTTTTAATTTTCGACTCACTTCGATTGGTTAAGAGCAGTGGATGTCTGTTTTTGTCATTTCTAAACCAGGATTTGGTAGTTCCACGAATAGTAAACAAGTTGTCGCCGCTTGATTAAGTTGGGAAATGGTTTGGCGCAAGAACCCTTCCGAGAAACGGTGAGCTTTAGACAAGGCGACAAATGAAGCAAAAAAAAAAGGGAGAATATTTTTAAATAGAATCACTGAACACGGAAATAAAACATGAAATTGAAAAAATTATTAGAACTGAACGCATTCCAAAAACGCTTATTCGAAGTTGATGGTCTGTGTGAAGAAAATGCATTTGTAATCACATTAAAGCGATTTCTACAATTTAATGATTCGAGAATAGGGCTGAAAACTTTGAGCACTTTGAATTACACCAATACAGAAAACATGTTTATATATGATGACACAATACTGACATTACAATTATTATAAATTTAAAGTCCTCTATTTCATAGGTTAAAGCTTCTTTCGATATTTTAAATTAACTATACAATTTGTTTAGTTTTTAGCTCCATGGTTACCTTCTACACGATTAAGACATATGGTTTCAAGTGGTTTGTTTGTAACTCTTTTGCACACGAAGGCTAATTAGAATGGGACTTATGGTTTAGTGGATTCCAAGCCACTGCAAACATTAGAACACAAGATGGTATTCGAACATACAACTGTTGAACCGAAGGCAAAAGCCGTAGTCATTCGGTTATTGGTTCAGCACGGTTTAAAGTGGGTTCTGAACCACTTTGAATGGCTAAATCAAGGCTGATCGTGGCCCAGTTGTAGATTGCATTCTTGGGAAATGGGTTCGGGACGAATCCAAAAATAGTAATATATGAAATACCTACAGATATTACTATTCTTTATAGTTATTATAAAGATGATATAATTTGAATAGATAGGTCTACTAAAATCTGCTATTAAATAAAAAAAGATATATTTTTAAAAATTTTTTTCATTCAAATCTTTTTCATTCAAATTTTTTTTCAAAAATATCCAACTAAATCTAGCATTTAGACAGAAATTTGATTTTACTTTTTCTTTTTAGAGCCAAGAATTACCTTGCAACGTCATTGAGCGAATGATGAATTTTATTTTTCAAAAATGAAACTCTTCTAAATCATTCCTTTTTATTTCGCATTTTCGGAAATCCTTGAATTCGTGTCGCGTTCTTCGCATGCCTGCACAAATGCAAGCGCGGTTCAAATGGAAGGACGTCACGACATCCTCGACATTTTTCAGGAATATTTTATTTAAATTTGGCGACATTGTTTACTGACTTTTTTTTAATCCTACAAGAATTGTTTATCGGTTGAGAAATTTTCTATTTGATTTAACAATTAAAAAACTACCCAAATTATGAGAATTGTAACATATGTCACACTGATAATATTGGTACTTTATTTTGTTTATTAGAAGCATAACTGCAATGGAACACTAAGCAAAATGATTTTACGAAGGGGAAAAAATTAGCAGTTGATTTTACATTCCTTTTCAGGATTCATCATTTATTTCGGTTGGCATCATTTGGCACTTGTTTGGCGACTCATAAGCAGCCCTCAACATACGATTTTATACACGAGAGTTACTTCTAGTGGGACCAACACTTTTGACTTCAAACCACTGTAAAGCATCCAAACTCGTGGTTAGAATCGAACCCATGGACAGCTGAGCTGAAAACCAAAACGCTAACCATTCATTTGCCATCTCGGCATCTTTTATAGTGAAATTGTTAATTTATAGTAAATAGTTAAACATAATCCTATACAATACATTTATTTACAAGATAGAAAAAAATGCCCTGTAATAGATAGCTATGATGCAAGTTTAATTTACAAGTAATTATGACACAACTTTTGATTGTAAAGTGAGGCGAAAAAACAAATTTAAATTCTAATCTGAGGCTAAAAAAATATTTAAAATAAAAAATATCCTTAACAGGAAAACCTCTTATTTCAGAAAACTTTAATTCAAATAAAAATTTCTCTTATTTAGCCTAGGAAAATTATCCAACTGATCAATCACAATTCTTTTGGAATCGAAAAGCTGATCAAGTCTATTATACATTGTAAGCCTGTTATTACACTGATGTCGATGAAGAATACTGGTTAGCTGTATATGTCTCAGTCGAAGTTATTGGATAAAAAAAATTATGCATTCTGCGCGAAATTCTCATAAAAGCAGATAGAATTCCCACTTTTACGAAAGGTTCATTCTGGAGTAAGTTAAAAAGAAAATAACACTGGCAAAATTAAATTTGTCAGTCTTATCATGGTATTTCATACAGTATCGGGATTCAAACTTTCGACCTTTCATTTCGAAAGGAGCTGGTCCGGTATTTTGATTTATCTCTCAAAGATCATTCTTCTGCATACGATTATGAAATAGTTTAAAATGAATTCTGTACCACTGCAAAGATCCAAACACCGAAGTGGGAAACGAACTAGCAAATGACTAGAGTGCGAGCCATTCGTCTGAAAACTAAGCGCAGAACGATTAAAATCTCTTAGCCATAATGAGATCAAATGCATATTGCACACGTACACTGACAAGATGAGTACAATATTTCTTATTAATGCACTATAAATGAAAATATTCTTTGCGAACCCCTCAACAACGAATATACCAACCAAACTTTCATTGAATATAAAAAATTAGATTGACACATAATGTATAACTATTAACTAAAAGTTGTGAATTTTTTTTCAAGCAATGTAATCTTTTACTGCGAAATTTCATGGATAGCAGGCCATATTCACGTATTGCAACGGAGAAAAACTGGAAAATTCTCAAACACGCACCTTATGCATGTAGAAAACTAAAACACAATACCCATCTCCCACTGTTACTAAGGCGCAGCATGTCCGATTTTGGACCTTGCGCCATAAAACCCAACCAACCAACCCACTGTTACTAACAGTGGCTGGGATCAAACCCGGAACCTCCCACTCTGAAAAACTCAATTCTCAACTGAAGTCACACAGAGGTCAACATTTATCAATTTTGAATACTTGTGAAACCCATTGCATGGAATAAAAATAAACAGAAGCTATTTTATATCAGCCATCTCATTTGTCACTATTTTTTGATACGGTCAGCGAGCCGCAAACCCAGCAAATCGAATGACAAATCGATGCAATCAGAAATCGTAATCGATTAATGATTCAGGAGCGATCTGCTCACCCCACTTCCCGATAACCCCTCACCTTCATCTCCCCCGCGATCTCATATATCGCGGGTGATTGACAGGTTAAATACGGAGAGTCACGGTTACAGAGAGACCCGCATAAACAATATCCAGGTTCATTGATTGTAAGTTTCCCGGTCGAGCATCTATCTCCAGATGATCGTTTTCGCTGGAAGAGCAGCTGCTGGCAATGCAAGTTGACGTAGGCGATTGTGAGTGTTGTCCTAGCTGCCAGGTTTGTTTACATTTCTCAACGAATTTTACGCTGGAAATAAAATCCTTTGGTTTAGGATGCAGACGCTCTAGAATAATTCATAGCATTAAAATTTCCCCTGATATTCCTGTTAGTCTTAGCTTCCTCTGTTACGTAAGATAAATTGAAATGCTACAGTTTCATAAACCAGCTATGTTTCTTATTTTTAAAATGCCATACAAAATAATTATTCTGGAGAAATGAGCTTTTATGAAATTTAAAATATTTACATCCATTCACAAATCATATATGAACATAATTACAACATAATTCTATTTTCTGTAAAAGTTGGAAAATATTTTTCCCTTTTTTCAATTTAGAAAGAATTTAAATTTAAAATATTCATACGCAGAATTTTTTGTCATTAATTTTCAATATAAGGGTTAACATAATCGAGATATTAACTTGAAAAAGTGACAAAATTTAAATTATATATTATCAATTTCATATTTTTACAATAAAAATAGAATTTTGTATTTTCGGTAGACTTGAATGTTTAAATAAATTTAAAATAATTACAAGCAAAGTTGATTTTAGGATTAAAAAATATTTTTATTTATTAATAAAAACAAGAACAGATTAAACTAATAACGGTTAATAGCTAGATCAATAATTTAATTTACAATCAAAATTGATATTTATTAAATAGATAATTATCTAATAATGAAAATAAATATCTCTATTAAAAATATTTTTTTTCATAGCTTGTATATGTTGAAAGCAATAATTCTTAAAATTAATAAAAACACTTTCGATAATTAGTATAAGTAATGTCATTCATTTAAATATCAATAAATTTGATTTCATTAATATTTGACGATAAACCAATAAAAAAATCTATGACTCCTCTACAAATTAAAATATTCTTTTTAGATACCCGTGAAAAAATAACGGTTAATATGAACTGCATAAAAGAACAGGTTCTAAAGGAAACATCCTCAAATCAAAGAATAAAATTTTCTTATGCGTAAATAAAAGATAATAGTGAAGTTATATGTTTTCCTAATTTGGTCTGTTATTTTCGTAACTGAAATTTTTGAAGTGTTTGCCAGAGAGTGAGAGAACAGAGAGGTCAGCTCCATTATTTCCAATACCGAAGGGTGAAATCTCTTGACACTTATAAACCTTCAAAAGACAATTTTCAGGAAAATGTTACCAATTAAAACGAGCATCATTCTAACGGCACAACACTTTTAATGGCTGACATCATTTGAGAAGTTCACAATGCAAACATGTTTAACAGTTCATGGCTTGCTTTTTTTCTGTGTTTCATTATGATTCAACAAAAGGAGGTTTATATTTTTGACTCCAAAAAACTAACATCACAATTCAAGTAATTACATTATTATATTGTTTGTAATAAAGGTTAAAAGGGAAAAAAATCCTCTAATATTTATACAGATTTTTCCTTTTTTATATATTTATAAAATATCCCTATTTGTTTGAATTCGCGGCATATCCATAAGTGGGTTGCTTACAAACATTTAGCTATTTCATTGAGTAAAGCATTTATACATTTAAGATATTCCCAAAAAATCTGTCAAAAATTTATAATCAGTATTTTTATAAAAAAAAAAAAAAATTGCGTGAAAACTGAATGACAACAAGTATGATGTTGCCATTGATATTTCCATTAAAAATATAATCAATTGTATTATATTTTTTACAAAAAAGTCAATTCAATAATACTGCATACAAAAAATGAACATTTTAATCTATTAACAATCGAACGATTGCTAATAATAAACTAACTTTACTAAGAAATAAATAAATTACTAGCTCACGATTGTTAAAAATCAATTCATATCTGCTTAACTATTAATACTTTGAATTATTAAATTATTAATTGCATAGGAAAGAAAAGATAGATTTTTTTAGATAAATAGACTAATCAGTACTAATTAAAATGTATTGCACGAAAACATAACTTGCAAAAGTTATGTCAAACAATTAAGAATATCTATATCTTAATTAAAAACAGGATCTTAACAATTCAAGCAAGGATTTGAGAGATAGTTATATTGAAATAATTAATATAAATATTGTAATATAAAGTTATTTTAATGAGTTTGCGCGTTGATAGTCTGGACTCTTATTTTTAAATTCTCTGTAATTATGAATGCACATATTAACAAAAATGGAAAGTGCTATATAAATAAGTCAACTTCAGCCTGTCAAGAAAATGCAGTGACTTGCTGAAATGACAACTTTATAATGGAAAATACAATAATATCATTTAAAGAAACTCTTTGTAGTATATATATATATATATATATATATATATATATATATATATATATATATATATATATATATATATATATATATATATATATATATATATGATACATACAGGATTTAATTAATTAGGTAAACTAGATTTTTGGAGAATGAAGAAAGCTATATATTTAATTTAGTTAAATCAAAACAAATGACATTAAATTGCATAAAAAAATTACTGCAAAATCATCCACATCTTAATTTTAAAAAGTAGAAAAAAGTTCTGCTAATTTAAAGACCAGAAAAATCCAAGTCATTAAACAAAAAGAATAACAAAAGGTTATCGACAATTAAATAAAATTCTAACAATGTGCGGGACAAAATTTCATCATAAATACTTACCATAATATTTTTATAAATAAAATGAAAATAATTTCCTAAATTGATTTAATACAAGTCAAAAATGCAATCAACTTTAAATAGAAAAAATTAATATGAATCACACTAGCTTCTAAAGTTCTTTATAATAACAAAACAATTTTTTAACTATGTAAATTGAAATAATTTTAATACAGTAATTTTTGTCTTTTAAAAAATGAATCGACAAATAATAAAACATGTAATACTTTAATATGCTACAAGATCTTTTTAACAAAAATTAGAAACAATAAAATTTCTAAAAATTGAGAAAGCATTAAAGATAGAAGTATTGACATCTTTGCAATTAAAAAAAAATAAATGTAATTTAAAAGTTTTAAATAGTATTTAATAAAAATTGAAAAGGGAATTAGGAGACTTATTATATTTTTAAAAGTTAAATTTAAAAAATAATGCATTTCGCTATGAATGCAGCTCCAGAAGTTAAATTTATATTAGAGAAAACAAATATTAAAAGTTGATTTCGAATTGGAAAACTTCAAAAATGTAAGTGAATAGTCAAAAAAAAAAGTTTCAATGCAAGTTTAAATAAGTTATTTTCATTACAAAAAGTGTGATTTAAGAGATTAAATACATAAAGGTAAATTTACTTGAATCAAATGTGCGCGCGCATACACGGAATAAAAGATCGCATTCAACTATATATAAGTAACTTTACTTTCTATAAAATAGCAGCACCAATACCTAAGTATTATGGGCAAATTCTTAAATAAGAGGGCTAAAATAAATTCCATATAGAGCATAAAGCAAAACTTAGTGATAATAGAAGCCAAGATTTATAATGTCATTTCATTTCAAGCAAACGGAAAACAACTTTTTTTGAAACACAGATTGATATAAATTACAATAAGTTGAAATTTAATAAAAAATATTATTCAATAATCGTAAAAAAGTGAAATATTTTAAAACTGAATAATAATTAAATTTCAATTTTTTTATCATCTCATATTTAAATAGATATTTAGTTCCTAAATTACCAAAATTTATTCTGAAATTTAGAACTAATATAACAATGTGTTATTGAAATCCTTCCATATGATGTTATATCAGTACAGAAAAGTAATTGCTCAGAGAATTTATAAGGATTGTGAACCAATAAAATTAGAAATGACAAATATTATAGAAATTCCAATCGTCTTGTTCAACTGTAAATTATACAGTAGTGGAAACTGAATTACTTGACATTTAAATTCTTTGTTAAGAATTAGAGTTTGGATCCGCTAGTACTCTAACTGCAAATATTTCAGTGTTGTATATCTAAGTGGTAAATTGTGATTTGAATTTTTTAAATGAAATTACTTCAATCTTAATCAAAACAAAGCATTCCGCAAGAAAGACAAATATTTTACTTTTATTAGTATCTCGCACAATTAGAAACAAAAGTCTTTAGCTTGATAATCAAAATTTGAATTGCAAAGCAAAATAATCACCTGGCAGAAATGAATTCATCTCCCGACTGCAATATGCAATTCAAATAAAAGCAAAATTAATTTATTAGAATAGAAACAGCTTTAAGAGTCATGTTAATGGTTATAATTAATATTTATAAATTGAGATTTTATATCTAACTTCCTAAATTCGAAATTTAAGAATTGTGAGCTGTCTTTTGGAATAAATTTAAAAAACGAAATCCTAAAACATTGCAGGATGCATTGTTTTACCACTAATAGGAGAATTTGTGCATAATGTCGCAAAATATAAAAATGTACACAATAAACAATCTGTTTTAAAAACCGCGTATTCTTTTATTGAAAGCAAAGGAAAGTAGCGGTATTTTTACATGCATTTTTCTATGTAACAAAAGACATGAAATCTTTGAAAAAACACTATTCTCTGACTTACTGTCTAGCAGGAAGTTAAAACATAATAGGAATTTTTTTAAACGAGACAATTAAGAACCTGTCGAGAAATTAATTGCAGAGATTAATACAAACAAATATTTACCAAGTCATTATATCCAACAAAGCAATGAATTCATTAGAGAAAAAGAGTAAATGACAAAAGGTTCTTTTGTCACAACCTCGATATTATTTTATCTAGAACGATAAATATATATAATTAAATATTTTCAATTAGATTGTTACAATTTAGAATTTTTATTCAAACAGTCTAAGGTCGTATATTTTCCCCCTTATATAAAACATTGTAATTATAAAAATGTTTGTATTAAATGGACGAAAATTATAGTTATTTATTTGACGAAAATTATAGTTTGCTTCGGTAATTCATTTATTTTAAGTAATTTATAACTCAATTTAGTAATTCATACAATTTTTTTGTTTAGAGAGTCGGTAATTTAATTTTTGTTGTTAGAGTAAAATATACGGATTCAATTTGCAATTCAGAGGATTACGTATAAATTATCAGTAAATGAAATGAAACATAACAAGTGAAACACTGAATTTTGTAAAAATGACACAAGAAAGATAAGATAATCAAGAGATTAAAGAATAAAAAAAAATGATACTCAGATGTATAATATTCCCACAGCTTATAACTGCGGCATAAAATAATCTCTGAAGAATCAGCAAGAGCATACAGTTTCAGTTGTTTATGAAAACTTTATAAGCTTCTCTATATTCACAATAATTCTACATCTGAAATCTGTAAACAATTCTGAATCATAAGTCACAGTTGATATTTATATTTTATTCGGAAACTTTTTTCTGTCAATTAATTAAAGGATAAAAATAATTCCACAATATATTCTCAAATTTTTATATTTTTATACTTATATTTAATGCGTTAATTATATATCAGGTATTTTTTAACTATCATAAATTTTTATGCAGGATTAAAAATATTAAAGATAAAGTTTATTTATTGTAAATTATTTTCGCATATTTGAAATTAACACTGTGATTATCTTCCATTAAGGTTAAAATACATAACTTTAATGGATGAATGTATTTCTAATATTTATTAAGGAAGAAATTTAACATAATTATGCTGAGAAGTTTAATGTGTGATATTAATTTACATAATTGACTGATTAATGCGTTTCTTTGAAGGACAGACAACCCTGCTGATAAACAAACAATTGCGTCACAAATACTTTTATTTCTCTCTGTGGCTCTATGGTCCTTGTCTACCCACTAAAGCTCGTTCTATGGGAGCTCATTATTAAAGTAGATTCTGAACCATTAAAAATGCCGGTCTTGTACGTGGGGATCGAACTTAAGAACTGCCTATTATTAGCATCATAACAAATAATTAATTCCACTTAGAAAACAATGAGTACATTGCCATTTGTAAACATGTCTAACAAGAAATTATAATGCTTACCAGGACAAATAAAAAAAATTAATTCAAAATTTAAGAATTTTTAATTAATAAATTGAAATTAACTAAAAATTTGATGGGAAAATACATACATTTATTTCAAATAGTTGATAAAATTACTGTTAAAAATAGAAGACATTACATAGAACTTAAACTATTAAATAAACTTTTCCTTCATTTATTAGATCTCTAAAAAAGTAAAATATTTTTTTTTACGATAATTGCGAAGGTACTTTTGAGAGAAGGAAATATACAAGCATTTCAAAATCAACAGGTAGTGCAGTGGTTTCGTTCTTTTTCGACCACTTCAAATACTACGATAAGAGATTAATTTATCGATAAGAGTCCGCGACTATTTCAGGGGCAAAAAATAAATAATGGGCAATAAAAATTGAAGTTTTATGTCCATTGAAGAGCTGCTTCGAAACATTTCACCTTCGTAAAAAAGTACTCGTAAAATATGGAATAACATATAATGAATAGTTAGAAAATTCATTCCATGAGAAAAAGCGAAACAAACAGTAAATGGAAGAAAACGCATCTGCGAGAAATCAACAGGTGTGCAATGATGTTGCGCATGTCCCGATGAATAGGAAGTACAAAATCCAACATTAAATAAACATTTTATAACTAACAAAAAGCTATATAATTATAATCTTTTTTTTTATAAATAATTTATATTATTTTACGTTCGAATCAGACAAAATTCAGAAGGGAGAAATTACATTCATATATATATATATAATGAATACAATTTTTACTTTAATATTATCATTCATAATATTTTTCATAGCTTCAGCAAAATTAATGAATTTGTTTGCATATATTTATAGGTCAATGCGACATTGCACAGCAGATAGCCTACGGGAGAGAGATAATGGGTCGTATTCTCTTGTTACAAGAGAAAACTTCCAAGCACCCCCTCATCACCAAGTGTTGAAATCGAATTTATAATCTTTCATACCGAAGAACCAGTCCGGCCATTAAGTCTTGGTGAGCTGCACAATAAGCGACAACTTAAATGACATTCATTGATTAATTTTAAAATTGCGATCAAATGACGAGGTAGACAACCGAACAGACATCAAATACTAGGGCAAAATGTGTATTAATCCGATGCACATTGCTTTATCAGTAGTGTGAACGCTTACTTTCAACTATAAAAGAGATCAAATGGAAAATCATGATAGATTAGATAATTGGCAGAAAATAAACATTTGTGAATTCAGAAATTTTACTAAAAATTTATAATTAATTTTTCTAAAATATATACTCTTAACTTTCCATACATGAAAATTGTATTCACCTCAACTCATATCATGAAAGATTTCCTGTACCCGTTTTCGTCTAGAATTGAGCTTACACGTTTTCGCAAGGAATAAGCAGCTTTCCGCGAATAACTTATGACATGTTTTTAAATGGAACAATTTTGTCAGATATGGAATGTAAACAAAAAATTTCAACAGGTTTTATATTTAAAATTCCAAAGAATAAAACATTGAACCATTCTGAATACCTTAGAATGAAACGCTGTTTGAATGAAATAGCAGACTTATTAAGGCCGTAGAACTAAATAATAATGTCCCTTTTCAAATTCAAACATGAGATGACTAATAATAATAGAATAAAATATTAAATATTTGATATTTATAAACAAATAAATATTTTTTTAAGCTTAAAACTTGCACGTTGGATTTGTGGTTTTATGTTATTGTCTTAATTAGCACAGATTTCTATACATATATAATAAAGAAAAAAATTATAAAATAAAAGAATAGAAAATATTCTACAATTTAAGTATTATCTCTAATACTTTAACTATATTTGTATACTATTGTAAACATTTTATATTCTTGTTATTTAAAAGCGCTTCATATTTGAACGCTTCACTTGCAAACTCCCCTTTTTCTGAATTTTGTTAAATTTTAATATTAAAATTGTAAATAAAATATAATTGTGTACATATTCTCAGTGAATAAATTTCTCTTATAAGTATAAACACCGTAAAAACAACAAATAAGAAGTTAATTTTAAAAACAATATATACTATTTTATCATTTTTACCAATTCCTTCTTTTATAAAGTTGATGGATTTAGTAAATGAAGCATTCAATCAATAAAGTTAAGAGAGTTTCTTAATTGCAGAAACTTTGGGTTGATTTATAACTCTGTGGTTACTTTTTGCACACAGGAGATAATCTGATGGGCATCTAAAATTTTGAAAGTGTATTCCGAACCATTAAATACATTCCTATTCTAAGGCTGAATCGAACCTACGAGCTGTTAAACATAAAATCAAAACACTTAGCACGATTTAAGAATCGATAAAATAGAAATGAATCTAAATAATAAGCAATAATTTAAAATGGATTTATCTAAATTATCATTGTTAGCATGGTTTTGAAATCAATATTTAAACTAAATAATTATAAATCAAAAACTGGAAAATACATAGAAGGTATAACATTCGACCTTCAATTCATTTAAAGGTTATCGCATTGATGATTGCATGTTAAATTACAGGACAGAATAACTTCAATGGTATTCTGTACAAGGTTTAAGTGATGAATGCCAGCTCAAGTGTTGACCTCATCTTTTGAGTGCAGTTTAATAATTCGAGATTGTAAATTATATTTAATGTCCTCCAACCACCAGACTTACATTACAAGAAACAAAAATAATTGCATCTATAGCCACATAAGTTATACGAGCCGGAGGAGTAATCAATTTAAAACAAGTCTTTGATTCCAATTAATTAATCGTAATCTCTTATTTTTTTTAAAAAAAATAAAGGTGAAAGCGAACGTTTCTCTTTAAAAGGAAGCAGCCGGATAAGGTCGAGGACCCTGCTAGAAAGACAGAGAGGCGGTTTACGTTTTATAAATAACGTCAGAAATAAAATAAAAAAGATGAAAACGAAAATTTCTGAGGAAGACATTGAAGGAAGTAGTTGGAAAAAAAAAAAGAACGAATCCTTTTCCAGCATGACCTAGAGAAGAACCAAGAGAAATTGGAGCGTGGAGATCAGGTCTAACTTGATGATTCTCTCCCAGGGGTTGGAGAAAAAGGAAAAAAGTTGATACAACAGATTGTATCAGCGTTGAATAGAAGGGCGGTGTAAGGAGTGTTTTTATTTTTTATTTTATTCCAAGCTGTATTAAAGTCAAGTTAAGTTGTTTGTGCATTTAAAAGAAACGTAACGATATATTCTACCACAGAATAATTGGTATAAAGTTCTGTTCGGTAAATAATTACTTATTCAGGATATGGTTAGATGGATTTTGTACCTTAAGGCTACGGTTATGGTTGCAAGTTTTGATTGATATTGCTGTGTTTTGTATAATTGACCCTTATTTGATGTATAGCTGGGCTTTAATATTAAGTAAAAGCTTTTACTTTGTATTTCAGATTTTGTAACAAAATTAATTTATTTCAAGAAGAGTTTTAAAATAACAACGTAAAATGAATTATATATTCAAATAAGAATGATTAGGAAATTTATTTTATTTTCTTAATCAAACATTTTGTTTAATAAAAATATTGCGATTTCGAATATATTGAGATAATTAAATCACTGAAAAATCAGTGGTTAAATTCACTTTTTGATGCTCGAATTTTGCAAATTTTAATGGAATAAAATTTTTTGAAGAATTGTTTTATTGCTAGGGTCTAATCTTAGAAAAAAAGATTACATAATTTTTTTTCTGATGAATTAATAAACCAAAAATGTTAATTATTAATGTTAAAAAAATTATTAATTTTTGCTTTTTGAATTTTTTTTATTTGCTTTATTTATGGAATCAAGCAAAAATGTTCTCTTGAACAACAGCTAATAATAAAAAATTCTGAAAATCTTAAGCTATACACAATTAAACAATTGTAATAAAAAATTGCAGCTTGTAAAAGGAATATTTTTTTAAAATTTTTATGCTTTTAATTTAAAAAACACACACACACAAGTAATGTTTTTCATCATATTTTCCCTTATTTTAGCAGAATAAAAAGATACTTACATTTTGTTACATTTTAAATATTCTTTCATTATACAATAATACTAAAAAAGCGATAGGGCTATTTCAGCCTTATTGGGTAAAGATACTTTAGTTTTACATTAAACTTTTTTTTTTTGAAAAAAAAAATGTCTGTGTAATGATTTTATTTTTTACATGAAAGCAAATTAGACTAGGATTTACAACTTGAAAAGGTTTATAAATAGTTACGGATATCAAGTTTAAGGCAAAAGTCGAACTTGTATTCTGTTGAACTAAAGACACACAGGGCAATACAATTAATCTCATCCTTAGATATGGATCCAAACTGAAGTTTAGTTTGTCGCTGTCATTTTTTGCACACGAGTAATTATTTAGACAGAAATCTATATTTTAAGTAATTAAGATTTCACAAATCACTACAAAAACTAGCTATATCCACGAATTGCAAATTCTGTTAAAAAAAAATCAGACAAAAATAGTCTTAAAGCCTTATTGTTCTCCGATAATAGAGTCTAGGAAACACATAATACAAGTTCAGAAGTCGACTCAGTAAATCGAATGAATCTTTCGACGTATGGAGACCCCAAGGATGGATCTTAAGATGCATCTGGTAAAAAATATTCTTCAAAGTGCCTATTGGTGAAAATAGGCTGTTTTTTTCACCAAGCAAAGCTTGTTTTGTTTGAAGGAACAGGATGGAGCTGAAAATACGATTGATTAACCAGAAATTAACCAACATCACTTAACAATATTACGCCAAATCGGTGAGAAACACAGGTTACCCTGCATCTGAATTACTACTGAGATTAAATTGTGCATAGATTTGCAATGACTGTGTTTAAAATTGAATTTGTTGACTAAATTTAAACTATGTTAAAAGTCGTTTTAAGTCAATACTAGCCAATACTCATGCCTTGTTTGCGTTTGGAATGTCGATTATATAATTGAAAGAAATTGACTCCCTATCCAAAGTAAGATGTTAATCAAAACATATTTTTTTTTCTATTTTTACAAAATAGAACAATAGAAATGCTCAATTCATTATTAATAAGTTAAAATAAATAATTCTAAGAATGTATAACTAGTGGCAATTCACATGTTTACTAACAGTCATGAATTATTTTCGTGGGAATGATAAACACAATCAGAAGCCAGATAGGTTTGAAAAATTCCTGTTTCTGATGCGGTATGTCAATATAAAAAACCAATTCATATGAAATTATAGTTGGTGCACTTTTGCTTCCTGCCTTGTGCGTTTGAATTGCAAAAACACAGATCTTGATCAATATTGCACTTTAGTGATCATCACAACACATTGGCCAGTCGTCACAAAAATATCACTTGTTCGCTTCAAAATCAACAGCAGCAAAAGCATGTGCACGTGAGCACATATCACCCGATACAAAATGCTCTTGATGATTTTGTCGAGAACAAGGTTATATAAACGTTCATGTACGCAAATATACATACACATATATATACCTATGATATAAATACATAAAATTATTTGTCCTTTTGACATATGCAACTATCTTATTTTGATCACGATTACAAAAATGTTATAACATACATTGAGTTATACAATTTCCAAAGTTTTGATAAGTTTTTAAAAATTTTGATGACCGGCATTCCATTGTAAGTACAATTTAGCCACATTAGTCTCATTATCTTCATTAAACATAACGATAATAAATATAGCACTAAAGTAATCTTTCATACATGATTAAAATAATCACTACGAACAAATTATTCTTTGGATTATTATAATTTTTGCCAAAAAAATGCAAAATTTATAGCTTCAAACTATGAATAGTGATAAAACCTTAAAATCATTAAACAAGTCATACTTTTCGTAACGTTGAAAATTGTTTAAAATTAAATGATTCAGTTCGAATATATATGATTTCATAAACTGAACAAACTCTAAAAACAACAGTTAATAATTGATATTTCAAACGAGACTAATCATAATTTTTTTAAAAAAAAAAACTACTAGTTTGTAAGATTTATTAGAATTTTATTTTCATTACATAAGGGAAATTTTCTTACACACATAAAAAATTGAGACATCACTCAAACACACTACAGAAAAATTATCAGTGTTTCTTGAAGTTGTAATTGGTATATACTCTCAAGGAAAACATATTTAATGTATACATAATATACTAACTATATTTTTTGTAATAGGAGAGAAATATTAATCCGCGTGTTGCATTGTATTTTTCGTTATTTAAAATCATTAAAATTTGAAATGCGGGAAAAATATTCAAATTTTTATCTTACTTCCTGTTGAAATTCTATTAAATAAAAAAATAATTGAAATATTTGCACCATCACTCTTAAACAGTACATCTGAAAATAATACGAATCTAGTACAAATAGGAATAATATGCAGTCATTTTTGAGCATGTAGTTTGGAAGCTTATTTGATATACAAACGAAAAATTATTGGTTAAAGATTACATGATTAAAAAGATTACATATTATATTTGGAAATAAAATTGGTTTCATTGAAAAACTTATTCCTTGTTTTATTTAAATCAATTTTATTTAGAAAAGTAAAATTTCACCAAAAGATCTTTATGATAGTACTTTAATAATAGCTTTCGAATGGCAAATTCAAAAAAATAAATAAATAAATATTACTCCTTAATTTAAAAATTTTGAAAAAAGGAGTTAAATATGGTAATCATTAAAAGAAGAAGCTGGCCTGACAGACTTTGCGAAGAAAAATTTAAATTTTATTTCTAAATTAAGAAAATGACAGACACATTTAAAAAATTATATTATTTTTAATTTAGGATGGGCTATAGTTTATTTAAAAGGTTTCTAATTCGATATTTCTAGCACTGGATAAAAGCATTATATTTACAGTAGCAAACACAATGTTGCATTACATAAATTTAAAGTTCAGAATAGTGATAACGAATCTTATCATAAACTTTTATTTACCATGAAACAACAAACTGTGTCTGAGAAACATGTAAAAAACAGGCAGATAACAAAAACATGTTATCCAAAATTATTATTTCACATAATTCATATCAAGGAACGTGCGAGTTAATTATTTTTGTATACTTAAGCATTTAAAAACAAAATACTTAATAATGATGAAAGAAATTTAACGTTACCTTTCTGATGATTTGTGATTTTTATAAGTCTTCCCAGAGTTCTTTTTGGTCGTGACTGTAACGGGTTCTTTCAAAGGGTCAGGATCGCATAAAAATGGTGTACGATCCTGGCATCTATGGCTGTACCTCAGTTCCGCAAAACGATCCAAAGAACTAGCTCTGCGTACAAGTTTTGTACCACTGCGTTTCCTGGTCTCGGGTCTGGACCGAGAGGATATCTTTTCCAAATCATGCAGTATCGTGGTCGACAAGTGGTGCTTCGAAAACGCTTTTGATTTCGATTTCGCATCACCATTCACCCACTCTTGGCGATAGCAGTACGTCAAGTGGTCCGGATGGTAATCCAAAGGCTCATCACTCACCAACAAGTCACGCCAAGATGATTTGGTGGAGGGTTTTTGGGAGTGTGAAGATGGTTCGATGCTATCCGTTATGGAGAAATGGACCTTCTTGGTGACAGCAACCTGAGATGTCTGAGTAGGAGACTCTGCCTCCTCTTCTAGGGAGTCGTAATCCGGAGTTGGAGTCTTAGGGGGCGATGGAGTCATGGACCCAACCCCAGAATCAGTTTGAATAATAACACTGCTATTTTGTGAAGGTGAATTATTTGCATCTTCTTTGGGATCGTTCACTGAAGCTGGAACTACAATCACAAGGCTGTATTTGTTGAGCTTGGAGGACTGGGACCGGTCCGATTGCTCCGTTTTACCACTCTCCCAGACACTACTGGATTCAACAACTAATGGCATTTGCTTGGAACGGAACTGAGAGCTGCTACGGTAATCCTCTTGGAACCACAGGTTAGAAGGAGTAGAATCACATTTGGCCCTACTCATTGTATACTATATTTAAAGCGAGTCATACCAGCGTAAATATTGTCGAAAGGATATTACTCTATCTTGATCTGTTCCGGGTTATATCCGTTTTTGTAATAACTTCTCCCTTTTGAATAAACACAAGAAAAATTTTCCGCTTACACAATGTAAACACGTTTATCTCAAGTTCTCACTCAAAAGGCGAAGATAAGCAAGAGTCGTAGATCTAATCAATATTCGTATTATAAATCACACTAAAAAAAGAACTTATAAAACCCAAACACTTAGTTAAAAGGAAAACTTTTTTTTATAAATAACAGGTATATATTTAATTTATTAATGTAAAAAAATGTATTTAACTTTCCTAACATTATACAATAATTAAAAACGTAAAAATATTAAATTATTGATTCTAAACAAAAATTTCAATTTTAAAATTATCGTTTAGTCTATGAAATCTTTAATCAATTTGACTTCAAATAAAATAACTTAAATTTTTTGCACTAAATTCTAAACAAGTTTCAGAAAATAATTCAATAAAAACTAATACTTTTTATAAATTTATAACTTTTTAGAAATTTTAGAAATGCTGTTTCTGATAAAAAAAATAATGATTCCAAATTTATCGTCTGCAGCATTCAAAATGGCATGTTTATGCACTCCACTCTAAAATAATAAAAAATGACACAGTAGCACAGTGCACAGCGTAAGTGACATGCATCTGCTCTTCTGAAGGTAAACAAACACACACACTGAGTCACAGAGCGACAATAATCCATGCACGACCAGCTGAATCATCCGGCAAGACAGCAACTGCTGCCAGTTTCGAACACTTCGATTCCTCGACTTCGAGTAACAAGTTTACGATGAGGCCGTCGAAGATAGGTCACACAAATCTATCAGGTGGAACAGGCATCGAGTAATCCGTCTGATAGAACATGAAACAGGGTTTTGGCGCAATGTTTAGCTCGGAAAAAAGTTGAAACCAGCAAGTCACGGTTTTTCTCCGCCGAGCGCGTGCTCGCTAAAGCTTTTTTTTTCGTTCTTCCTCATTTGAATGCGAAGTCCCGCCCCCAATCGGACTTATGTCACGACGATCACGTGTTATCAAGTATTTTTTTTATTTCTTTAATATTAGATAGAGTTTTTGGTAGCTCACTAAGAAAAATGGGAAATGTGTTTTCTTATTCTATGTAAATGTTGGCAACAACAATGTATAAAGTTAAAAATAAATAAATAAAAAAATAAAATAAAAAAGAGGAAAAACCGTAATCCTCAGAACTTAGAAACCAAGGAAAAGTTATTTGATTAAAGAGTAAACATTCAAAATAGAATCTTAGCATAAATTTGAGTTGCATTATTAAAAAATAAATGTCAAAGGCGATTTTCTACCACAACAAACACACACACAAATCAAATAAATTCAAAGTAAATCAATTTGAATAACAATACTGAAGATTTAACCCTTTGATCATTATTTATGAAAAATTTAATGAAAACTACAAAGTGCAAAATTAATAATTTAACTTTAATCTAATTCTACATTTTTGCAATTATCTATTGTCAAACTGAATATAGTTGAAAGACGCTTACTTAGTAGGTACGTAAAGCCAATTTTTAATATAAATATTTATGAGAAAAATTTACTTTTTTTCATTTAAGGTTGACATACATTACTGTAACTATTAATCAGTTAAGTTTGGATTGTTCGACTACAATCTTTCATTTAACTGATTATTACAATCTCAGATTAGGCATTTTTCCACACAACTGATTATTTACAGTATTTTGTCGATGATTATGACCTCTAACGGTACCGATTAGAATAAAATAAGAATATAATAGTATAATTTAAGTATGTTACTTTGTGGTGTAAAAATATGCGTTATATGTATTAGCTAGATGAAAGCTAATCTCTTTGTATGAATAATTATAAACTAATCGTAAAGAACGCTTTCCTCACATAAACACATTAAGTTGCTGATACCAAGTGGTTACCATTGCTAATCATTAATGATGGCTACTGCATTTCTTCGTAGAAAGTACTTTAAAGTTTTCCGGGTTTTCTTATTTGCAACATTTGCGAATGAACAACTATCCCTGAAAAGTCTGAAGAAAAAAGCAACCCACTGCAAATTTTCTAAAAACCTTACAACGATTTCGTGTTGTTAAGCCGTTTCTTTTGCAGTGCCTCAATATTAATATATAATTAAATAACACAATTAATTATTTACTTATATACTGTCCATAGCATTTAAATCCAAGAAATATTAAAATCATTATTCAGAATTATGTTACACCTTGAGAATTTAGTCTGTAAATTGACAAAAATTGATGTAATCATTAAAATGAATTAAAATAGAAGCACCACATAATAAACAAAATTAATGCTTATTTTATAGAAATAATTATTTTAAAATTATTAAACGAAAATTATTTCTAATAACAATTGAATGATTATTTTTTTAAATACAATTAAAAAGTGATGATAATCTTGAATTATTTTTCTTGCGAAACAATATTCAAGGAAAAATTCACACCAGTCTAAAAATCAGCTTGTTTAACCGGAATAATCTGAATTCAAACACGAAATCCGTTACGGTTAAAAATGGAAGAGAATCTGAATAATTTTCAGACATTTTCAAGCATCCTGCTCATAAATTTGAATATTAAAAGGATTTACCACTTATAGAATAAAATGACAGATTATGTGTATAGTGGATCTATTAATAATATAACCCGAAATTTTAAAATTCTGCAGATGTCAAATTTAGCGGTACAAACTAGTTTATCTGCGTTAAGAAAAGAATTAAAAATAAGTTTCGATTAGAATTTTTTATTTTTGCTTCAGAGAAAAACAATGTTATTAATAAATGTTATGTAAACGATTATGTTTTATTCTTTTTTAAAAAAAATGTTGTGAGAATGTTTAAACCATAGTCCTTGAAATCAAGAAAAAGGAGAGAACCCTTTTCAAACGAAGTTGCTCAAACATCTTTTAAAATTGGTATTTTCCCAGATATTTTTTTTTCAGACTTGATCTCATATATAAGAATAAAGAAAAAGAAGGAAAAAAAAAAAAACTTCAGCATTCTCTGCAGCAAAAGTCTTGCTCAATTGGATTGGGCAAACACGTTTTCCCGGAACGACCTTCAACAATCTATGATTTCCGATACGGCTAATTACAAACCGTTTTTTTTTTTCCTTTTCTTTTTCCAGATCTAAATTGCCCCTTTTTCCTTTTAAAGAAAATGAGTCAGAATTACTAGAAGTAACAATTTTTCAATGACATGCAAAGGTTGAATTCGAGGGTGTATAAAAGAAAATGAAAACAAGAACTGTGGATCGAGGTGAATAAATATTCTCCACAAATGTAGTAAAATTATTATAAATCGATGTATAATTGTTACGCATTACTTAAAATATTAAAAAAATTATGTATTTCAGAGATTATTTTAACATATTTTATAACATTCTACTCTAAACACATTTAACATTAATAAATACAATCATGTTTTTTGAACCAAATTTCAACGATATCAACTATTTTTCCTATATAAACATTATGAATGATACATTAATGCATAAAACATCGGGGAGAGTATTTTTTATTCATAAAAATGTTTTAGTCAATAAATGATTTTTTAATTTATTTAATTATTTTTACAAAGAGATTAATTGATAACAAAATATCCATTGCCAGAGACTCATTTCAGCAAAATAGGTTTTCTCGAAGGTCTTCCCTTTTTTATTTCTTTTGAGTTTATTGCCGATATGAATTCTGCCGACATTCGCGTCATTTTCTTATATGAGTACAAACTTGGTAATAGTGCTGCAAAAGCTGCACGCAACATAAACCAAGCGTTTGGGGAGAATACGGTTAACGATCGGAAAGTGCAGCGTTGGTTCGAAAAATTTCGGACTGGCGATTTTTCACTGCAAAATGAGCCGCGCGGAAGACCCAAAACGTCTGTGAAGAATGATGACCTGAAGGCTCTAGTGGAAGCGGATCCAGCCGTATCCACGAGGGAACTTGCTATCAGGATGAAAGTTGACCATACAACGATATTGAGACACCTTTCTGAGATTGGCAAGGTTAAGAAGATGGACAAGTGGGTACCGCACGCACTGACAGAGCGAAATAAGCTGGATCGGTTAAACGTATGCTCATCATTGCAGCATCCACCATATTCACCGGATCTCTCGCCGACCGATTTTCATTTTTCAAGCATTTAGAGCTGTTTTTAAGGGGCAAACACTATGAAAATGAAGACAGTCTAAAAAACTCGATATCAGAGTTTATTAATTCTAAAGACCAAAATTTTTTTAAGACAGGCATCTACGCTTTAAAATCTCGTTGGGAGAAGTGTATTGAAGCGAATGGAGCATACTTTGATTGAATAAACGGCTTTTGAAGAAAGATATGCAGTTTTATACAATCACTTAAGAATCCGACATTTCATACCCACCAACCTAATAATAACACTCAGGAAATATGCACTGTAAAATTGTTATAAGTAGTTTTTGAGCACTGCTTTCAGAGAGCAGTAAGTGGTTGTTTATTTGCTCGTCCGCAGATAGCATTTGTTGTTGTCGTTAACCTCCGTGTCCATCGTATGTTAGACGAGATCTACGAGTTATTCACCATCAAAGAGTCATAGACTAGGATAGATAAATCTAATAGAGGTCGTCGTAGGACAAAACTAGACACCTAAGAATATGGTAAGGAATAACCTGTTCCACACAAAGTCTTCCAGGTCAAAGGGAATTTGATACACTTCAAATATCCACTTCTGAGGTAGGAATTGAACCCACGGATTGCTAAAGTGAAAGTAAGCCGTTCCATTGCCAACGTGTACCATGGAAGGGGAAACTGAGATAGTAACCACTATATTGCTTAAGTGGATTGCAAGAAAATGAAATAAGCCATTAATAACTTTAAAAAAAAAATAAGCCTATTACTATTTCCAGCGGCGCAAATGAAAGACATCGAATAGTTCTACCGACACTAATTAGTGAGTTCGAATCCAATTGGATGTTTGTATATTAAACTGAAGGTGTCGCAGTGTAAAAAATATATATTTAAATTTTTATGTGCGTGGTATTATCAAAAGTCGATTTGGCGAGATTTGCGCTGGTGAAATAGAAATTTACCAATGTTTGGTAACTGACAAGTACTTGACAACATCCCGTGTTATATTTTGAAATCTAATTCAAGGCTTTAAATGTTATCAAATATAGTAATTCAAGAAATAATAACCAAAATATTAATAAAAATAATTTTATTACTACAATTTTTTTACACTTTTCCAACCCAGTTGGTAGTTGAATGATTAGTCTTTGGTTTTCAACTCAAGTTGAGCTGGCAATCGTATGTTTAGCACTCAAGCCTTCGGTTTCAACAGTTTGTGGGTTCGATTCGCATTTCGGGTCTAGTTGTTTGCAGAGCTATCATGGGGGAAAAATGA
The DNA here is from genome assembly GCA_037975125.1 of Latrodectus hesperus. Taxonomy (NCBI): domain Eukaryota; kingdom Metazoa; phylum Arthropoda; class Arachnida; order Araneae; family Theridiidae; genus Latrodectus; species Latrodectus hesperus. The sequence continues at coordinate 85,592,234 of CM075855.1, forward strand.
GTATTTAGCGATAAACAGAGCAAATCAATTCTGCTCGTGAATTTGGCGGGTGTTTGCAGTGGTTCGGAATCCATTTGAAACTCGAGTTCCAGGTTAATTTAATCGTCGTGCAGGGAAAGCAACAGTACAGCGACGAACAAACCAAACTAATATTTTCGACTGCATTATGGCATATTGCATTCGGAACATACAAAATATAAGAAAAAAGCATAATCAGTGATTAAGGAAAAGACATTTTCTGAGTCATGACACATCTCATTACTTATCGTCACGAAGTAAAAGTGACTGCGCGTGCGCAATTCTTAGCTAATGTGAAAGCTCTTGCATACGGCAATTTTGTTATTACAGGCAAATAAGTTGGCTCATTTCCGCATTAAGATAACAATTGCGGCTTACACGATACAATGAATTAAGACAAATTGTGGTTAACAGTTAAGAGCCTTTTCTTAAATTTTTTTATACTCAATTCACTTTTTATAAATCTCTATATTAAATTATAAATCAAAAGCTAATTTTATACATAGGAAAAAAAAATCACATGAAATTCAAAATACCATTTTTTAAAAATAGTGTCAATAAAAGGTGCTTTTCTTTTTATATAGCTGTTTTATTGCAAAACTTTCATTTATTGGAGCATATTTTTTCGGATTTGGCATTAAATATATTTTATGGTGGAAACGTGTATTGTTGTAAATTATTTTTATTCTATTCTTTTAGATTTTTTTACCAATAAATTAAAAAACGATTCCTTTTTTAGCATTTAAATAAATATGTGTTTCAATATTATATAATGTTGTGAAAGAATCCCTATGTGAAGTATAAATAGAAATGTCCTAACATTATATTAACCCTGCAAATATATAAAAACCAAAAATATCGCGATTATACGGTTTAAACAGATGTTATAAAGAAATATAATTATAATTTAAAGTCCGATATATTAAAATAATTTCATTTTCGTTCTGTACCAAGAGAACGTTCTATAGCTCTCTAACCAATAATACCAAAGGATCAGTTACACCAAGAGAACGTTCTATAGCTCTCTCTAACCAATAATACCTAAAAATCAGTTATACCAAGAGAATGCTCAATGGCTCTCTAACCAATAATACCAAAGGATCAGTTACACCAAGAGAACGTTCTATAGCTCTCTCTAACCAATAATACCTAAGAACCAGTTATACCAAGGGAATGTTCGATGGCTCTCTAACCTATAATACCAAAGGATCAGTTACACCAAGAGAACGTTCTATAGCTCTCTCTAACCAATAATAACTAAGAATCAGTTATACCAAGAGAATGTTCAATGGCTCTCTAACCAATAATACCAAAGGATCAGTTACACCAAGAGAACCGTTCTATAGCTCTCTCTAACCAATAATACCTAAGAATCAGTTATACCAAGAGAATGTTCAATGGCTCTCTAACCTATAATACCAAAGGATCAGTTATACCAAGAGAACGTTCTATAGCCCTCTAAACAATAATACAAAAGAACCAGTTATACCAAGAAAATACTCTATAGCTCTCTGAGAGCTACAGAACGTTCTCTTGTTATCAGTGCGAGATGTAGTTCTAAGGACTAATCTTTTTATTTCTGGGTTATCGTTACAAGATACTCCATCAGCGCAAAGACATTAGTTCCTGATAAATTTCTTATCGATCTGAATTTTTTATTATTTTTTAATGAATGAATTTTAAGTATTCATTAGAGAAAGGTGAAAAATTAGGAGCATTCGAAAGTTCAAGGGAATGAGAACTGAAATAAAAGTGTACAAGAAAAACAACGGATTAGGCAGAGGAAAAATACACGCCTATAACACTCACAAAGGGTTAATCTCATAGAGATTACCGACAAGATTATTTTTGGAAAAATAAAGAAATCCTTATCAATTAGTGAACGTTTTGTCAAAATACAGAAACCTTTATTGGAACAAAAACCCGTCACACTTCCAGCCAGTCGATTTTGGATCCAAAATCCACTAGAAAGACTTGTTTTCAAGAAATCTTTCGCGAAATACGGAAAAAAAATTATAAAATCTTTTTATACCTAGCAAAGCAACACTTGAAGTAAATATTACATTCGAGTTCCCCTAAGCGTCACAAAAAAAATTAACCCCAATTCTTAAGGGTTAATTTTTAAAAGTATTTAAAAGCAGTGTAATACACAGTTACACAGAATTTAAATGATTTTTCTTAAAATTACTGGATTTAAAAGGAATCTAATAACAGCTATTATCTAAGAAAACTAGTTTCTTTTCTCACTAGAAAAGAAATTGAATTTTTTCTTCCACTAGACGCATGCCACTGAACTAAATTTAGGATAATTTGGCGTTCTTAATAGATTTTTCTGAAGAACAACCAGAAAGAAATCCTCAAAAAGTAATTGTGTCTTTAACACATTCTGTCTCAATTGTGGTGAGCTGTAATTGTTATACGGGGAGATAATTAACCTATCAACAATAATTGGGCCTTAACAAAGACAATTATAACTGGGACAACACGGCCATTTAATAATAGCCGAGATTGAGAGATTGTTTCTTTTTTAAGGTGAGAATATATATATTTTCCCGTTCTCTTTTTTTTCCTCTGGCAGATATTTAAGAAAGTTCTTCTCAATGGGTGGAAATATTTAGCAATGTAATTAAGGTTCTTAATTTTTTTTTCAGTGGTGTATTTTGCAGTGTTAAACAATACAGTGAATGTGATCTGCCAAAAGATAAATTTCTTCCCTTTAACATTATTGATATATGCACGTAAATGAGAAAAGTATAGAAAGCGGAAGTATAAAAAATTTCGAGCTACTTTTTAATTTTCAAGCAAATTTCATGCTATGGAGATTAGAGGCTTACTTATAATTTTGTGATTATATTCTGTCAAAAATAACACAAAGGTTTGCTATTATTTTTTGTTGAAGCTGTGTTACACGATAGTTTCACTTAAGTAAAAATATCCTAAAATCAAACTTGTATCTTAATTAGCCTGATACATAGAGAATAATTTGAAAGAAAATGTTTCGTATACGATTTGTCACAAATTTTATTATAATGCTTTAAAAATAGTAGGTAAAATAGAAATTAATTATTAAAATTGACAGATGAGATAATATTTATAATTTGTAGGAAATAATATTGATAATTGTAACAATCGTAACTATCACATCATTTATTAAAAAATGTTCACCTAAAGTAGCACCTAAGGACTTTTTTAAACAAAATTTTCAATAATAATTACAGCGTCTTTTTTATGAAATGATGTCTTGTTTAAATAAACTAAAAATAATATTGCTCTAAACAAAATAATTCTAAGCATATTTAGCAGAATCAAGAAAACTTAACAAAAACGAATGGGTCAAGTTAAAAGAAATATTATTTATGCTTATGTGTCTCCTAAAAACACTACCGCACAGTAATAGTCAAAGGAATCCAATAAAAAGATAAAAATCAAGTACTTAAGAAATTGAATTAATAATCCTCATTTTGCTTAAATGCATAATCATGAAATTTTATACAAAAGTGCAGAAAATGTAAAACGTTATTGATGAATCATTAAAAAGGAAACTAAACAATAAGTTTAGGAAAAATTACAAAAAAGACCCGCGGATTATTCAGCATTAATTATATGTATTTAATAAGGAAGACTTAAAAGTTTGAAGTAATATCAAATGAACCATGGATTTTTTGAGGGAAATCAAAGCGATATTCTTCACACCTCGAAAGACATCGGTGACGAGAAGACATCTTAAGGAATAAATTTCATGGAAGAATGACAACAAGTAGAATTTTTACAATGCAGAAGAAATTAATAAGATTAAGATACAGTTTGAATAATACCTCAACTATAGATGCTTTGAAAGTATTAAGGAACACTTCAATATTTACATCGAAAGAATGAAATATATTGACAACATATATCCTCAAATAGTTTCATGAAAATGAAATTTATAGATTCCAGTAAAAAATTAAATGTACACTCAAATATGTTTTGTGCGCTGGGCGGGGACAGCATACAAGAAAACGTATAAAAAAACGCACAAAGCTACAAGAGTGCAGCTAAAAAAATTCTTTTCGCAACGCAATTGTAAAAAGTACATTTTTACTCGGTGAATAGAGACCGTATAAGTCTCGCTCAGAAACTAGCTCAAAACATCTAGAAAACGAGGCTGCTTTATTCAGGAAAGCGACACTAAGACAATGCAAATCACAGAGACGAAACTTGTATTATATTACGAAAATAACGCAAGTATTTTAAATGAAAAATAAATATAATGAATAGAGTAAAATTATATAGAACAGTACTAAACTAGGCACTTGGAAGCACTGGATATATTAGTCTAGTTTGTACTGGTGTAACAATACATATGTAACGTAATTGGGTAAAACAAAACATATGTAATGTGATATAATAAAATAGATGTGAAAAAAAAAACTAAATGGTCGATCATACCATTTTATTTTTAATTGATTATTTCGCCAATTATATACATGCTCTAATTGGATTGAAATTGTCATATAACACACACACGTTTGAGAGCACTTAAAAAATGGAAAAAAAAGTTAAGAAAATATATCATATGCAAAGGTAAGATTACAGTTAATGGTGAGATAGATAATTGGAAGTTGGCTAAAAATGTTAAACATTTTAATAAAAAGAAGGTTTTTATATGCAAATATCAAAAAGATTTTACAAAGTGAATATAACCTTGGCCCCCCTTCCATTGTATAAAGTCAATATTTGAGATGGACAATTTTCGTTTAATTATAGCAATTAAGGATAATTACTTAATTATAAATTGCAAATCTGAAAATGCCAGAGTAAAATTGGAAAAACCCTGAAAAGAGAAATAGAAAATATTCGCCGAATTCTTATTGAAAAACATGTTTAAATATATATTTTAAGCAGGTATCCAATACAAAAATAATACTTGTGTTTTTTGCACATTAACAAATCAAAGCACTCTTTTACTTTTGGGGCAAATTTATATACGAATTAACTGGAACTGAATGTCGTAAAGCATCAGCTGTTGCAAAAGTTAGAAAAAAAAATCACAATTTCTAGGTCAAAAAATTCTTTAGTTTTCTTGATAGGAAAACAGTTATGCGTGACTGCTGATAAGTATAAAATGATTGTCAACAAAGTTAGAGAATGATTCTAAAAATTTACCGTTTCGCTTTTATAATCGAGAAATGTTTTTATACCTTACTTGTCGTATTCTTGTACAGCAGCGCAAAATCATTAGCAAGGTGAATTATTCGAAAAACTCTAGAGAGTTGACAGAGCCTGACTAAAGCAAGGGCATAGAGGCAGTTGCCTCGGACCCCATATCAGAAGGGACCCCAAATCAAATTATAAATATTTATTTTACGTTTTCAATCAAATGTTGTGAGTCAAATAGAAAGTTCGTGAACAGAGGGCTACCAAAGAAGTTTTTTCTCGGGGCCCAATCAGGTTATGTGGGGTCTTGAGAGTTGATTTTTATATCTTGTATGCTTAAAATTCGCTGTTCCATTTGAAGCTCTAAATATTTTGCTGCATATAATTCTTGAAAAATCAGATTGAAGGACACTCTTGCTTTTTTCCTTATCTTACTATAAAATTTAGTGCTTCACAATTGAAAAAAATCCTCATTTTATTACTTGCAGAAAATAAAAGGATTAAAATAGCTCTACTATATGAAATCAAAACATAATTTTATAAAATAATATACACTCCTTTTCAATTAAAAAAATTAATACACGACGTCCACACGATTTTTACTTTCATAACCCTTTAATGTAATTTTATTCACATAATTAAGCCTCAGAAAATTAGAATGACACTGCTTTAAATAATTCAAATACTTATTCCCGTATTTCCAAGGGAAAATGCAGGAACAAGGTATTAACTGATAGACAAAAATTTGAGTCAGATAAGTGTTTCACAATTTGTTGACTCACGGTCCAACTCATCCGATTCAGCAGGAAAGTGTCTCCGAAAGCAAGAACAATCGTGAAAGAAAGTAATACTACAAGGATAAATTCAGTTCGAAAAACGACACGAACATATCGGAGATGTATGGAGTGAAAACGCAAAACTGTTCTCGTGACTGGGAAATAACGAGGATTAAAAATAATACGTTCCCGGAGATTTCAGTCTCTAACAAGACAAACAGAACACTCTACCAGTAATGAGTATCATGCGTGCTTAGGAAATAACTATTAATAAGTAATTGTTATAATACTTAATTAGACCAATGCTTCATATTCTTTTGAGATGATCTGTGCTAATTACTTTCCCTTTCACAGAAATAATAGTACATATAGTAAAATAACAATAAATGAAATGTATATTTAGAAACCACAGTTTTTGCCAGCAGGTAATTCTTTGTTAAAGTTGCTCAATACGCTTAAGTCAGATTTCTAAATGATACATGCTTCGCTTTTAACGATATATAAACACAAAATGCATAATTTGTAATAAAATAGCATATATATATATATACGTGTATGTGTGTGTGTCTAAGGTATAGTTATCTTTCCAAATTTAACTCTCAAAAAAGAGAACTTATCCTCTTTTCCACAGAACATAAAATTAATGAAAAAATAAATATAAGAACACCGAATTACTTCTAAATATTAGCTGAATTTTGAGGAATATATATCGAAAAGCACATTAATATAAAAGTATAAACACATTTACACATAACATTATATTATATATATATAATATAGACTGAAAATTGTGTAGTTTTTAGGAAAATAAAATTGTAAAAAACAGGATTTCTAAACGAAACTGATGTCAAAAGTACTTTTTGTGATAGACGAGATTTTAAACTAATTTATAACATACTTTTTTGATGTTTCATAAAAGATTATTCTCAATTTTCAGTATTGACAATACTCAGTATTTATGATTCTTAGAACTGATAATTTCTCAGTATTGATAATTTTAATATATATCTTTTTAACTTGTGTCACTTAAGTGATACTTGCGCGGTGCTTTCAAATTGAAACATAATAGTAGGCAGTATTCTAAGCCGTATTTTTGTAGTTTAATGCAAGATTTTTTAATATCTGCAATTTTAATAATTGCATATTTGAATTATCAATGCTAAGAATTGATTCTATATCTAATCAATTTTTAGCATTGAAATCTCAAATAATAATAAATGTACAACATTTTTAACTGTGGGATTGTAATACTTCTGTAAAACATTAAAATGAAATAAAATTTTAACTTTGTTTTATTTTAATGATTATTTAAATATTTTTAATCTTGAATCTTAGATATGATTAATTGTTGTTGTTACTAATGACACTTGGACAAGCTAAGCTCGCTATGCCGTTGGCTATGTGAATTTAAGTCAATAGAGAGCGTCTTTCGTTTTTAATCAGAGCACCATGAAGGTGAAAGTACGACTTTGCTCTACACACATGCCATAGGTACCCGTTTATAGGGTAGGCAACCATTCACACCTCATTCATACAAGGAAAGGACAAAGACAGGATAGATAGAGAGAGAAAGTACATCCATTCCCGAACCGGGATTCGAACCCAGGACCTCCTTATCCGCAGTCAGGCACTCTGACCACTAGACAAGTTGGGCGACTGATATGATTAATTACTTAAGTTTAGTAAAATAGTTTAAAAGTGTAGACATTATTTCATAAAAAAAACAATTATTTAATATGTAATTATGATAATACTGCTTTCATTAAAGGAGTTTTCATGCTTATATTAGCTCAGTCAAAAAATTTGTACTAGAATTAGAGAGGTATTGGATAGATCATAATATCTACCAAAAACAAATATATCGTAACAAAGTAAATGCGCCAATCACAGCTCTAATGGAAATTCATTAATGATATGATAAAGATATAATGGTAATATTTTTTCACATATAATATTGAATAAAAATTCTCATAATTCTAAGTCCTTGTTCATCAAACAATAAAATTATCACATAACGGGTTTCTGGCACAGTAAATTAATGATTTAGAAATTATCAAAAATAACCGTTATTTTTAAGTGAAAATACTACTTTGATAGTTTACTATTTAAGCATATCAAATTCTTATTTATTGTCTGTTAAAATTTATTCAGAAGAACAAATATTCAAAATATTCTTTGGGAAAAGAAGCCTCACTGAATAAATATTATGATGTTTTGAATGTTCTATTTTTAAGAAAAGTGTTACTATAAGGCTTTTTCTTACTCATAAAATAAAAATTTGTCAGTTTCATGGACAATAAACCCCATAATTATTTTTAGCGATAATCCGGATTTAATGGCATGAACATTTATTAATTGGCGCCTATCATTTTGGTTAATATTGATCCACCCTTTTCTTTATGAACGTTAAGATGAGAGCTATGTACTGAGCCACAATGCTGAATCGGTAGCTCTCACAAGCATTATAAAAATATGAACTCTAAAACATTTATATATTAAACACCAGCTGTGAGTAAAATAAATCTTAACCACTAAGCCAAAGTATCCTTTTTATGAACACACAATTCTTTTTTTTTATCTCAATTACTAAAAAATGTATCGACTTTTGTCGTTGTTGCGCATCTCCGGTGTTTAGCACAGGTAGCATCAATTCCATGACATGCGTCACTCTAAGAAAATGTAACACTAAAATTGGACTTGCCAAAAGATCAATTCTGGAAAACCCCAGATAACGGCGTCCCCAGGCCACTTTCCCTGGTACAATTGGTGAACAAGTGGGGTGGTCCAAGAAGCACTAACAGCTGTTGAAAACATCTCCAAATGAGCCAGTGACTCAGATCAGATATTGACTTTTAAAAACTTTTACATTTGAATTTTATATCAATCTCTTTACATACGTATTTCTTTACTGAATTTACTTTGATGAGAAATTGTTATTGTTGCGAAACTCATTCGAAAAACTATCGACGAATAAATATACGGGTATTAACTGCACTTATCAGTTATATTGCATTGTTTGTTGACGTTCATTTAAAAGGAAAATTGTTTATGTGTTTGTTGATATAAATTAATAATTCATTTTACTTCAAAAAATTTGTTTATTCCAACTTGTGTGCTTACACCTTGAGAACAAATTGGAGCTTCCTATTGTAATTTTCCCCGTGACCTCTCGAGTGAGTGGATGTGTAGGAAGACTCGATGAATCGTCAAAACTGTAGGCAGTTTGCAGAGTCTTTAAACGCCTCATCTTTTACGCGATACATTGCAATCATTCAATTTTGGGTGGTAAAGAAACAGGTTGTTGAACTGGAAAGTAACAGTGCGAACAGAATTCACTTCTAATTCGTTGCTGCTGCATTGCGTGGAATGAGAACGATGCGTAAATTAATGTTAAGAAAAAAGTTCGAATCATAGCATACGAGGATTTGTTATCAATAAATATCATCCTGACAACTGGTTAATCGACCCCTTACAAAAATGTTTGGATTTTAGTGCACAAACTTATGCTTAAGGTTTCTGTCTCTACGTTTGAGCCAATTTTTTTCTTAAAAATTACTTTTAATTTTCTTTCATCTTGTTTTTAGATACATCTTGATGTAGAAATATAATACTAGCCAAAATTTTAATTCCATGTAGTATACTTTTAAGAATACACATATACGTAAGAGCCAATTGTTCTTTTCATAACACGATATATTTTAAGCCTTGACATTATATAACAAAAGCACTCTGAAGTAAGAAAGCATGAAGGACAATAACAATTATCCACATTATGTATTCTAAAGCTCAAAAAAATAATAGCAACAAAATGTGCACGGAAATAAAAAAATTGCAATTTTTTTTCTAATGGTCATTTTATATACTTTTACTCCTTTCAAGAACACTGATGATGAAAAAAAGAAATCTGATGATCTTTTAGGATAAATTTCATAGCATGATTTTAGGCAACAGGAAAATTTACCACCAGAAATACGACATTCAACGTACAATTACAACCTAATGTGTCAGCTGAAGAGCATAAATCACGCACACAAAAGAAATCAAGTAGATAATCATCATCAATAAACGCTCCAAAACTTAGAAATGGTTTTATTTTCCAAATGAAAATCGCAGTAATTTCTTCCTTGATTTTTCATCACCCTCCTGAACTCAAAGAGATGGCGACACATTTCGACCGCGATAACCTTCGAAGGAAAACGCATACCTTCCAAGTTCAAGACTGCTGGAAGACCTTGCGATCTCCAAGAACGATGTTTGCCGAGTTCACTGCGAACCGTAGGAGGGGGACCACCCTTGGAAAGAATTCAAGCTACCGTATCTTTAATACTTTATTAGGAGATAAAGGTAACTAGAACATTTCAACACGAGGTTAGTAAAGGTTTTCTTTTTCTTCCTTCAAAAACGAAATATCACCTCTTGATGTTGTGCATGTTTTGGATTCGATTTTATGACAGAAATCTCACTGGCAAGAATGCGGATGGAACCCTAACATAAAATTAATGCAATCATGTGACATTACGTAGAGTATAGACTAAAAGCTATTGCAAGGAACTTTTTGAAAAGAGACCGCGTTGGAGAGAATTTTTCACCCATAGTGCACTGTTTTTAACAGCCATAAAGGAGGAAAACGTTTAAGCACCCACCAGACCAATGGACGTGAGAAAAAATAGAAACGAAAAATCCCCTCTTCTGTTGTTCAACAGAAATTGAAATCGAACATTCCACTTAGATAAGCGCTCGCTTACCAATGTTCAATAGCATTTCCTATAAGTCATAATTTGTAAATGTTTGTATATTTACGTCACTCTTAACCTATGCTGAACAGTTAAACAATCCTTACAACACACTCTACCTCAAATTCAAAGATTAAAATAAGTTTTCAAGAATTGATCTGAATAAATGTTCATGTAGATATTAGAAATGAAAAACCATAATCTTCGTTATTCAGCAACAGCTGGAATAGAACTCGGGAAATTCTTATCTGAAAAATAACATCCTTCCATTCATGCATGGCGAGTCTGATTCCCTACTGTTATTGAAAAATGAATGCGTTACAAACACATTTACTTATTTGGAAATTATAAAATTAAAGCTTAAATGGCTTAAGGCAAAGGGCCTATCAATCAAAAGTAAAGGAGTAGAGAAATGAAATTTATGAAAAAATAATCGCTCAGTGTTTGGAGAAACATCATTCGATTCTGAATTCCCAATTGCAGAAAAAATGCGTCATTAGACTTTCTATTATAAGATATTCGCAAAGTTACTTTGACAACAAGTTAATCCAATTAGTTACAGGGTTAACATTTCGCTTTCTTTTCGATAATTTTTGTCTGTCAAGAATTCTTCAGTATATCACTCCAAATCGTGGCCAATCCAAATTGAACAGAATAACTCACGCGAGCGATCAATATGAAGAAGATTACAATTATTTTCCCGACATGCTTAAGTAACAGAGTATTGTGTGATGTTCCCATGGATCGAAGGCACTTAAAAAATTAACCATCACATAATTTTGAATGAGGGTCTTGCTCTCTGTGTCGGTATTTGCTTCTCCCCGTTACCCAACACAAACGCAGAAGGAATAAACCTATAAATCTTTTCACGTGTATGAACTCCCCTCAGAGCGAAGTTTTTAAGATGAGTCAAGTATAGAACCCGCTACTTTACAGACACTTTTCATACCAGGTTTGATTTGCTTGTAACTCATTTGTCAACTTTTGCCCGCAATATACAATTAGACCAGAGCCTACAATTTAAAGTAGATTCCTAGTTACGACAAATATTCCTGTCCGATGAGTGAATCGACCCCACGAATTGTTGAACTGAAAGCCACAATTGTTTTTATTAGATCGAAATCTCGGCTTCACTCTGGGATACACTGGACCAACGTCATTCAATTTAACTGTAAGATCATGAAATTAACTTTCCAAATTGTGGGCTTGAAGATAAAATGTGTTAGATGCGTTCTTTGATGGTTTAAATTAAAAAAAATATCTTGAAACATGGATCGTTTTAAGCATGAGGCAAAGCGTCATGGTACACTTAGTTTTTAACCGTAAGCGAGCATAAATTAAAAAAAAGAGTGATATTGTTTAGCGTACTTATCCAGCTAATGATAGAAATTTAACCAGAGCAGATAAACGGAATTGAAATGTTTTAAAAATAATTAAAGCGAATATCTAGAGCAAAAAATGACACAAAGACACTTCCTGTGATGAAAAAGTTTAATTATAAATACTCTTAAGCTGTGTTATAATTAACACAAAATCGGAAACTATTTCAGAAAACCGAAAAGCGCGTTAATGAACATTTGGTAACACATTTATTTTAAGCAATTATTTTTCACTAATGGAAGTTCGACCATAACAATGCGATAAAGATAACAAAACTAGCACTCCAAGATTTATGAACTGGAACTTGGTCTAATGATAGGGTTGTTCAGAAATTTTTTTCAGTTTTATAAACAAGTAACGTAATATTCTCTATGTTGTTAGTTACTAGAATATATATATATGGATTATAAAACCAAATTTTTCCATTGAGCATATTGTTTATCAAATAAACTTTAGAAATAACCGATGTAAAAGTTCATGAAATGGAAATTTAACACCAAAACATAAAATTACATTTTGCGCGATCAAGTGAACGGACGCGTTGCGATCAATAAAGTTGCGTTGTCCTCTCAAAACGACAGAAATTATTTATCAAATATTTTAACCCTGGGATATTCAATAAAAATCGTTTGCGTATTAAGAAATGCATTTACTCGGAATGTTTTTTGTTCATATGCACACCTGCAAAGAAAAAGTAACAGCGCACTTCATATATAATAAGATAATATAAGAGTTTCGACACAAAATTCCTTTATATAAGGATTCGTCAAATATTTATGGACTAAAGGTATTTCAATGAAGGATGGAAAAATACAATTTTCATTGGGATAACATAAGCAGGGTTCATCAAGGCCTGGAGGTAGGTTTGGTTTGTTTGTCGCTCAACGGTCATTTTTTGCACACGAGGGCTAATTAGAGCGGGACCTACGGTTTAAAGTGGATTCCGAACCACTACAAACATCCGTGCCCAAGGTGGGATTCGAACCCACGAACTGTTGAACCGAAGGCAAGAGCGCTAACCATTCGGCTGCCAGCTCGGCAGGCCTGGAGGTAGGATAAAGCTATTTAGAGTAAAAAATCATGGGTTCAATACCAGTCAGTTACAAAAACGGGAAATGGATGTTCCTCTTCGACTTTAGCATGTCTATCGAGGTGACAACTTGGAAGTTTTTCGAGTTTCATCCTTTTGTGGCGCGTGACTATTCCAAATTATGGATGAAAAACACCCCCAGAAAACAGCAATATGTGATGAATATTAAAAGGCCTTATAATAGCCTTTGGCCAGTAGGTTGTTCACGACCCCTTATCGATTTGGTTTGCTTTGGTTAGTTCGTCGATTAAGTCTCTTCATGTGAGGCTATCAGATCTCTTATCGTTCGAAGTATATTTCAAACCATCACAAATATCCACGCCCGTGTTGTGGCGACTCGAACCCATAAACAACTAAACCGAAGGCAAGAACGCCAACCATTCTGCTGCCAACTAACTGCGTTTTTTCAAGGATCATACAGCTAGCCTGGTTGTGCAGTTAGTTGGTACAATGGTTTGCTATAGTTGACACCCTTGACAACTTGACAAGGAAGCCAACTAACGCCAACCATTCTACGTGTTGTCAAGGATCATACAGATAGTATGAAACTGAGAGTCACTGAAAATAGATTCCGGGTTTAACTAGATATTTGAATTCGTATGTATATACATTTCACCCGTGTAACATTTAACCAGAAGAATAATTTCCTATAGTGGCTAAGTGGTTAAGAGAAAAAATTTTCGGAGTGATAGATACAACCAATCGAATGCTATCACTGTATAAAAAAGTACATGCGCTATCTAGTTCTACGTTTATTTCTTGCGATAAGCAACTTTGATGATGTCAGCTCGGATGTCTAACTTGGTATGCAACGCAAAATACCTCAAAAAATAATAATTTCTATATTTTCCATATTAAGAATTTGACAGAAAGTTATTGAAATAACATTGAGGTTTATTTAAAAAATTTAAACTAATTATTTAGCTACAATCTAGAATGACAGGAAAAGCAATTGATCACTCTGCCTAGGATGTATCTTAAGAGGTATAGGATGAGAGTGTTCATAATTTGAAATCACAAATTTAAATGACGAGTTCGACACTAGAGTTGGCCCTCTTTTCTCCACATCAATGAAGAATGTTACGACAGGGTTAAAACGCCTTTATAATTGACAGTGTGAAGTGCACAGTTTGATAGGCAATCGTTTAAATTTTGTAAAAGAATTGGTAAGAATTTCGCTTTTGGGATGGTTTTCTATAGATACTAAGAAAATATCGCAAGGGAGAAAACCTCGAAAACTCATAAACATCTAAACAGGCATTGAGCCTGTAGAAATGCAAAATCTACATCTACTATTCGATAATAGTTGTAATCGAACCCAGTGCCTTCCACTTCGAAAAGCACAGCTAAAACATTAGGTACTACATGAATGTTACGCCAAAATGTATGTCTCTAACCGTATCCAGATAGAATCTGTTAGCTCATACTTTTCCATATCGGGTTATCCCACCCTCATATTTTACATCTAAAAGTTTATTCATATAGATAAATAAAAAAAGATATTTTTGACGCAAAAAATTAAGAAAATTAAAAGAAAAAAATGTGGAAAATCAGCCCTATCCCTCAAAAAGACGCGGGGACTCTTCGTTCCAATTCTTAGAAACCCGCGATTCTGCAGGAGGAAAACTTCTCTCGAAACGTGCTTGTGGATAACCTGGAAGGGTCAAACGGCTAGAGCACCCTACCGGGATAAAGGTCGCGCTTCTTTTAAGAAACGGTTTATGGCAACGGGTGGCCCTCTAAGTGGCCAACCCCGGAAGAGAGCGATCCCCGTGAACCGTGAAAAGCACGAAAACGAAACGGTTGCAGTGTTTGGAAAGGTTCCCTCGGGATATTTTGGAAGGAAAAACTAAGCGCCACTTTACATAAAAGCATTGATTTCTCGAGTTAAAGTTTTGATAAATGCTATCAAGTATGGCCTTCATTTTCAATTTATGATTGGCTGATTAATTCCTGGTATGGGATGAGTTATTTTATTGAAATTATAGATATATTCTTATTTATAAACTCACGCGATTTGAGCCAAGCTGGTAGCCGAATGGTGAGCGATCTTGCCTTCGGTGTAACAGTTCATGGGTCTGAATCCCACCTTGGGTCTGGATGTTCGTAATGCTTCGGAATCCACTTAAGGCCGTAGATTCAAGTGTAATGAGTGCTCGTGCAGAAAAATGATTATTGAGCGATCCATCAACATCAATATGCAATTCAAGCCAATTTCAGAACGGTTATTAAATTTTCACCTCATGTGTCTTTCACTATATCAATGGTTGAATGGGTTCATTTGCTGCACACGAGACTTAGTAAGACCTAGATCTGCAATTTTTAAATGGATTTTTCAAAAAAAGTGGATTCCGAATCTTTACAAAGAATAAACGTCGAGCCTCCAGTGATATCAAGCTCGTTTAAAGACTGCTTATTTGTGAGATTTAAATACTTATCCACTGCAACTTTCTTTTATAGAACCAAAACCTATGAGTAGCAAGAAGAGAAGCAGGCAGTTGATAAACAAACATTTGGTAAAATATTCTCCACTTAATGACGGATGTAATATTTTGCTTCGAGGATGTTTAACATGACTAACGACAGCTAGGGACAAGATGAGGTTTGGTTTGTTTGTAAGTCAACGGTCATTTTTTGCACACGAGGGCTAATTAGACCGGGACTTACGGTTTTAAAGTGGAATCCGAACCACTACAAACATCCATGCCCAAGGTGGGATTCGAACCCAGGAACTGTTGAACCGAAGGCAAGAGCGCTAACCATTCGGCTGCCAGCTCGGCGGCTAATTAGACCGGGACCTACGGTTTAAAGTGGATTCCGAACCACTACAAACATCCATACCCAAGGTGGGATTGGAACCCACGAACTGTTGAACCGAAGGCAAGAGCGCTAACCATTCGGCTGCCAGCTCGGCGGCTAATTAGACCGGGACCTACGGTTTAAAGTGGATTCCGAACCACTACAAACATCCATGCCCAAGGTGGGATTGGAACCCACGAACTGTTGAACCGAAGGCAAGAGCGCTAACCATTCGGCTGCCAGCTCGGCGGCTAATTAGACCGGGACCTACGGTTTAAAGTGGATTCCGAACCACTACAAACATCCATGCCCAAGGTGGTATTGGAACCCAGAAACTGTTGAACCGAAGGCAAGAGCGCTAACCATTCGGCTGCCAGCTCGGCGGCTAATTAGACCGGGACCTACGGTTTAAAGTGGATTCCGAACCACTACAAACATCCATACCCAATGTGAGATTCGAACCCACGAACTGTTGAACCGAAGGCAAGAGCGCTAACCATTCGGCTGCCAGCTCGGCGGGACAAGATGAGGAGAAGATGATGATAGCTTAATAGTACAACAGAAACATTATATTAGAACACATGATCTCTGAAGGTCATCACGCTCCCGAATCTCATTTCATACTCCTTTGAAATGAGATATTCATTGAAACGTGACAATACATTACCCCCCCACACACAGATATATATATATTATTAATCTAAATTAATATAATTAAGCTGAATGATTTGTGAATTTAGGTTAGGGATCCTTGCCTGAAAGCTTCAGGCGAGATAGACAACGCTGTCTCAGTACATGACGTGAATGAAACGCCACCTGATGCCATGGATATATTAAACCACCGAGCGTCGTGATAAAGTGGAGTATTCAGGATCTCAACGGTAACGAAACAACCATTTGATGGTTAAAAACAAATCTTCACCAAGAGCGGAGGGAAACTGTGACCATGACCTTAATCAGTATTAGTGAACAACAGACGATGGTCCGACTGAATACAATTTTTAGAAAGTAATGGAAGATTTTTTTTTTCAGATACGATCTCACACATTTAACCGGGGTTTGAACTCAGACATAACGGGTGGTGAAGCGAGGTTATGGACCGGCTAATCATCACTAGTTAAGATATTACGGCAATCTGAATAACAATTCAAACAGTATTAAACTGGAAATAATAGAGGCCACATTTGTTTGCATACAATATATATATATATATATATATATATATATATATATATATATATATATATATATATATATCCCAAGGCACTGCAATCTTTAGACAGCAGTACTTTCAGATATTTTTAGCGATTATATCGTGCTTTCGTTTTTCGACTCATTAAATCGTCCTCCCTGCAGCAACAATGATGTTATGATAAAAAGCACAGGGAAAGTGTTCTTTTTATTTTCGTTACCTACTTAGCTCGAGTTGATGATGGAGTATGCGGGAAAAGCGGCCCTAAAGGCTCAACGGTTGAATAAATACACACGTTGAATCAAGAAAAGAAAAAAGGGGGAAAGTTTTCCCTATGCACATGTTTCACTTTCTGCGAAGAAGTCACTTTGTCGACAAGGATGTATTCAGCACAACTGGAATGGCCACGAACCTCAACGTAAGGCAGCTTGAAATGAAAAGTAGGTGATATTATCGTCCCGCACACATACCGAAGGGGATGAGTGGCAGACAAGGTAAATAAATATATAAAATCCTTGAGGAAAAGAAATAGTTAAAGCACTTTTTCATATAAAGGAATCGTTTTTCACGTAAAGCTCACTTCCTGTTGGTGATAGCGGTAATTAAAATAGGCGAAACGGCGATATCGTTTTCAAGAAGACGAAAATCTTTTCAGAAATTATGGGAGGACAATAAAACTCAGGATTATTTTATAAAAAATGCATAAGTTGAAAAAAAAAATTGAATTGTTTTTTATAAAGCATGTCCATTTCTTCGCATATGATTTGAATTTTGATATTAAAGAATCTGCGCAGTTTGATGAATAAAATTCAGGAAAAGTACCTTTCGATTTTTTGACGTCAAGATGTGATTAACACGATGGCTGCTATACAAAAGCTAAACTAAGATAAAATTTTATCGCCAAACCAAGGGGTACCCCGTTCTACACTGAACTCTAAAATGCTTACTGTTTGCTTAAGAACTTTTGTACGAGGTTGAATTAAAAATTGCAAGAAGCAGATTGAAATATACATCAGTATGCTGATTTCTTCCTAACTTAAAATAAAAGCTATTGTTACTATTGCACCTGTACCTAGCCTAGAGTCGGGCATTGCCAGTTAATGAAAGCACCTAGATATCATTTCACTTGAAGGACATTGCAACCATGAGCTATTGAGCCTTCCTAACTTAAAATAAAAGCTATTGTTACTATTGCACCTGTACCTAGCCTAGAGTCGGGCATTGCCAGTTAATGAAAGCACCTAGATATCATTTCACTTGAAGGACATTGCAACCATGAGCTATTGAGCCTTCCAAACTTAAAATAAAAGCTATTGTTACTATTGCACCTGTACCTAGCCTAGAGTCGGGCATTGCCAGTTAATGAAAGCACCTAGATATCATTTCACTTGAAGGACATTGCAACCATGAGCTATTGAGCCTTCCTAACTTAAAATAAAAGCTATTGTTACTATTGCACCTGTACCTAGCCTAGAGTCGGGCATTGCCAGTTAATGAAAGCACCTAGATATCATTTCACTTGAAGGACATTGCAACCATGAGCTATTGAGCCTTCCTAACTTAAAATAAAAGCTATTGTTACTATTGCACCTGTACCTAGCCTAGAGTCGTGCATTGCCAGTTAATGAAAGCACCTAGATATCATTTCACTTGAAGGACATTGCAACCAGGAGCTATTGAGCCTTCCTAACTTAAAATAAAAGCTATTGTTACTATTGCACCCGTACCTAACCTAGAGTCGGGCAATGCCAGTTAAAGAAAGCACCTAGATATCATTTCACTTGAAGGACATTGCAACCATGAGCTATTGAGCCTTCCTAACTTAAAATAAAAGCTATTGTTACTATTGCACCCGTACCTAGCCTAGAGTCGGGCAATGCCAGTTAATGAAAGCACCTAGATATCATTTCACTTGAAGGACATTGCAACCAGGAGCTATTGAGCCTTCCTAACTTAAAATAAAAGCTATTGTTACTATTGCACCCGTACCTAACCTAGAGTCGGGCATTGCCAGTTAATGAAAGCACCTAGATATCATTTCACTTGAAGGACATTGCAACCATGAGCTATTGAGCCTTCCTAACTTAAAATAAAAGCTATTGTTACTATTGCACCCGTACCTAACCTAGAGTCGGGCATTGCCAGTTAATGAAAGCACCTAGATATCATTTCACTTGAAGGACATTGCAACCAGGAGCTATTGAGCCTTCCTAACTTAAAATAAAAGCTATTGTTACTATTGCACCCGTACCTAGCCTAGAGTCGTGCATTGCCAGTTAATGAAAGCACCTAGATATCATTTCACTTGAAGGACATTGCAACCAGGAGCTATTGAGCCTTCCTAACTTAAAATAAAAGCTATTGTTACTATTGCACCCGTACCTAACCTAGAGTCGGGCAATGCCAGTTAAAGAAAGCACCTAGATATCATTTCACTTGAAGGACATTGCAACCATGAGCTATTGAGCCTTCCTAACTTAAAATAAAAGCTATTGTTACTATTGCACCCGTACCTAGCCTAGAGTCGGGCAATGCCAGTTAATGAAAGCACCTAGATATCATTTCACTTGAAGGACATTGCAACCATGAGCTATTGAGCCTTCCTAACTTAAAATAAAAGCTATTGTTACTATTGCACCTGTACCTAGCCTAGAGTCGGGCATTGCCAGTTAATGAAAGCACCTAGATATCATTTCACTTGAAGGACATTGCAACCATGAGCTATTGAGCATGTCCCAGCCGCCTTGAGTGAACCCGACGAATCTTCAGTTAAGTCGGGATTCGAACTCACCCCCTTCCGGTCATGAGAATGATGCCCTCATCAACCAGGACACCACGGCCTTCAAATAAAAAGCTCGAAATTTTGATTATTGCTTTTCTCATCCATTTCAAAGTTAATTAATTCTAATTTGAAGTTTAAGTTCTTGGGTTAGAATTTATATGATTAATAAAAGAAATTATCCACGGTTGAAATTTTTTCAAACACTTAAAAGCATTGAAATAATAAGTTCAAAATTACATAACATGCATTATAATTATCACATAGTTGGTATTATATTAATAAGTTAAAAATTGCATGCTATGCATCATTATTGAATAATGTTAGTTAACACGCATCATTGTATAATGTGTTTAAATATTCAATATAATAATGCGTGTTAACTAATTATCAAAAAATGTAATGCATTGTATGTTCAATATGTAGGAAAATGTAATTACATTCTAAGACTAACATCCAAAAATAGAATATGGTGTTACTAAAATAATAAAATTAGTTTCTATCTATAAAAGAAACATAAATATAATCTTCAGTATAAAAA
Source organism: Latrodectus hesperus (assembly GCA_037975125.1). Classification (NCBI taxonomy): domain Eukaryota; kingdom Metazoa; phylum Arthropoda; class Arachnida; order Araneae; family Theridiidae; genus Latrodectus; species Latrodectus hesperus. Next base: position 85,612,678 of record CM075855.1, read on the forward strand.
TTATTATCTCTTTTACATCTACAAAATCTTATCTTGATCTCTGCAACTAAATACGTTTATTTGTGGTTTTTATAATCTATTTTTCTTGCTATTTATATATCTAATGTAATTCTATAATATTCTTTCACTACAATAAATAACACAATCAGCTTCTGTTTAAAGAAAAATATTATCTTGCACAACAAATGAAAAAAAAAATGTTTCGTATTTACCTTTATTATCTCCTGACATTCCTATTTTTAGTCAATTGCTTTCTTTTAATAGATTTTGTACATACAGCACACTTCAGTCAAAAGTGAATACGCCAAACGAAATGTATATATATATATATATATATATATATATATATTATATATATATATATATATATATATATATATATATATATATATATATATATATATATATATATATATATATATATATATATATATATATATATATTACATATATATATATATATATATTATATATATATATATATATATATATATATATATATATATATATATATATATTATACATATGTATAACACACACTGACTAATGAATTAGAAGCCCCCAAGACCAATTTCTATTGGGTATCATCATTCTGGAGTTCAGAGAATAACATGCATTGGGAATGCAGCTTTTTAGATCTTGTAAATTAGATGGAAGAGGGGAGCACGATCGGTTCATCCACATATTTTCGACGGGATTAAGATCCGGTCACGTTGGTGGCTAAAGCTGTAGCTGGAAATTAGACTGATGTTCAGCCAAGCAAATTTGAACACGTCCTTTGCACATTATGGTCTGTGAGGTAACCGTCACCATCAAAGCAGAAATGCTACATCATAGGGTGCACTAGCAGCATTCAGGTACCTTATGGTTGTTTGTTTATTCTCGAGGCTTCACTTTCACGGCGGTAGAACAAACCCCATATCATGATACTCTCACCAGCATAGAGCGAATAAAGGAAGATAGACTCATGGCTTTGTAGGGATGTATATTCCACCAGTGCAAAATAAGGTGTAATGTGATTCATTAGGCCACATGACCAATCCTCACATGTTCAGCGTCTTCTTTCCGACACCATTACAAACGCATTTTTTTAAATTTCGGGCAGAAATGAGTGGGTTTTTCGTATGTAACCCTCTCTGCAGAAATGTCCACTGCAATTTGTTGGGAAGAACCCCCTTTTGGGGAAAAAGGACGACTTGTCATTTAAAACGCAGTCATGTCCCGCTTCGCAGCACAATTCGTTGGAGACGTCGCTCATCAAGCTCTTCGAAAATTTGCTCGAACCAGAGTTGCATCTCTTTTAGGCCAGGACTCGGGTTTTGATTCTAACTTCGGAAAACTTTTGATAGGATTGATTTCAGAAACCCAGTAATATTTGCTGTCGTTGAATTCCTGCTCAACGAGCACAAACAATAAGTCTTTTTTCACATAGTAAAAGATCTGCTCATTTTTTTTCATTTTACTTTAGTTATCGTAAAATGCACTTTCACCCCTTATGCTAATATCTCAAATGATGCGTCATCTACGTCATATAAATAATTGCATTCTACATTCCTAGAAATTTAAATGTTTCTAATTTATTGCTCAGGGATATGTTGTTGCTGTCTTGTGCTGCCAATATGGGGTGCGCTGCTCTCCTTTTCCAACTGAACCGTAATTTGGTGTGGAGTCCGAATTTCTCAGTACACACATGCCCCAGGTAAAGCGTTTATAGGGAAGGCAACCATTCGCAACCCATTCATACAAGGAAAGGACAAAGGAGAGAAAGAAAGTATATAAATGCTCGAACAAAGGATTCGAATCCAGGACCTCCCTATCCGCAGTCAGGCACGCTGACCATTAGACAGGGTGGGCGTTGCCAGGGATATATTTAAGCTCACATATTGTATATAAATTCTCTAGTTTATGCATCATATAAAAACCAAAACTCTGAACAACCGCTGTTAATGGCTAAAATACAGCATTTCTACATAAATATGTAAATTTGCTTAAAAATTATGCACTGAAGTAAACACAGCCCCCCAAAAAAAATCAATAAATCAAAATATATCAATCTTGTGTTTTAAAAGGGCAGACTAATAATTAAAAATTAAATTTTTAATATAAGAATAAATAAAGTCAGGGAAATAAAATTAAAAATATTATTTAATGATTTTTTAAATTATAAATTATTACTAAGAATAATAATTTTGTTGATGAAACTTTTGCACATATTTACATTTTAAACTTTTTTTTTACACAAATAGGAAAAAGAAAGATCAAGATTTAATTGACATTTTTAAATATAATAAACATATAAAAGTGTTTTTTGAAGAAAAAAATATTAATACGGGTACGCAGAAAAATGAAGGTGACAAACATGAATTAATGGTAAAAATTCATTCTTTTCGCCAAACTTAATGAAACCGAATTGTTCGAAAATTGAGCTTTTTTAGAAGCACCCGCCCTACCCCTATGTGTCAATGACACAGTTCTTCCTCGACCCGACCTACATATCGGATAGCAGACGATACTGCTCCTTATCAAGTTAAGCGTAAAAGATAAAAAGTAACCAGTGCTAGCTGGTGAGCCTCATATTTAATAAAATTGAAAGAAATAAAATGAAGTAATACCGAGAGCATTGAAATGCACTGTTTTATCTGTTCGAATTATAATGATGCCATTTAAAAGCAAATAATTCTGGTTTTATCATTTTTATCTCCTGACTGGATATTTGTAAAATGTAGTTTACCTTGGATTACTTTCAGTTTGAAAAGTTTAAAGATTAGTATCGGGGCAAACAAAAAAACAGGATAGTTGGCGCCATTAGGCATGTTTAGAAAAGAAAAAATTTAATTGAATGCTGGCTTTTTTCAGAAAGATTCTCATTTCTAAAAAGTTTCTTACATCAAATAAAAAATGGAGTTTTGTAAGTATATTGTAAAAGAATTTAAGAATTTATATAAGACATCTCAATTATTGGCAATAAGGCAAATTATCTACGTTGATGTAACTTCTTTTAATAAATATCAAACTACTTTATGAAGAAAATTATTATTTTATATAAACATAAAAATAATTTCATGTTATTCAAACATGATTTTTAAAAATTTTTAACATAAAATAACATTTTGTTAATTTTTTTAAAATTTTTAAGCAGTTTAAAAATAATTTAAGAAATATTTTATTAAATAACAATATATTATTTAGTAAAATTTTTAAAGAAATGAATTTAATTCGCCTTTCTTTTAACAATGCAAATTTATATATTTTACATATTGAAGTATGTAAACTATTTACGTAATTTTTTTTTTATTTATTCGACAAGGTGTTATTTAAAGATAAAGTTTAGTAATGCAAATACTATTTAAATTTTACATTTTTAAATGGTAATGCGTATTAGTCTGATAGTAATTTTAGAAAGTACAAAAAAGTATTTAAAGATAATTCTGTGGGTAAGTATTTTGTCACTTGTTTATATATAATTAACTTTTCAATAATTTTACTATCATTTTGAGTTTTTTATTCTTACCAAATATACTTCAAAGCAAACAAAATCAACTATCATTCACCCAACCTGTATGGTGGTCATGACCCTCGGTTCTCACTGAGTGGGTTAGGGTTCGAATCCCGAATACGGCTAGGATATAAAACTGGATAAAAGTCGGGCTATAATGTATTCCTGTTTCGGAAAATAAAGCAGCTGTTCCTGTCTGTAGCCATCGAAAATAAATGCTCTCTATTTCTGTTTGTTAGTCTTTTCTCACACACACGGCAAAAATAAATAAATAAAATTTTTAAAAAAAGTAAAGTGACATAGTCGTGATCTCTCAACTGGAACGAAAGAAAGAACCATTTTAAGCTTAAAAATTAATGACGGCGGAAGCAAGGCATTATGCTTAAGATTTAAAAAAGACAGTTTACAAATATTGCAATTAATAATTTAGAATTCGATTAATTAATGAAATTAAAAAAAAATTTAAATCGTCCTTGCCGATTAAACTAATTAGAAGGTAGATGTTTCGACTTTTTCATTTTGCTTTTTCTTCTGTTCTATCGTCAACGCGTTAATGGATCAATGGAATGCTTTAGTGTCTTTATATAAGAAATCGTTTTATTAACAAAATGAGCTTCGACGCTATTCTCAGGCATTCGATGGTGAACTTCGCCTTGTTTGCTGCCGCTCGAATACGATTTGAAAGTAGGCAGCAAATTCGTCAACAAGTCGGATCTACGATGCCTTCACGAGAAGATACTGACATTAACTATATGTGACGTAGATTCTGACGTCATGAATAAACTAATGAGAATTGTAATAAAGTGACGTGGTCAAGAACTCAACTGGAACGAAAGAAACAACAAATTTACGGTTAAAAAACACGAGTTTTGTACATCGCAATATTTACCATTTCATTTCCTTACTATGAAATTTACTACATGCAACAACTAGAGACATTTTCTTTCATGAAAACAGGTGATTTGATAATATCTAAGGGTAACACCCCTCTACCAACATTCAGTTAGCGCTCCTTATTGCTTTGCAGTGGAACTCTTCAGTGAGGACCAAGACTTTATGAACTTCGACAGCTAATGCCCAACCTCTCCGAATTTAACTGTCATGCTTATATTAATGCTAATTTGAGTTGTGGGTAGTTTAAAATTATTTATCCTATGAACCTTTTATTTGTAAGATTTTTGACAAGCTCCCCCCTCCCTCCAATAAGTACCAATGATTATTTCTCGATAAAATTAAAAAAAAAACAACTTTAAGAGACAATGTTTTGCAACGAAATTTAAAACTAAGTCATTTGTTTCCACTACATTTTTAAACACTGTTTTCAAAAGGCCTGGATTTCGCGCAAACGGCACTGGAGCAGTGTGGGGGGGAAATAATAAATTTAAACACAAAAGCCGTATTCTTTTGCAACGATGGTTTCCCAACAACGAACCAATAGAGGTCCACTTATCCAGGAAGCTAATGAAATCGAGACTAATCCTATTTGTTGGGCATAATCTCTAAGGAAATACTGTTATTATCTGTCACACAACAGGGATTGTTTTGGCCAATTCTACAGAAGGATTTGCATGCAATCTGGGGTGTTTTGCTGTGTCATTGAAACTGGTATCAGAATGTGTCATTTAAATGCTTATACGAGACATAAATTTGTAGCTAATTTTATAAAATAATTATCGTAATATTTTTTACATTTGGTAAAATGATGGAAAATACGAACTCTAAAAAAAATGAAATTTAACGTACTTTATTAGTCGATTAAGGGCTACGATTCATATTTTATTTTCTAGTTCAAAATTGATTTTGGTAGAAATTGATTGTTATTAGTTTTCATCAAACCAACAGTAAATACATATTAAAGCTCTTGTAAAATTAAATCAGCTAGCAAAATTGTGACTTCTCAAAAACAGTTTCCAAAATCATTCTCATTTTTTTTTGGCATGTCCGAATGTTGGCACATTCTAAGAAATAAAATCTTCTATAACATGTAGTTTCACCAAATGTGAAAGTTAGTTTTCACGACTTCTTGATAGAAATTTAAGAATTCTGGAATATTTAACTGCAAATATTAATTTGGGAATAAATTTCCCAAATACACATAGAGCTGAAATTTATAATTTTATATTTTTACGAAACATAGAACCTTCCAGTAACCACTGGATTGCTCAGAATAACGCAGCTTGCCGCTTTTTCACGATTAATCATTATGTGAATCCTGGAAAATCTTGAAGTACCGATTAGCGCGAAAAATAAATACAGACCCCTAATTAAAAATTCATACAATTATAGAATTCGTTTTAAAGAAAAATATGAAAGATTTTATCATACATTATTTAAAAATTTTTTAATGTAAACTAAATGGAAATATTCTCTCTCTCTCTCATTCATTAAAAATCTTCTTCAGTTTTAGAGTTCTTTTAATTCAAATGACTAAATAAAATCAGTAAAATTATCTCTAAACTACCATTAAATAAAATATTGAAAGCATTAGTCTTTTTTTTATATAATTTTTTTCAACACAGCTGAAAATTAAATGCTTGCTTACTTAGAACGTGATGAATAACTAATCTAGTGTGATGCTCAATCGATGCATTTTTCCCTAAACACCAAAACGTATTAGAAAACTGCAATCAATTTTTAACGCAATGTTATTTAGGAATTACATTTACTCTTTGTAAAAAAATAATTCTCTGCAAACTATAAATCATCCAGTTATACGTCGCAACAGGGTTGAATTAGAAATCAAAGCAGGAATGACCAAAGACAAATGCATTAAGCCAGTAGGTGACCCAATTCGTAATATGTTTATACATCTGCGAGTGTTGACAAGGGTTTGATTTCGCGGCGATTACGATTACGATCAAACTGAAAAAAGTATCAGATTAGAATCGATTGGAATGTTAATTTGAAAGCAACAATGTGAAATACGAGCTTTTGAAATGGTCATTCGTAATTAGTTGTAAGGACACTAACAATGAAATCTAGTGAAAATTACCTTCTAGTTACAGATAAAGTATTCATAACCTTGATTGAATTACTAACAATATTAGAACATTTTCATAATATTATTCAATGCAGATTTGATAACAGAACAAAAAATTAGCAAACAAGAGAACAGTTAAAACTTATAATGGATAAAAGAATTTTAAGAAAATAATTTGACACTAGTGTTTGATAAAAATTAATTATTTTACTTAGTCTTCAGAAAAATTTATATTCGTGATGCACTTAGAATTTGCCGCAGAAAATGCCAATTTCTCTGCCAAAAATGGTTTTATCCGATTGGTAATCAAAAATGGTTGAATTTTTTTAGGATTACCAAATATTTCTATTGTAAATATTACATTATACAAATTTATTGAGGGTTAGAAATACCACTAGCTAGATTCCTTTGTCATCAATTACGCGCAATTTTCAATTTTGTAGACAAATTTATCGCCAAATGTAAAAAAATTCTTGATGAGTGAGTAGAATCTTTAATTACATACATTTCAATATTTTTTTCACTATTTAATTGCTTTTTTAATAATTTCCTAATTTTTTTAAATTATTGTAAGTTATTTGTTTCTATTTATTCTAAGCTCTTTGACCACATTACTTTTAAAATATAAATAATAAATTTTTTTGTAGTGATGGAATTGTTTATGTGAGTTAAATATGTGCTGTTAAAAATGAGCTTTAAGTGCAAACATATAAGAATTTATTTGAATTTGCTATGATTAAAATTATGGATAAAACGAAAGGAAGTCCATACATTTTGACAATTTACGAAGTTTGTAAAATTGAGTTTTACTGTGTCAGTTCCTTAATTTGAAATATAACATACAGCTACTTTATTTAATACTTATTTGTTTCAATCTGAAATTAAAAATAAAAATTTTTCCTTGACGTCTAAAAGTAAAACTTATATTCATGGAACATTTCAAAAAACCATTGTTAGTTCACACTATAATCCTACACTTCCTATTTCACAATACAAATGAATACTCAAACTTACTTTAATAGAAAACTTTCCCGGAAGACGCACGCGGTAGGACTTAAAAAAAAATCTAATTGTCTTTCAGCAGTGTTGCCACATCCGCAGTTAAAAAGATAAGTTGAAAGGACAGCAGATCCCGTGGAGTTTGCGGTTTTCTTTTGATTGCAGAGTTTTTTTCTCATATTCATTTAATTCAGTGACAAGACAAATTTATTCGCCTTCGAATGTATATATATATATATATATATATATATATATATATATATATATATATATATATATATATATATATATAAGATAAATTTCTATACATCGATTAAAGAAAACCATAAAAGAAAATATTTTCATCGATAAAAGGAAAAAAAAAACACTTTAAATGATGTAAGCATGATTTGATTTAACATTTTTCAGTATATATTTCATAAATAATTAGTTTTAAAGTGGTTAACAGCACATACTTTTTATATGCAACACTTAAACTTTCAAATACACGGTTTACTACTTTAGAAATCGTCAAGATTACTTTTTTCGTTTTATTTCCATATATTGCCATTCATTATTATTGCCATTACCATTACCATTATTGCCATTCAAATATAATATTTAGTGGTAAATTATATTTCAAGAAGTAAAAAATATTGACATTTTTTGACTATAAAGTGCTTGTTTCTTTCGTTCCGGTTGAGATTCTCATTGGTTTAAGATATCCATGACGACAGATGACGTTTTACCTACGTCACATTTAAATATTTACGACATCGTATTGAGACGGTGTCGTCAATCCGACTTGTCCACGAATTTGCTACCTGCCTTCAAATCTTCAAGCGTCAGCAAACAAGGCGAAGTTCACCATCGAATATTGAGAATAATGTCGAAATTCATTGTTATTAAAGCGATTTCATATAAAGCATCGGTATGTGTGAGAAGACGTTTTATATGATTTATGTCATTAAGAAGTTGAAAATAGAACAGAAGAAGAAGCAAAATAAAAAACACAAGACAAAACATTCACTTCATAGTTAATTAAATTTTTAAATATTTCTTAAATTAATACAATTCTTCTAAATTAATAATTGCAATATTAAACAATCTCTTTTTTGCATTCAGCACATTTTATATTTTACAGTTATTTATAACAGGGAAAAAATTAGGATAAATTTTTAAATAATATTTCCAGCAGATAATCAGAGGGAATAATTAGTCGGGTAATTTATAATATTAATTTAATCGAAATTATTACGTTAGATCATTAATTAGATTTTTTAAATAAGCGAATAAAGAGCTTTAGCATAATTGAAATCAACTTCAACCAAGTATAGACAGAGAAATACAAGCAAAAGAGTGAAACTTCGTAATAATTTTAAGGGGAGGGAGTAAGATTCTTTTTTTTATGTTTTTGGGAAAAATTGCTCAAAATTAAATTTTAAAAGCATCTTTTGCTTCAAGACATTTGTTCCTTATAACATAAAAATATTATAAATTCATTAAAACAATATTGAAAAAAAATGGTTTATAGATTTTAAATAATACAACTGAAACACGTTTCTGAAAAATTCGAGGAAATTACACAATGAAATTTTGCGCTCCAAACCACTAAAATTCGATTCTAAACCACTACACAAGCCTCCACACGAGGCTTCAATTCACGGCCTATTAGACGCCAGATAATACAGATTCGTTAAAAGAGGCCTCGGTGGCCTGATTGGTTAGGGCGTTGTTCTCAGAATCGGGAGGTAGTGAGTTCGAATCCCGGATTAACTGAAGGTCCGTCATGTTCGCTAAAGGCGGCAGGGGCAAATTAAAAGTGTGGATGATTGCAACGTTCTCCAAGTGAAATGATAACTCTTGGGGTCGCAATTGGGGTTTTCTTCTTGGTCTTTGCTTCAATCTGATTGGTAGAGGCAATTCGGGGTTAGGGACAGGGAAGCATGCTGGTGCAACAACAACAGATCGTAAAAATTTCAACAGCCAAGTGAATTTGTACGATAAAATTAATCGTTTATTATTTTTTAAATATATAAATTGAACAATACCTCTTAAATATTAAATAATAAACAACTACTACAGAAGTGTTATACATTGATTTTGTCAAAATTTAAGATTATTCTCTATATCTGAATACTGATTTAACTTAAGTTGCAGCCGAAGCTCTTAGAAAGAGGTCGCATAAAACCTTATCATAAAAACAGACGTCAAAATTACTCAAAATACAAATCAGAAGACTCTAAAAAATTAATTACGCAAGAACACAATTAAAATAAAAAAAACTAAGGTTTCTAATTCTCTAAAATTCGAGTTTAGAACTTTATTTTTTATATTTATACAATTGTCTTGTTGCTAGATGCAAAAACGTAACAATTGGAAAAGTAAAATTAATCTACCCTGCCAGATACAATAAATTGTTTAAAATAATCCCCTTCTGACAAACCTATTTCGAAAAAATTTACTAAGATAATAAGATATTTTAAGAAAAAAATGTAATATTTATTTTTCATTTCTGCTAAGAACATTAAAATAAAAAATAATTATTCAAACTCACAGGAATAATTACCAAATGATTCGAAAATAGATCTGAGAGCTTTTTCGAAATCGTCCCGATCAAAAATGCAAAAAACGTCATCGTGGTGTCATACTGACGTATTTTCTTTTTTCAACAAGGAAGCGAAATTATTTTAAAATAGTTTAGCATGTACGTGAATAACATCAAAATGCGTCATAAAAAATAGGGTAGTTCATAATAGAATCTTAAAATTTCAACCTTGCATATTTATGATAAGTGGTTTAAAAATAATGATTTTTTTTAAATCCTACTTTTGTAGACTACAAAATAATGTCTTATATGGACAAATTAAAACAGCAAATGAGTTTTTGAAAGTGTTCTAAATTTGTTTCTTTTTATCTTCTAATAGAAATTTAGACAATTAAGAATATTCATTTCCTCCTTAATTTTTTAGATAATATGAAATAGACTAGATCCATTTCTAATTGATTAAAAGTAAAATCTATCGCATATTGAACTGATTATGTCTTTGAATATGTTTTCAAAAACAAATATTTGAGATTTTATATTTATTTAAGTAAAAATTAAGATTCTACTTTAGAGTATAAATTAAACTGTTCAAAATATCATTTTAAAGTTGTGTGTTTCTTTTTTTCAAAATGATCTCCAAATTTTGAATGGATCATCTATAAATTAGAATTATTTGGTCAGTAAACTGTGTTTTTAAATTTTATATTTGGCAATAACAATAAGAAACAAAAAATACCAGGGCCAAAAATAGAGACTGAGTAAGAAATATTTCGCCAAAACCACTCCACAAAACGAGAAAACAATTCTGGCGATAAATCACAGATAACAAAAAAGAACACTCCTGGTCTATCGAACCCAATTCCCATTTCAGGGAAAGGTTGGAGACATTTCGGTCAATGTTGTCACAGAAAGAATCCTTCATTTTCGGCATTTTATTTTTTTGGCGAGCGTTAGTTGGGTGAGAGACAGAGACACGTCAAAAAACGAAAGGAAACTTCCAGCGAATTGGCGAGGACAATGGACACGTTTTCGTGCTTCCGAGCAGTTTCCCATCCCATAAGAAGACCAAACACCTCAGTGACATGGAAGTCCTTTTCATTAGGCCTAAGACTGAAGAGAACGAGGTCGTGACAATTTTTTTCCTTTCTGTCGCCAAATGCGATTCAAAGCACAAATGGAACATAACGCGATCAATAAAGAGGAGAGTTCACTGGTGAGATGGATGAATGTCCACCAGAATGTCTTTCTCTCGGATTATTCCCTTGTTTTATTTTCTGGAAAAATCATCCGACGGCTTAAATAAACAATGGCCATCTTGGATGCATCGTGAAAAGTCAGTCTCGTAATGAAGCTTTTTGAAAGAACCATCTGCGCTGGCCCGAGATCATAAATTGCTGCGAACATTTTTATAACTTTTGGCGCAACAATCACACAATGGAGTTATTGCAAGGGGCAAACAGAGTGAACAATAAGTTTATTGCAAGTGAAAGCCACAGAAAAACAGTAAACACGCTGGTTTTTTAATAAGGGTATCTTAAGGGAAATATCAATATCTAAATCATGGTCACTGGCAAACATTTTTTTAAGTGAATGAAATTCTTGAGCTCATTATGTCACGCTTTAACGGTTAATATTTTTTAAGTAAATCTTTAAATTATCTAAAAATATAAGAAAATACATTTATATAATAAGAGACGAAAAAAATAACATTTTCAAAATAGTTCTTAAAATATTAAGAACAATATGTCCACAGTGGCCCAATAAGTCAGGACGTTTGTTTTCACTATCAGAAAGTAGTGAGCTCAAATTCCGACCGAATTACAGATCCGTCGTGATTATTAAGGGGCCGGAGCATGTTAAATATATCGTAGTCGCAATGTCTTCCATGTGAAATGATACCTCTGGGGAGTGAGAGTCCATTTCTGGGGGTCCCTGCTTCTAAGTTATGAAGACTCACTTTCGGGGCTGCGATGGCACCATTCACAGGGGGGTCCATTACATAAGGTGCCATCCCTTCTGTTCCTTGTGCTGAAAGGATGTGACCGGGCATCATACAAAAACATTAAGAACAGTATTTGAATGAGCAGATAGTCTCCCTTAATATAAATTTTAATCATCATGATCAAAGTCATAATAATTAATGTAAGTTATAGTAAATTCTCACGGTGAACGTTCAGCATTCAATCTGATTGCAGAATCCTTGTTATGAGAAAGTACAGTGAGTTCCAGATACAGAACAAATCGGTGATGGTAAATGGAGAAATTATGGAATGTTGATATTGGTTTACCAACACCAAACATTTCATAATTTACAATCGTGCACAGGAATTAAAATAACAAGAGATAACCTCCTTCAATCCACATATTTAACATGCATAGATCTCTTAATACGACGGTTTTTTATTTGGTCAGAAATGAGAACCATTCTTTGCTAAATAAGAACTTCCGCAATCCTGGAAGCGACAAGTTGATTTGTTCCGTAAAAAAGCAACACTTCCAAGTACACACAGAAACGCTTCTTCAAGTTTCTTGCCATAGCAAGAGGCAAGGGCGCGGTCTCAGCCTCTGCCGAACGACTGGAGCACCTCGAAGTGTGAGCTTGGAAGTTTTCCGGGCTCTACAATATGTGTATATGGCTCATTGCCTACGAAGGCAGTTTACGCAGTGGACAGCAAAATGCCTTGCAACGCCGTTTGGATATTAAGCTGTTAAGTAGTATCGTAATTCTTTTTAGGCTTAGTGGGAAGCGAAAGGTCCCGGATTCAATCCTTCCATTACTGAGCAAAGTTGCAGGTAGTGTGTGGGTGCTTGGGAATTTTTCAGGATACCTCAACTAGCAACAGAAAGCACATCCATTAGTAAATAGTATATTCGATAGATTTGGTTTGTTTGCGCTCAAAGATCTTTATTTCACACGAAGGCTAATTAGATCAGAGACTAACAGTTTAAAGTGGATTTCGAGTTATTACAAACATCCAATCCGATGAGGGATTCGAACCTACAAACTGTTGAACGGAAGGCAGAAACCATTCGTCTACCAGCTCGGCTTGGTTGGTTTGTTATTCATCGGCCAGTTTTTGCATACTAGGACTAATTAGATAGGGACCTACAGTTTAAAGTGGATTCCAAAACATTACTAACATTGAAGCTCGAGTTGGGATTCGAACTCGAGAACTGTTGAAACAATGGCAATAGCAGAAACCATTCGGCTACCAGTTCGGTTTGGTTTGTTTGTCATTCATCTGCCATTTTTTGCATACTAGGGCTAATTAGACAGTGACCTACAGTTTTAAAAGAATTTCGAAACACTAGAGCATACAAAATCGAGGTAAGAATCAAATTCACAGTTGAACCAAAGATCAGAGTGTCAACTATTCGGCTGCCCGCTCGGCAACTAACACACCAGAGGTCCCTTGCAAGTGGGATTAAAAACTATGAGGTACATATACGAATACTTCTGAAGATGTACATTAAAACTACAACTAAAAAGTATTATATTGCCTCTGTATGATATAGTAAAAGGAAACCAAATGGTGAGAATAAAAATTTGGAAGATTCACTGGTTCAGAAATATTTGTCCTAATATTTGTGCAATAAGAAAAAATTATAAAATTTCTTTACAGATCTATGTAGTCGATCTGATTTATCGACAAAGAAGTAAATATGTTCTGAAAACCAAATTTGCCGAAATGGGATACATAGAATTACAAATAGATTACAATTTGCAACCAACTTTTTAAGTAATATTTTGGAGGAAATTGAGCTTCTAAATTAGGAAAGTGCCTTTCTTAAATAGAATGTCAAATTGTAAGAGAAATACAATGAGGAAAGAAAAAATTTTTTCAATTTTTACTTACTAAATAAATGCAATGTTCGAAGAATTTAAAAAATAAGTTTTTTACATTTAAATATTGCTACACACTTCATTTAGAATTACTTTGCATTATTAACATTTTGAGTGATATTCATGTTGTTGTCATTAGACTCATTGCCAAATATTCTACTAAAGCGGCAAAAGTTTCATATAAAGTCGCCATTCTGCTTCGAGAGTAGCTTTTCATCAAAGTTAATTTCACTGGAATCTTTATCATGAATATGAATATCCTAAATATTTTCTCGCGATTATTCTTACGCTCTGAATTCTTCACCAAATTTCAAATAGGGAGGATTTGGCGACATTTGAATCCGGGCCCTGTTAATAGAAAATTACCGCAATTTGTGCCTTCGAAAAATAAAATTCTTAATTATTCGCAATTATAGTTGATTTTAGATATTATGTGAACGCACTTCTAATAACTTATTCGCACTCATTCAACTAAAATTGAAAATTAATCTCACTAAAAATGACGAATGTATAGATAACATTATCCGATAATTCAAAACACATTCCACAAGGAAAAGAAAAATGGCGAGGAATTTGTTTCATTACGCCAAACCCAATCGCACGAATTTCTGGCAAGTCAGCAAACCTCTCGCTCTTTAGCCTTCTCGATTCAACAGAACGCCAAACGAGAAATTAAAGATAATCGGATTGTTTTCCTTTATCTCAAGCTTTTATTCGCATGCCAAAATGGAATAAATACCAGAGGCTTTTACACTTCTGAGCAAACAAACGGCTCGTTTGTCGGGAAACCTTCACTGCCACTCTCCCGCTTGGACAGATATTTGGTATGGCCAGAGCCATCTCACGCTGGTTCCTGGGGTTACCGGTACAAGACACAGTAAACAACTCGCCGATACCCTTGAAGCCAATTCGCGTACTCCACAACTCCTTTGTTTATTTTTTTATTCCCACAGCCAATTGTTGGGACGCTTTCTCGGAATTGTTACGGTGACTTCTTTTGTTCGATGTATCCTTGTCCACATTCTACTGTCAATACTCATGTCATCGAGAGAGAAGGAAAATGATACCGATGGTCATAAAACTGATGTTAATCAATTAAAACGTTCGAAATTCAATAGCAATTTTATTTTTAATAAGGTATTGTTTCATGAGGATAAGAAACATAAAAAAGCTGAATAATACCATCTGCTTTTATCATTAAAAGTATTATTTTAAACTGAAGTAATTTATAAAATTGCCTATTACAACAATGTAATCAAATTCTCAAAGACAGAATGCAAAACATCGTTAAAAAATTACTTTGAATGTAAAATTAGAAGTAAATGCTAACTGTAAAATAAATAAAATATTTTTTAAGAAGATTACAGTTTTAATTATGAAGAATTAATATTATCAAATATATTTAAAAGCATTTTTGTGGTACAATGGTTAGCGTTTCATTTTCTTAACAGGTGGTAAAAGTTAACTTATGGTACAGCTCGCAGAGTTTGATCTGTTTGTCGATCTGTGGTCATTTTTTCCCCACGCGGGTTGATTTAACTGGAATCTACAGTTCTTAGTGGATTCCGGACCACTACAAGCATCCACACTTCAAGTGGGAAACGAGCAACAGTAAATCAAATTCAAGAGAAAAGTATGTATATTTTTATCTGCATTTTACCCTTTCGTGTTTGAAAGAAAGCAAATTCGATACCCTACTCACCCGAAGAATTCCGTGCCTATTTCAAGTGCAAAGTTAACATGAGGAAGGTTCTGGAAAACGAATGACTTCTATTTTGTTAATAAATGATGCTGTAACTTTAATTTTCATTGTGATAACCAGAATCACAATTTTTTGTGTTTTATAGTGATAATTCATTTTTCAAAATGAATTTCCAATTTTTTAAAACTTTATTTCAACAATTTTTACGAGTCGATTAAATTCAATTTTTATTTACAGCAATCTCCATTAAGTTTATCTTCCTCAAGGAAAAAAAATTCTGAGTCATTTACTCCACTATCCTTTTAATCTCTACCACAATTTTACTGATCAATCGTACAATTGGGGCTTGAAAACGAAATTAACCGAAAATTAAAATTGTTTTTAATCCTGTATTAATTTTATTAAATAAGTTCATATATGTGGCTCTAAATTATATATAAAATAATAAAATTTTATAAATATTTGAAAAATTTTGCATAAAATAATAAAAGAATACGTAAATGACAATAAATAACTTTGGAAAACTGGTTTCTATATTATTAAGCAATCCCAAAAATGTTATCGAATATTAAATGCAAGGAATAAATACTTAATTGCATAAAATATAATAAAAAAAATCTCTTTGGCTTACACTCTCTCACTCCTACACATACTAAAAAATGATCAATAATAAAGCCGAAAACAATAAGTTTCACTCATTCAGATTTATTTCTTATTTCGAGTTCATCTATCTGAAGATCTACTTTTTCCTTCATATAACGGGAAATCCGGGACTGGAATGACCTGATTACCTCTCATTAGACAGAAATATTTTTAGAGAAATTCCCAATAAGTACATTTCAGATTAGGAAAAAATAAAATTTCAATCTTTTTCAAAAAAAAAAAAAATGTATACCAGTTGAGCTTTATTGAGTTCAAACGTAAAGTAAATGATCTCATCATTAACGTTTGAACTGCACTTCATTAATAAATACGAAGGCTTTAGTTTTCGAATGCTTGTAATTCAATTTCGCATCTCAAGAGGAGGAAGGTAAAAATAAATAGTTTTAGTTACTTCTACCAATAATTATTATTTATTTAATTATCGCCCCCCTCCCCTAAGTACTAAACGTATTTAACCCCAGAAATGAATAGATATATATTCTAGAAGAAAAACATGAAATCTTAAAGGTATTGCGGTTGAATTTCAAAAAAAGATCACTAAGAATAAAAAGAAGGGACTTTTTATTATTAAATATTAACTGTCCCCCAAATCCTTTTTAAGGCCTTTTCAATTAATAATATGAGAGGTAGTTTTTCTCATAGAAAAATCATTTTGAAATAAAATAACTTTTTCGTGATTGAAAAGTGTCAAAAAGGTCGTAAGATAAAGTTTCAGAATTAGATAGAAATACTGTTGCATCTGCAGTTAAGAACCTATAAATAAGCTATTAATAATGATTTGTTTGCCACTATGCTTACTTTTACAACATGAGGTTTAATTCAATCAATCAATATGCTTGAATTCATTCATTCATATATTCAATAGGACAGAATTAATCCTTATGATCAGAAGCAAAAAATATGTCCTCTCTCTCGACAGTGTTGTCTATACGTATAAATCTTATTTCGCATATGCTCCTGATAGTGCAATCTATAATATATTTTATTAATGTTATAAATATTATAAATAATAAAGAATAAAATATTATAAATAATTTTTTATTCAGAAAGAAAAAATAGCTTGGTAAAAAAATTCAGATCTTAATAATCTAAAACATTCATTACGAGCTTATAAAAACGAGAATATACTGTACTATTTTTTTCTGCTATTGAAAAATCATTATTTTTGCTCTTTGTAACGTATGTGTTTACTTTTTCCCTAATACGCCGCAGATAAAAAAGGCATTGGGACGCGGATATGGTTTTAAGTGGATTCCAAATCATTCTATACACCCAGGATAGAAGTGACAATTCATGCAATGTATTATTAAAATGAAGGCCTGAATATATATAAATTTTATATACAGTAAATGCTCGTTTTTACGAACCTCTAATTTACGAACACTTACGTTTTTACGAACTAGCGGCTAGTTCCTACCAGACACCTTACGCTCAATAATAATTTTTAACACCCATTTAAAACTAAAATTTTTTTAAATGAATTCTTTTTTGTGAACATTTCGTTTCTGACAAACAATTTGCTTTTCCATTTCTTATTATTTTTTTTTATGATCTGATATTTTCTCAGTTTTTTATGTTTGCTTTTCATATAACATCTGAGATTTCGCTTCATTCTCGAACAACAAAGCCCCTACGAGTGCGTAAAAACAAGAATCTACTGTACCGTTTTTTCAACTATTAAAAAATCACTGTTTTAGCTCTTTGTAGCGTATGTGTTAACTGTTTTCCCAATATGCCGCCGATGAAAAAGGCATTGGAACGTGGATGAAAGGAGTTCCGATTTCAACATTTAATAATTTCGTTATTACAATCAACTATCAAGTATTTCCTCTTATAATTTGATTTGTTTTAAACTGATCCTATGAGTGAGAGAACTCGTTTTGTAGTATAAAACAACGTTTTGATCAAAGCGAAGTAAAGTGAAAATTATCTTATTTTTCAAAAACCACAATTTTTTTTTTCATACATTTTCCAATGTAGATTTTGGAAGTATAACTAATAAATTAACAGACGAGAGTTGATGATACTACATAAGCAAAGCGAGTTTAAACATGTCAACAAAAATTTATTTTATCTGGAAAACATAGAAAAATGGAAATACTTAAAATTTAATGACGCAAGCTCTGCCTCAGTTGAATATAAAGGCTCGTGTAGGTTTTTGAAGAACTCAAGCACTTATTTAAAGAATTGAAGTGAAGAGAAAGAAAGGAAGGTTCTCTAGTACACACGTCACCTACGCGCCCTCGTAAGGCCACGGGAGGGAGCAGGGCGGCTTCCAGAGAATTCCGCCAGGGAGCAAACATCCTTCAAGACAATGGGATGAGCCAAATGAATTCATGGGAGCAGCGAGAAACAATGCAAATACGATATAAAAAGAGCATCGGTAAATAATGAATGTCATGTTTTATTCTTGAAGGTGGGTTGAGTATCTGGCACTCGTGACGTCACAGGCGAGCATGTTCTCATGCTCAGTAGATGTATGCAAATGCAATACACAAAACAGAAAGAATACATCCACGATACATAATTCTAACAGTAACAGAATTAAGATATTGGATAGTTTTAGGAACATGCTTCGCGTAAGAATCCATTCTAAGTTAATAAAAAAGTTTTAACTGTAACTCGACAGAATATTGGTAACTTATAGATTAAAGTAGTTTAGTAATTTAAATTGCGCTTTTTCTTTCTTTCACACATGGGAAACTGCTGTAATGATTTCTTAATTTGTGATAAAAAGCCCCTGAGAAAATTGAAAAATATTGAAATAACAAAGTAAATTTCCTCCTTCTATTTCAAAACAATTTGCGTAGGTCTTGGAGGAAATCATCACAAACAAAATTACAAACGCTTATTTTAACTTATTTTTCTAAGCATCACGAAACAAAACACATTCAGATTTGGCTTAAGACGACAATCGATACATTTATAAAAGGCTAGCGTCCCAAACAATTAATGATTCATTTCGAGACTGATGTCTCCAATACCAAAACACTGACTCATAAGATGATATAACTAATCGATTAATTATTCATAGTGAGACTGGTGTCTTCAAAAGCATAATAATCCTGTATAAGTAGGCTTAGGAAGCCAAAACAGAAATTCTAGTTATATAGAGCGATGTTCTTTCTGTACCCCTCCAACCTAAAAGAGTATATATATGATACTCTTTTATCTTCAATACTGAAGAGTGGTGGTGTGTATTAAGTAACTCCTGGATGTTGTCTCAGGGTGGTTTCGATTTTAACAGATGATAAAGATTAAAGCAACATTTTAAAGTAAAATAAAGATGAAGATTATCATTATTTTTGATCAAAAATATTTCTAAGAATTTTTGAAACACAATTAGATTTTCGCAACTCGGTTACCATTGCCTTGATCATTGCAAATTTATAACACAAGCTATTATTATGGACTACTCCTTTATTAATACACTGTAGCTAAAAAATTGATGAGAGAAATATCACGTGAGTCGTGACGTCATGTTATTCGTACTGCTAACATCTTAGCACAGGTGTGTTTATTTCAAATTAGGCCATCCAACGATTTGCCAGAAAGTAAAGGAGAGAAAATGCAGGATTATATAAACTAATCTCGCAGATAATTGTTTTGGAACTTTGAATAAAGTTCAGATACACAGTTTCGAGTAAACTATTCTTCCAAAACTAGATTCATGTGCAGATAGTAAGAACAAGAAATCTTTGCGAACATTTTTTAGATCTTTTTGAGCTCTGGAGAAATTTTATTAATTTTTTAAGTCATTTTATTTTTAAAGTAATTTTTGAATTTTATATTTCGATACATGTGTAAACTCCCTTTGTCTGCTTTCACAATACAAAATAATAGACATTTGAGATCTAAACAGAATACGATTTAGTCACCAATATATTTATTCTTTTCAGATTTTCTATTCAAGTAACTTTACTGTCGTCAAAACATTAATCTTACAATATGAAATGTTTGAAGGAACATGAATCAATTTGGTGCCCATTTGACATAATGTGCGCTAACTTTCCTGGGCGATGGAACTCAACACACTATCTGTATTTCTAAAGCAATATGCATATATATTTTAGTACTATTTTAAATTTTATTTTATCAAAAAAATATATTCCAATATCAACACAATGAAACTCATTTGATTTTTTCGAATTTACTACTTTTTAAATTAAAATTTGTACCAAATTTTAATTGAAACATATGCCAGTTAAGGAGATTCACTTTTGTTTAAATCAGGCGATAAAATGATATTAAATAAAAAAACCAGCGCAGATATCACTGACGACCTTAAATAGAAATTTAATATTAAGTTTAAATAGAAATTTAATATTAAAATACCGAATTTGTTTTAAAGAAAATCTATTTAAACTACTTCCTGTCCATAATCCATACAATAAAATACTGAGTTTAATGTATTAATCATAAAATTAAAATTCAAGTTGTTTCATCAAAACGTAAAGCATGGTTTTCCATTTCGTTCTAAAATATAAGAAACATGAAACTGCAGAATTCTTGATGAGAACATATTTTTAAAAAATAGGTTTTCAATTGAAAATATTTTGTTTTTATTTATAAAAAATATTCACATATAATTTAAATTTATATGATTAAAATATTGCTTCAAGTTATGTGATAATTATCTATCATTTTGTAGTACACTATTGAATGAACAGATTCATATGCTCGTTTCTCAAATAAAAGAAAACAAAATACTGCCATAAAGAGATAAATGGAAACATCAGCTGAATACCTTGTTCATTAGACTTCTGATCGCACCAATCAATACAACGGACGACAGGTCATAAATTCCCCAGAAGAAATGAAGCATTTTCTTTTGATCTCAAAGATGTCTAATATTTTAAGAAGTTTTATTTTTAGCCTTTGCCCTTAACCTAGAAACAATTCTAAGAAAAGTGAGCACGCGTGGGAAGTACTCCATCAACGTAGTTTAAGACAGCAAATTTAAACTGGAAATCTTTTGACTTGAAAAATAGGAAGAAAAATAGAAACCAAAATAAAAAAAAGACTTTTAGACCTTTTTTTCGGAACTCTCAATTCTTTTTAATTCTACCCGAAATCATTACTAAGTTTAATTTCTGTGTGTGTGTGTGAATTTATTTTAAAATTAAACAATTATCCATATTCTCTACAGCTAATTCTCAAACTATTTCAGTAAAGTAAATCTGAAAATTATAATCTTTCATCTCCTTTCCAAAAATTTTTTCAAACTAAATGATGGGTTTTGTAGAACTGACTCGTCATTTTTAAGAACGCATGCATTACGGATAAGTTTCAACCATTTATGTTTGACAGTAACGACACTGATTAATTGAATTTAGCAATTTATCCATTCCAAATTGCATGAATTTATTCCAGTGGAATTTGCTATTTGTATGTCATTTTTAAATGCCATTTTAATATTTCTTTTTCAACAACACTATCCTTGACACCAGCTCTTCAAGGATATCAAATTTAGACATGTCACTCAAACACCTGTACCAACTCAAACTCGTGTCTTTCTACGCTGGCGATAAAATATCTGCAGATAATGTGACTCAATTTTATATCGCTGAGAGCTGGCGAAGTAGTTACCAACTCCGCGATGTAAATCCAGTTTTACCCAGGCAAAGGATAATAAATAACAAGATAAATTTCTCATTTCCCTTATGTAATAGCTAACCTACGGTATTTTGCAGCGCTCTTCTTTTGGCGATAACTCATGCAAATGAGCCAAGTTTAATGGCGACACAGAGTGCCTTTCGGTATATCACACCTATTCCTTCGCGGCTCTGATCCTGACATGTCTTTTGTTTCGCACTGCAGAAAGCGTTGGAACCATAAATCACGCGCGAAAATCACTGGAGTGGGAGTTTCTCTGGCGCAAGTTTGGCGAACTTTTTTCCATCGAATTCGAAGCTAATTTGCATTCGCGCTTGCGGATGAAGAACTTTATTGCAATCGGGGCGATCTATTTAGAAAATAGCAGGATTTATATATTTAAAATGGTGAATTTAACTCGTATCTATTTGTATGTTTCGAGACCTAATTAGGAATATAGAATAAATGTTAAAAAAAATATGGATTGTGGTTACATAATGGACATCGTGTTTTATCTTATCAATAATATTGTAACAATAATTCTATTATTTACGTAGTTACAAATAAGAATTATAATATTTGACATCCAAAGTTATAAAATGAAAAATAAAAAAAACAATCCCCAATACATTTTTTAATTACAAGTTATAAGAAAGCCATAAAAAATGATATTTATGAGATTATATGTACGATATTATATGAATTATTTACAAAATTAAACTTATGTGATAAAAAAAGACAAAAATAACACATAGAGACTTCACATAAAAATAAGCCTTTTTCTATACGAATATAGGTTAATTATAGAAATTAACCCACATTCGTAATTCTTAATAGGGATAAATGTCTTAATAGCTCTATTAAAAGAATATACCATTCACTTAATAATATGTATAAATAAAAAATTATCACAATTTTTAAAAGTATCCAAAACCATTTATTTTTATACCTACAAGCTAAATTGAGATTTTATTCAACATGTTTAATATAATAAAGATCCTAATTCTGGCATTTCTACAAAATATGACATTTTAAGTTGGGAAATTAAAATAATTATTTTAAACAAGCAAGTAAATTCATCAATTCATCTTAGATGCATCAATTTCTAACTTGAGAATTCCTTAAATATATATATATATATATATATATATATATATATATATATATATATATATATATATATATATATATATATATATATATATATATATATATAATGCCCAAAAATACAATAATTTTTTTAATTTAACAATAGTAAACTTTTTAAATTGATATCAAATCATATTTTACAATATCTATCGATGTATTGTTATTCTTAAAAGATGCATATTAAAATTTCTTTTTAAAAGTTTAAGAGGCAAAGATGTTATTCAAATTGATTAAAAATAGATGTGCTTCAAATAAAGAGAATACTTCGCCAGACAATTAAAGTTTATAGATTGCACTGATTTTTGATATATACAAGATAAAAATGTAATATATAAATTAATTTTTTCCCCTCTAAAATACACGTGCGTGTATAACACAAAAATAGGACTCAAGAAGCGAGGAAAAGCTTTTTGATCTTCAGAGGTCGTTATTTTATTTTCCTAATGTACATGTTGCCATTGCATTTCTATAACTTATGTTGTACTTTTACAGCCTACTAAAGTCCTCGTGATATTTAAAATCACAGAGTGTAATGATTTCAATTATAAACTCTTTTCGTTGAGCAAATTAAACTTAGGTCTAATTTTTAAAAAAAATTCTAAATTTTTCAAATTTATGTAAATATTTTATGCATGCCTGCAGACAAAAACTTTCAAGATCTTTTATGAATCACTTCATTCAATAAATAAATTTACTTTTCCGATAAGTTGGCAATGTTTGATTTAGTGGGAAGACAATGTGTCTAAAGATTTTTTTTTCACGTACTGTATAACATACAGTGTTGATAAATTGCACATTTTGCAACAAGTTTACTGATAAATTATTATTTACTCAGTGAAAGTATCTTTTGACTATCAAGAAAAGTATTTTTCAATGAATAGCAAAAAACTGCTATCATCAATCTGCCAAATAATTGAGCATGGAATTTAAAATCCCTTCCGTTACTTCCATGCTTATTATATTATTATAACATTCTTAGGAATTTAAAAATTTTAATGACTTTATTATTAGATTTTTCACTCGTTATTACTAGCTACTTCAATGAAGTCTGCTTCAATCCATATTAGGCGCTATTTCATAGACCAATAACGAAATTATATAAACATTGTTTGCTAATTTTGTGTAATAAAAGGATTGCTTTATTTTTGAATACTAATCTTAAGTACATAGCTTAACATCATAATAATGCATTTATACATTCGCCATTGACTGACTTTAGAAATGATTTTTTAGATTACAGGTCGTAATCACGTCTCGCAAGAAAACTCCCAAGCAATCACCCCGACAGATAGCTAATCCCCATCGCATAACTAGCCGTTGTTGATTAATAAGAGAGCATCGATCAACAACGGCTAGGAGAGTTTTTCCGAAGTCGTGTTGGCAAGGTAAACTGTAACCATACTTGGTATATTTTGGCGACGTTTCTTATTTAATACAAACCTAAAGAGGTAGTCTGAAAAGGGGTGTGGTGAATGGCGTTACCTAGTAGGGCGGTTGTAATAATGTAAGCAAATGAGGAAAACTCTAACAGAAATTTTATGAATCGAAAAGCAAATGAATGCAATAATGTTTAAATTCGCTTTCTATAATGATACATGTATTCAATTTTTTTCTCTTTAATAAAAGAAATAATATATTTTTGAATCATAAATTGTTAATCACAGAATAATTGTAAAATTTATCTTTCTTTTAAATTGCATAAAATGTGTATGGAATAAATTCTGTAAGCAAAATAGGTCATTTATCTTATTATTTCTAAAATTAAATTTCTAATCTTATTTTACAATTCAATTTACTTTATCTAAAACCATGTTAATAATAAATTTTTATTTAAACGATAGCTCCGCCTACAGCTCATCGTAGCTGGGTTACCATGCTGTGACTGTAATCGCTTAGATTTGGCGAAGAAGGCGATGAAATGTGTCATTTAGCGGAGGCAACACGAGTACCCGTATATCCCCACGGCGAGGATCGAACCCAAATACTCCCTAACGTATAGCGTCCACGAATAAGACAGTTATTTTAAATACACACACACAGCATAAAGCACGCTTTCTTCAGTAAAAAAGTGTGCATTGAATATTTAAAAAAATTAATAATTTATCCACCTTACATTTTTTCAAATTATTAATAACAGAAATTAGCGATTAGAGGAATAAGGCGGCACTTTTCCGAAAAGTTTCAGGTTCGGACACTACTGAACAATGAGAATGGATTTTATATTTCGTCTTTTATTTACTCATCACTCTTAGGTGTGAATTTCTTATGGATTTCTATGTCAAATTCTCGCAAAGGTGTCAGACGTTCAATTAACTTTATAAAGTTTTGATTACCTGAAACGTGTTTTAAATGTTCATGTCAAGATGTGGAGAGAGAGGTTGAAGTTTAACTTTCACCACCTTTATACGAAGCAATATTTTAACCTGTTGATGGACAGGGAAGAATGCTGGTGCAACAACAACAACCTGTTGATGGACAGCCCTTAAATTATTATAGTAAAAAGGGCTCTTGAAATGCACATCACTTTCTATTATTTTCGAAAGATTTCATTTTAAGTTATTTCGTTTATTACCAACAACACTCTTTTTCAGTTCCTCTTTTATTTTTCGAATATCGTTTAACAATGAATTATTGGCAAAGGTTATTGGTTTAGGGTTTCAAACTCAGATTTTAAATGAGGTATAAAATATTTATCTTTTTATTGCCGATTTATAAAATAAAAAAATTATTTTCAATAAGTTTATAAATAAATAATTGTTATTCATTAAAAAAAATCATTTTTGAAAATCTTACATATTTCATAAATAGTTGGCGGAATTCCTTTTAATTTAAAAACTTGCCTGATCAAAATAATGCAATGTGATTTGGTGGAAAGAATTCTCACTAAAAATAAGATGTCAGAAAGTGAAATTTTTTTTTGTTAAAAAATGATAAAAATCAGCATAAGTATGTATTAAATATTTTTTAATTAAAAAGTTAAAAATATAGAAAAATTAAAAAGTATTGAAAAACTTTTTTGAAAAAAAAATAAAAACTATTAATTTTATTGAATTATTAATAACATTTTTTTAAAAGAAGAATTAGTCAAGCTAAACGCTTGTTGCGCCATCTATGTTCTATTCTTAAATCTAAAAAAATTTACGTCATCATGATTTTTTTTTTTTTTTTTTTTTTTTTAGTTTTGCTTTGAAACTTGATTTAGGGTGAACTGAGATATGAGGAACAGATGTCAGAGTATACAAAGTGATAGACAAATCAAAGTATGAAGAAATCAAGATAAGGAAAGAATTTCAACTTCACAAGAATGTTTCAGGGAAATTTTCATGGAAAAAAAATTTACGAACGACAAGATTTTCTTTTATTTTAAATCATTGTTCTAGATTCAAGGTGAAGGTTAAAAAGACTAAAATACTACTACTGCTTTATTAATAGAATTAAGCAGAAAGTGACAAAATTATTTTTATAAATACATCGTTCACCTAATATTTTAAAATATATTAAGATATAAAACATATATTTAAGAAAAAATTAGTATTTTGGTATACTTTTTCCGCTTTTTTTTTACTTTAATAACGGTGATTAATGACAATACATTTACAAAAAGAAATATATGTAAATACATATTTCAAATTTAAGTGCAAATTCTAAAATTTTTTAATTTTGAATTTAAATATAAATAGAAAAATATGCAATCATTTATTATTTTTTTTACCTAGAAAAATTTCAAAATTAATGCCAATTTTCATATAGGAAAAGAAAAATACATGTTTATTTGTAGTTCCTTAAAGGAAAAAATAATTATATGACTAAATGTACATAAAAGTATTCAAAATTAATTTAAGAACCTAGCATATTTTAAACATATAATGCAGCTAAGAATAATGCATTCAAGATAGGGAAAAATTAAAAAAGTGGATTGTATTCTTTAAATATATTAAAGAAAAGATATCTGCCTAGAAAGCGAATTTTCAAGTATAACTTTTATGGAATAAAAATCCTTTTTGAATTAAAATACTCAGTCACAACTTAAAGTCAGGTAAAAATGGATTATGTTGATCAGGTATATAAACACTGACAAATCTAAATAAATTTTTCTCCTTTATTTCGGTAATATATTGAAGGATTTCTCAGTTGTAAACAATCTTATATTATATATATATATATATATATATATATATATATATATATATATATATATATATATATATATATATATATAAAGGTTTTTTTCATCACCTAATATCAGTACAAATTTTAGATATTTTATCTAATGACACGAAAAATACAGAAATATTTTAATCATATTGTTTTTAATAAGTCTAACAGCAATATTGATATTAATTTAATCATAATTTAAACACAAAAATAGTTAATCAATTAAATTTATAAATAAATAATTATAAAGATACTTATTGCTGGCAGATAATTTAAGCGGAAAAATAAGAATTAAGTTTGCTTTCTGAACTTTATTATAAGAAATAGGAAAAAATAGAATAAAAGTAAAAAGTAGAAAACAATACAGAATAAATTTAACCAATATATTTGAGATAACAAATAAAATGTGAAAATTTAGTTACATAGAAAAAAATTCAATTTAATATTTACCTTAGAAAACAAGGGCTAAAGTACACACACATTTATGAGCTATAAAAGTGTAAATTTTTGTTTACTAAAACTATTTTATTCCAAATGGATATAAAAACAAGCCTTTCCAAATGATGGAAAGAAATTTGAAACCACAAGAATCTAAAGAATTCCAAATAGTCTATATTTTAACTGATAGATGGCGACACATAACATGTATTACTTTTATGTAGGAAATTTCTTAAAGAAAATCTAAGAGTTCAGTAAAGCATAATGTGGAATAAATATCAAAAACAAATGGAATTATAATAAAAAATTTCTTTATGCAAGATAATACATACAAATAAAAGTACGGCAATTAGTCTATGACATTATACAGCATTTTCTTACCTGAAATGAAAAAAACAAACATGAAATATTTATTTTACATAAAAATTAAGAAATTGAAAAAATTCTCACATTTTATATTTAGAATTAAATTAATATTAACATTGAAAAGTAAATAGAAAATTTTCATATTGAAGCAAAAAACAAATAATTGCTAGAAATAGTAAGCTTACTTTTTTACTTTAAAAAAAACTTTAATAATTTTCATTGTAAATCAACAAGAATTTGTTAAAATTATTTAGTTTCAATTTATATCAGAAAAAATATTCAAAGTTAATACACTAATCAATTAAATAAACTTTGCAAATATGTTTCGCTAGATGGCGCCAGCATTAAATATTATCAGAAAAGTATTTTGAACAAGGCTAGTTTCCTGATAAAAAGAAGGAAAGTCTATAAAAAAATTACCCTTCGATAATTTGAACTTAAATAAAAAGGAGAAAGTGTTGATTATTTTTTAAATAATTTTTTATTTTAAAATTTATTTAACTTTAAAATAAATTAACTTACAATTTAAATTTAACAAAAAAATTTTTTTTGATATAAGAGGAAAAATGTTTCGATATTCTTCTAAGAAGTTCTCTATATTTTCAAAACGTTTTTAAGGTAATTTGTAGGCAATGACATTTCCATTAAAATTTATTACATAAAAAATGCTCAAAAATATTTTTCGTATGAATTTTTGAAAGCTTAATAAAATTGTAAAAATGAAATTCTTATTTTAGATAATGGGATAAGAAAAATTTATGAGGCACAATGTTTGGCTATAGCTAAATGTATAACTGATAGTTATGGGTCATTATACTATAATAATATGTTTAAATATTAGAGGTTTGTAAATCAAGTAATAAAGTTAAAAAAGAAGAAATTACAAAAATAATATAATCATATCTTTAAAACTGATAAGATTGGTGTGGATTTAGCGATTTCCAGTTAAGAACGAGGTACAAGACCTTTAACAATCCAGTGCAATTCTAAGATAATAATAAAGTGTATAGCGTAGGAAAAAGAATTACAGCAATTAAATCAAAATTATTAGAGAACAAAATGGAAATAAATACAAAGCGATGCAAGAGCTGAAATACCACTAAAGGAATTTTTGTTATTTTTGAACAAATGCAAGACAGCTCTTATAACATAAAAGTAACGAAGAACAACTCACAGAATATAATTTGTTCTTCCCATGATTGCAAAACTTTTGACAAAAAAAAAAAAAAAATGGTCAACACGAAAAATGCCAATCATTCAAACGCACAAACGTGAAATAATCATCATTAAGTTGTTACAGCGCCACTTATTGTCAAGTGTCGAATTAAAAATGTCCGTTCAAATCGATTATCACTTTTCAAATAGTTCTTGGCAAGATGATATACTAAATTATCGTATAACTAAAGGCAAAATAGCAACGAAGGAGAAAGGGTTATAGAAAAAATTCTAACACAAAATGAATTCTAAAAGAATTAGAATTCGATGCTATTTTATCGTCTGTTATTTAAAATGCGAATTTACATTATTGCCAATCGGAAAAACACAAATGAAAAAGAATATATTTTAATGGAATTTTGTCGGAAAAGAATGGGGGAGAGAGAAATAATTTGGAAAAAAAAATGATGAATGAATTAACCTAGTAACCCAAGAATCTGATGAACAATAGGGTGAGTAAAATGTTCTTAATGGTGTTTCTCTGGGGGAGTAAATGGATCGACGACAATAACAGAGACTGCTTTTCCAGAAGATACAAATTTAATAGAATAGACAAGTATAATGTGAAGCAGAAGATTAATTCCTTCCTCGAATTGAGAT
Organism: Latrodectus hesperus; assembly: GCA_037975125.1. NCBI lineage: Eukaryota > Metazoa > Arthropoda > Arachnida > Araneae > Theridiidae > Latrodectus > Latrodectus hesperus. The sequence goes on from CM075855.1 coordinate 85,642,407, forward strand.
AATCAAATTGAAACAAAGAAACCGAATATCACGAGAAATGAAGGTAAATTAATAAAAGCTTTAAATGAAAAAGAAAAGAAAAAAATTTGTAGGATTGTTGCTTGTATTTTTTAAAAATTAATTTTAGCTCATTTTGCAATATTTTCTATTTTACTGCAAAATATTTATGATATTAACATATTTCTTCTAAATGTTACATATTTTACAGCAATTAGTAAATGTAACATATTTCTCTATTGTAATTTACGAGTGAAATTATTTTCAAAATTACATTCAAAATTTTCATTCACCTTTGAAAGTGAATAAAATCTTAGAATGTAACATTTTGAATAAGGATAATTTTACAGAATACAAACAATTATATGTGTACGTATTCTGTAAACTTTATTGATATTAATGCATTACATAAATGAAATTATTAAAATTTTACGTATGTAATCAGTTTTAAAACAAAACAAAACTTGGAACTGCATTTTTTCCGACTCTTAGATGTGGTAAGATCATCAAAAGAAACATATAACCGCAAAATAAATGGATTCAAATTCTCTTTCCACACACACTCAATTTTAAGAAATATCTTAGCAATTTTATTTAAATAGTGTTGAATGTTATGTACGAAATAAAATGCATAAAATGGAATATATTTTTGGTATCAGCATTCCAAATACATTTACATGAAAGATAATTTATTAATAAACTCAGAAAAAAAAATATCAGACCTAAATTAATCTCATTAAGAAGACGTAATCACATAAGTTAACATTCAACTATTCAAATAAATAGCAAACGTGGTCATTATATATTATTCTGTCGACCATTTCGTAGAAAATGGTCGCCTAACATTGCGTTCGGAACCAAATATTGTTCAATGACCTTATATTTATTTATTTATTTATTTTTTAATTTTTTACTCTATTTGAGTTAACGTTATATATATATTTAGTTTCAGTGCTATACAAGTTTTAACTTTATGGTTAAAAAAATTCGAACATGAATATTTTACCAATTTTTTGTTCGATGAGAATATAATTGAGATTTTTATTCAAATTTTGAAAAAAAAATGATTAAAATTTACCACATTTGGTGACATTTTTTTGGCGAAAATGGTGGATGGCATAAGAAGAAAATGCTTTAAAATTATAGCACACTTAAAATTACAGCGTTTCTTCAAAAGGTGCAACATTCAATACATCGGGAAACAATTTTAAGGAAAAAGCTAAGAATTCATACTGCGCGCGCATAATTTTATAATAATCTTATTACCTACAAAGGGATTATTACATAGAAAAAAGAGAGTTTAACGCTTTAAGTACAGATCAGTAGCCATCCATTTTTTTTAGCCAAAATATTTACCAAGAAAATTACCGTCATTTATCGTCAAAGGTCTACAACCCCAATTTTGTTAAACAAAAAACACCAAAAATAGGTGGATGGAAATCAGCGAAGCGTTGCCGATAAATAATCTCTTAGTAATAATAACGTCGGCGCAGAATGATTGTTCTTCTGGCCAACTACCGTTATCACAGAGACTACACGGGTATTTTAGCTTCTATTTTATTTTTATAAAGGGGGAAGAAACGTTACTTTCTCACACACCCTACCCAAGCGCTGCACGCCATGGAAGAGTTCAGTTCTTATGTAGGTACTATTGATGGAGCAGCTGCACACCACTGCGTTCATAAATCTGTCATGCCATGTTACGTGATTCAATACACACCGATAACTTCATTTACTTAATAAATTAGTTGGAAGTAATAGTATAAAAATTATACATTAAAACAGAATCATAACTAAATAAAAACGTTTTGAAAACTACACAGGAATACCGAATACACAAGTTCAAATATACAGTAAAAATGTGTAACATTCATTGTAATCAATTTTATCAAGCATTTACGCTTTCGATGATAAAAATATAGAAATATAAATAAATCACATACATTTCCATTTATTTATAAAAATTTGCTTTAAAGTATTTTCAGATGCCATATATTTGATATAGTATTATATTGCATAATTAGCCTGTGATTTAGTAAGTTGTAGAAACAAGAAATTTCTTTTATGTTTATTTGGAGAGAAACTTCATAAGGTTTATATTTGATAACTCTTGGTGGCGCGAAAAATTTCGCATGATCATTTCCAACAGCCGAAAAGTTTTACAAAAAAATGTTTCATTTGTCCTTGAGTTCTCCATTTCATTGTCATTGCTATCTTGTTTTACACATATAATTTCGTCAGATATTTGGAGGATAAACCACAACAACAACGCATATAAATCTTTTGTTAGGAAAAAATAGTAATCAATTTTGTCTTTTGACACAAATTGCATTATTAATTGTGTATATATACTTTATATAAATTCTAACTTTTATTTACTGCATGATAACATGCATTTCCACTAGGTAAGATTTTCACAATGTCATCTATTCTCAGTAAGTATTTTGCTTTTTTAAGTTTATAATTTTAGAATAATAACATGCCACGATACTTATTTTGCCTTTTTTGTATCACTTGAATCTTTGATTGCGATACCTTATTAGAACAAGAAATGGTGAACGCATTTCTATGTCAAAAAGTAAGTAGTTCAACTGCTAAAACTGTTTTAATAAAAATTTTGCATAGATATTAAAAGGTGAGGTTTTCAGACTAGTTTGTTTGAATTAAGGTTTTGAGACTAGTTTCTCTCTCTTTGAATTAAAATGGCCTTGAATTTTTACTCAGATCTTTTTCAAATATATTTGATATCTCGCATAAAACATTAAAAAGTATTCAGAATAAAAGAGGAAAATAATGCTGCTATTTAGTTTGAGAGGAATAAAATAAGAAATAATAAAAATCTAAAAAAGAAAAAAAAATAATAATTTAGAAAATTTTAAGAAATTCAACGAATTTTTTTGAGCCCATGTTTTACAAATCTGCTTTTTATTATTTCAACAATATTAATTAATAGAAAATTTTTAATGTTGGTGGAAACAAGGCAATAATCTTAAGATTCAAAAGAGATTGTTTACAAATACTGCAATAATACTGCAATTATTAACTTAAAATTCTATTAATTAATGAAATTTTAAAAAAATTAAATCGTCTTGCCGATTTAAACTAATTATGAAGTGGATGTTTTGTCTTGCCTTTTATCATTTTGTTTTTTTGCTATTTAATTATCCATGTGTTAATAGCTTGAATCAATGGAAAACGATTTCTTATATAACGAGCAGAACATCAAACCGATGTTTTGCTCCTTATAAAAGAAATCGCTTTATCCACAGAATGAACTTCGCCTTGTTTGCTGCAGCTCGAAGAATGCGATTTGAAGGCAGGCAGCAAATTCATTGACACAAGTCGGATGTACAACGTCGTCTCAATACGATATGATGTGGATGAAACGTTATCTGACGTCACGGATATTTTAAGCCAATGGGAATCGTAATAAAGTGGCGTATTCAGAATCTCAATTGTAACAAAAGAAAGAACCATTTTATGTTTAAAACGATTTTTATTTATACAAAATAATTGGTGAATTTATTTTTCACATTTTTAATGGTACAAAATAAATTATAGATAAGTTACGCTTTTATTTATCGTGTTAACTTTCAGTTATTGTTACATATGAAGCTATCAAGAATGTACTGATTGTTATGCCATAAAATAATCTTTTTGCGTTTATGGCACATTTGAAAATATAGGTAATTGAATGCTGAACCAAAAAGGGGCATTTGGGGGGGGGGTGAAATGGTTGAAAAGAGCTCTCACCCTGTTTCCCAAAGAGGAAATTTATAGTTGAAACTCTCTCTTCTTCACGTATGGTTCCAATACAACTTCAAATGTTCGAGTTTAGAATTTTAAACAAGGTAAGCCACAACCGTCTGCTATAGTCGGTTACAACACGCGGTTTAAATCTTTATCTGTTGGCCATCGAATGCAATTGAGCAGTCATTATGCAAGGAAATATCATTTGGCGCGAAAATCCGTTATTGGCGACATGTGGGGAGATACGGTTCGTTTGGTGAGCATTAACATTTCCATTTCTACTCAAGGCTGTGGAGTTAAAAGCACAGCAGCATAACACTCGATTAACAAGCTTGATAACGTGTTTCCCAAAGAAGCCACGACCCACCCTTTTTGTGTTACAAGATCGGGTTAGTTACTCTCGGAGCAGAAAATAATAGAGGCCAAATAGAAAATGGGGGAATTAAAATATAGTAGATGAAAAAAGCCTGCCGATGAAAATGAACCTATAGTTTATAAATTGTTGCACGGAATCAGACTAATTTGCTAGACATTAAGAAACGTATACAAAAGGTTAACTTCAGAGAATCTGTTTTTTTCAATAGAATTTTTTTTAACTATATTGTAATGAATAGTTTAAGTTGTAATAGTGTAGAATTATATATCAGTGATCTCCATTTGTTAATTTGTGATTGCACATTTGATTGGCCTTCCGTCGTTTTAAGAAGTTGAAAGAATAAGAACAAAAACATTTATCATTATGAAGCAGACACCGAAAGTTCATGCTCACGTTTCCACGATGGCTAGTGGGGAACACAAAAAATAACTGCGTTTTATTTTCCTTCTGATTTCATTGACTTAATAATCCATGTGTGGTGACGCCAGACTTGCCATTGTTACTTGGTAAAAAAGAACAAACTTACGAAAATTTAGTTATCAGATATATTTTAAGTTTTTAATCACCTTAATTATTTAAAATATTTTACAGGAAATAATTTATGCTGATTTATTCATCATTGATATTATTACGAAAAATAGTAGGCCGTGGTAGTCTAGTAATTAGGCCATAGGCTTTCCGTCCGGAAGGTTCGATTTCCAATGCCACCAAAGACCTAACTAGTACATGCGTGTGTACTCGTTGGTACATGCGAGTACATGCAACGAGACCCAACGAGAATGCGATACACGTGCTTGTTAAATCCGTGGAACCGAAAGTCCTGTGGTCGGTCATTGAGCAGTTATTACGGGTGTAATGGTCAGGAGAAAATTTACTTCCCGTCCAGATCAAAATTTAAAACTAAAAGTGTGAATCCTCTGGTGGCGCCATCTACCGGAGGAGTTTAGAGCAAAGTCATACTTTCACCTTTGTGGTTCTCTTGTTAAACGAAAGACGCACCCTACTCACGTGAATTCGCATAGTCAATGGCATAACGAGACTAGCTTGTCCAATTGTCACAAGTAACAACAACAAAGAAAAATCTAAATAGTATAAATATTTTTATAAATGTTTAACTATTTGCTTTAATGAACTATTATCAATTCATTCGCGAAACTGTTGTCTGAATAGTTTATTCTGAGTAAATAGCAAATTTCAGAGGTGAGACTGAAGAAAGTTAGTGGCACTTGTGGCGATGAAAATTTAATATTCTCGTAGTTTCGTGTCGATTGGACCAACAGGAGCTGAATTATTATAGCAATGTTCGAGAAACTTCCAGAGGCTATATCGAGGAATTATTAAATATCGGCCTCAACCAAGTTGCTTGAAAGCAAAGTAAAAACTGAGTTTTGGTTTGTCGGTTTGTTTATCGCTCAACGGTCATTTTTTGCACACGAGGGCTAATTAGACCGGGACCCTTAGCGGACGGCTTAAAGTGGATTCCGAACCACTACAAACATCCATGCCCAAGATGGGATTCGAACCCACGAACTTTTGAACCGAAGGCAAGAGCGCTAACCATTCAGCTACCAGCTCGGCAAAACTGAGTTTTGGAGACCAGCTCTGAAAGCTGTGCTTAATTCTTGTAGGATAGAAACTGCATATATCTTTGGTAAAGCTTCAAGCTTTTGTAACTGTAGTCGTTGCGATAAAAAGAACTGTGTATAGAATGCTCGATCGAAGAAAACTAATCTTCTTTATTTCTGGAACCTCATTCCTCGTTGCCACGAAGAAAATCGTAATAATATGCAACCTATACGTGGTACAAAAAAGCTATTGCATACTGAAATAAAGTTTTGTTTTAATTTTTATAATTTCACGTTTCATTTGCATCAAGCTGTTAAGAGTTTTTGTACAGTTGAATTTATATAGAAGATAATTTCAACTAATTTATTTAATATCAATTATATTTTCTTCTCAGGATTATATTGAGAAATTTAAATATAGTATATAGAAATATACCTAAAATTATATACATTACACAAAAATTTTATTGATAAAAATCAAGGTATCCTTTAAATTATTTTTGTTTTCCAAAAAGACAGCAATAGTTTATTAATTTTAAGTGTGTAAAAAAAACTAAGATTGGTTTGTTTGGTTTGTTTGTCGCTCAACGGTCATTTTTTGCACACGAGGGCTAATTAGACCGGGACTTACGGCTTAAAGTGGATTCCGAACCACTACAAACATCCATGCCCATGGTGGGATTCGAACCCACGAACTGTTGAACCGAAGGCAAGAGCGCTAACCATTCGGCTGCCAGCTCGGCAAAAAAAAAAAAAAAAAAAAAAAACTAAGAATTAATATAGATAAGAAAAATTGTTTTTTTAAATCTTTCACAATTTTATACAAATCAAATTTAATAAGCAATTTATTGGGCGTGAAATAATTTTTAAGACAATAAATTGATATTTTAACTACACAACAAATTAAGAACAGAATTGCTTAGCTGTAGTCATACAGTTTACATATTGATTTTGATAATAGAGTTGATATGAATAAAAAAATTTAAAATTTTATGTATTACATATTTATTATAAATAATTATTATAAGTATTATTTAAAAGTGTATCGAAATGCGCATTGTATAGCCACTGAAAAAAACGCATTGCATGCATGACGAACAAAATTAAGTTATCGGTAAAACTTTGCCGAAAAAAATTATCTATATTTTATATTCACGTCACATTAAAGCTAATGAATAAATTAACTAGCTAAATTAACATCTAGCCGAATAAATTAACGATCTAGCTGACCAATGGCGGAGAGGTTAGCGTCCCTAACTTCGAAGCAGTAGGTCCTGGGTTCGAATCCTAGTTGGGGCAAGTATGTTTCTCTTTTTGCGTTTATCTTTCTTTATCATTTCACTTTCGGGACGAAGATGGCACACCCACTGGGTGTCCCACTATATGAGATGCCACCTCTTCGCCCATTATACAGCTGAATAGGGCAAAGGCCTAGGGGCAGCCGGGCATTAAAGAAAACTTTGGATGCATTCATTTAAAATCAATAATTAGAACTCTAATTCCTTTCGGATAAAATTAGAATAATATTATTTATTAATAGAAGCTTTTATACATATATATTGAAATACATAATGAAACTTAAAAGGAAAAGAATTAAAAACGTAAGCACAACTGAGAAAACATCAAATATATTTTTAAAAAAAAATTATATCTAATGTAGTACTGATTGGCAGTCACTTTAAAACGATAAGGACACATTTTCGCCTAGATGCTTCAAGCTACTAAAACCAATTCCACCACTGATTACAGGAATTTCTTCAAATTAAGTAATTTAGAAACAAATTTAATCGTTATTAGATCTTTTAAATAGGGGTAAAAGACATCATTTGAATAAAGAAGGAATAAAACACGAGATCAAACACAACAGAAGCTTTTGTTCAAACCTGCAGAGCACCATTCCAAATAAAGCCAATTTACGTAGGAAAAGCATTCGCTCCGTAGGTGGCCGCAACCGAAACCCAACCTTGAACCATTTTATCCACCCTCCTCCACTCATGAATAAAAGATGAGGAACGAGAGGGTTACGACCCAAAAAAAGAAGCAAAAGCTGGAGAAAAAAAACAAGAAACCCAAGAGGGCGCGACTCAACAAATGCATTTTCTAAAATTATCCCTCCAAACTCTTAATACTGTTAGGCGTCGCCACGCTGAGAATTACTCAATTTCGACGATAGCTGCTGCATGGAACTCTTCCGCATTCGATGCGATATGGCAACATCGAGCGCTTCCTGGTGGAGGAATTTCTGTTCGGAGAAAGTTTCATTTCGTGACAGCAAGCCAGAAACCATGAGCACCACACCTACAAGTCACAATGGAAGACCAGACTCATTACTTGTCAGTGGAAAGCTCCGATAGCTTTCTGCGAACACAATGCACCTTTTCTAAAGTTGTCACTTTTTCTTCTCCCACCTGGATGTTTTTAAATAACGTCATGACTGAACAGTAGGGATTGTTACAAAAGTAGATGACTACTAAACTTCAACTTCTTTCACCAATACGGCATCTCTAAGGCATCTCATTTGCAGAAACGTTCTCAAAACTGTATGTGTTAATTGATATAGCATTTACAGCTTTGTATTAAAATTTTATTGTACGAGCATTCTGGTAGAACGCGTTCGTGTCACTTCATATAATGCGTTATGTACCAATGATTCACGTTTAACTTTTCTCGTTAAAAAGGTTTAAATCGAATATTAAGGAAAAACTATGTTATGAACGAAATGGTTGCGTTTTATTAAAATCAAATGTGAAGAACATTTTAAATAAAAAAAACTTATACACATGTTCCTTTCAAACAAATCAAACAATTCCCAAAACAGTTTCAAGACAAATTTCTTCTCTGTAGGAGCTATCTGAAACAACGCTCCGTCGCCCGACACCTTTTTTTGAGCAGAATGTTCAAAGGTCAACAATATAATCTAATTTTATAAGAATACAATTGACACAGTGTGCAAACGTAAGCGAAATGGATTGTGAACCGAACAAATCATCATCAATTTCGCAGTACAGAATTATATGGGGGAAAACGTGTGTTATACGAGGAACATGAAATCACGTTATAATAGTACTAACTACTAACTAACTATATATATATATATATATATATATATATATATGTATGTATATATATATAAACACATATGTACTGTACTTGTCGACGTATAAGAAACCTTTTTATATTCGAAAGTAGGTTTATACGTCGATATTCAAGTTTTCTGAAATTTCCTCGATTAGGGGTCATGGGATTTTTTCTTGTTTCTTTGCGGGAATATTGAAGTAAATGCGCATGCGTACTCATCGGCGATCACAGTTGGGTTCGTTTAAACTTCCCATTTTTTGTAAGTGACTTTTAAGTGTGAAATTTATACTGCTCAATTTTCTTAAGTTTGTTGGCACTTCATAGCTCAAAAACTATGTCGACATAGCTATAGCAGAGCATATAAAGAACCAGTATAAAACAGAGACACAGTGGTTAAATCATTTAAGTGTGGATGGTTTGGTTTATTTGTCGCGCAAACATTTTTCCCACACGAGAGCTAATTAGACCAAAATTAGCTGTTTAAAGTAGATTTCAACCACTACAAACAACCAAACCCAAGATGGGATTCGAACCCACGAACTGTTGAACCGAAGGAAAGGACGATAACCCTTCGGCTATCAGCTCAGCGCACTGGATGATACAGTGGGTGATCGGTGAATGAACAGTTCGGTTGGTTGGTTGGTTTGTTTGTCGCTCAACGGTCATTTTTTGCACACGAGGGCTAATTAGACCAGGACTTACGGTTTAAAGTGGATTCCGAACCACTACAAACATCCATGCCCAAGGTGGGATTCGAACCCACGAAATGTTGAACCGAAGGCAAGAGCGCTAACCATTCGGCTGACCAGCTCGGCAATGAACAGTTCGGACTGTGAATAACTCTCACAACGAAAACTACTCTTTCACTAAAGATTTTTGTGTTTGGACACACAACGAACACATATTCAGATAAAGAATTCTAACGAACACTTCTCGGCTCTCGGAGCATGATGTGAGGGTTGCCAAACCCAACGGACCAAAAATCGTTTTTCATCTCTCTTGCATCACGTTGCTTGCCTATTAAACTTCAAAGTTCTATTACGCAATTTTTTTTTTCCAATAGAATATTTATAGCCAAAGGAGACCATCAGTTTCGGTTTTGATTAACAGATTTTAATTTTATCCCCCCGTTCACTCGTTGAAGAAGTGGGAGGATGTCAGAGCAATGGTCTTAGAACGGCACCCAATCCAAGCTCATATCAGTAAGTTAAGGGATCTTTACGACAGTGACATTCATCACCTTCGGAAATCCTTAGAAAAGAGACAAGCAATCAACCTTGGACGTATTCTTTAATGCCCCATAAACTAAAAATTAAAAGGACTCATTAATATGCAAGACTGTACCTATGTATTATATTTTCTAATAAACTTACGAATCCTTTCATTCAGTTAATTTTTTGGGTCTCCAAAACAAATTAAAAAGATTTCACACGCACATCTATAGTAAATCGATGATCGGTTAACGAGCCATTCGCATAACGAATATAGCCTTGTAACGGATTATGTTCGTTAACCAAGCATCCACTGTACAGAGGTGAGCTGATTGTATGAGGATTCAGATGCTAATGGGAAAAGGTTTGAAGTGACTCTTCATTTTTTCTGGAGAACCAAACGTTTGACGAAGAGGATTAAAAAGTATCCATTTCGAGATAGATTGGATTATTTCATTACTTTGTATTTACGTTACTTTATACTCAAGATAATGTTCGTAAGATAATTCGTAATAATGAAGCTTTATCCTTCAAAAATGTGTTTAAAAAAAGAGCGCGTTTTATTGACCGGAAAACACGGTATATTTGTTCAGGTCTTCCATTGAAACGAGTAACTGGATTTAATGCATGTCAAATGATACAATACCTTACTTTGTGACTGCTTGGAAGTCATTTTGTAAAATTAGCATAATTTTTAAATAAATTGCAATCGATTCAAAAGCCTTTTTATTCTGTTTGATGAGAGTTGAATTATAGAATGAAACTTGTATTAGGACGTGGGTCGCGCTGGCTAACGTAAAATAAAAGCTAAATTTCATATCCAAGTTTAAATTACACCGTTTGTAATTGATTTAAATCGCTCCCTGTAAAGTTGCTTATGACGCGATGCATACTATTTCGGAAATCTGCTGGCTTCAGTAACGGAGGTGCATAGTATTTTTGCCCGTAATATTGTATACTGAACAAAATTTGTGCCAGGTTTAAAAAAAAAAAAAAAAAAAAAATTTTTTTTCCAAATTTTATTCTTTTTTAAGACTTTAACAACGGCTCACATTCATTCCAAATTTAAATGCAGTGTATCTATTAATTTAATTCTAAAAAGACAAGTATAATTTTTTCTCTGCATTGGAAGAAAATAAGGAATTATATACATTTATTATTTCTTTCCCAAGTATCATCTATCACAGGCAATTCAGCGATATTTGCAACATGCGAGCTTATCCAGCTTGAAAAGCTTTCAGACAGAGCGGTGCAAAAGGAGAAAAATGATCCGAGTTTTCCATCCTATTTCATCAAAGCAGACTCTTAGGAGCGAAGCTCAGATGTCATTTTTAGGAAGAATCTACACGGTTCTTGTCCGCTCAGAAATATCGATGCTCGACCATCTCTGTGGGAACCAAAACAACTTTATAATTTATTTCCTATTATTCATTATAAAACACATTGCAAAAAATAGAACTTCCATAAATGTTATAAAAACAGAATATTTTATGTGTATTAACGTCATAAAGGCATGTTATTCATTCAATAACGTTGGCTAATAGATAATATTGGACATAAGAAATAAAGGGATACAGTAACAGGAAACTAGTTTCTAAATAAGTATATTTTGTCTTTAAATAATATTTTATATATATAGGTTAATATATAATATAGGTTAATCCCCTAATGTATGTTACAATCCATTTCCTTCTTCCAATAAAAAGAAAGTGTACTAAATAAATTGTAAGAAATCCTTAATTGAAAGGTTCATCAGCATAATACTTATGACAAGCAATGGAGTATGAAACAAAATATACAATATTAGGATAATCAATATAGAATGGCCAAATAAAAATAGGAAAACAATAACTTTCAGATAAATAATTTCGATAGAAAGGCAATAAAAGGCACTATAACCCGGATGAGAGAGTGTGATAAACAGAAAATCAAATTCAGGTGAATACTAATCCTCTGATTTACACAAGGCCGTTTAACTCTTTTCTTAATTAATTGCATTTGGCGCCCCTTGGCGATGACAGGTAGGCGCTCCAGGGAGCCAAATTGTTAAACAAGAAGTGAATAAACAAGCTCATCAAAAGTTGAAAAATAAGAAAACAATAAGAGCAGAATGTTAAGAGGCGACAAAAATAGAGTTTCAAATAAGTGGCCTCTATTTTCTGCTTTCAAATCGCCGATGTGAAAAATGACTTGAGAAACACTGCATCGAATGAAGCGGGCATCACTGATTATATAGGGTGCCAGTGCAGCGATGTCAAGGAATTTAATTGCAAAAGAATTCGATGGAATATTCAGAAGCCATTGATATCATTCAAATAAAAACCAAAGCATTCCAAGTATAGAAACAATAATAAATAATGCATTTCTCCTTTTCAAAAGAATTATAAAAGAAGCTTTTACAGTGTAATCTCTATTCAAACGTAACGAAAATAAATATATATTTAGATTAAAATCACATCACTTGAGCATGCATAATTCATGCAAAATAAGGTTTGTTCACTTTCAGCTTCATAAACAAAAGTTAAAAAGAATACCAGGAAAATAATCATAATTTTTCTTTAATCAAATATAAAAAAAGAATAGGAGGAATGTAATAAAAATATTACTACCTCAATTAAATTGGCGACCATTTATGCGATTATTTCTTAACATCAGGAAGAAATAATCAGTTTTAATAGTCTTATTATATAGTAAAAGTTTACTTACCGGAGTCTCTGATTTTTTGGCGATTTTTTTTAACGCCAAGATAAGTGCAAAGATAACAAAATGGCAATCCTAAAACTACGTTACTTAAACCATTGAAAATACCAAGGTTACCAGAAATTAAGTTTTATCGCCTATATTTATCGTCAAATTTTTTCTCAAAATCTTGGGGAACCCGTATCTACACTGAACCTTATTGTACATAAAATAAATCTTATCAATAATTTCAACAATGTAAACAAAATTTGCATTTTTTACCCCCCTCTCATATGAATGTCTCTTGCGCTTAAAACAAAGCGTAAAATTTTTCGTATATAAGAAATATTTTCCGAAAATAATGAAACGTGAATTTAAAAATTACTACTGCTATTATTTTCTTGTACATGTTAGCATTATTGTACAAAACTAGTTCAATAAAACTAGATTTGTACAATAATGCTAACTTGTACAAGAAAATAATTTCTACACAAATACAAATAAATGCTTATTTATAAAAAAAAAACTTATTTCTTTGTTTTTTTATTTAAAAATATTTTTTTGCTCAAATACAGCTTATATTTTTATTTCTTTCGATTTAATATATTTTGAAGACATCATGGAACGTGTTAAAATATATTTGTTTGAAAAATTAACCAAAACAAAATTGGTAAAGCATATCTAATTCGAAAAAGAAATGGTTTAATTTTGAAACATCAGTTTTAGATGAAATAATTGCGGTAAATATCCTAAATAAAATACAAATCCAAAGGATTTAAAACGATGCAAGTTTCATGTAAAAATTAAAATAACGATAGAACAGAAAAATGTAGATGAAAGAATTCCTACCAAATTGTAAAATTTAAGACGGAAGAATTAATTTGCATAAAGAGATAAAAAAAAAATCTGCTTTTGAGCAAATGATTTGAAGATAAGACAAAGATATTCTTTTTTTGAAATTTCTAAACATGTTAGTTTAACTTTTCATAGATAGGTCACTTTTCACTTATGAAACAAAATTAGCATACGAAAAATGTTCCCAGTGTTGCCAGAAATCAAGACATTTTTTCTAATTAATAGCATCGAGATCAAATATCGCATGAAAAAATATTCGAAAGTAAAAATTGATAAAAAAAAAGTAAATTCGAAAAAAGGCTTAGTTCTGACTCGTTAGTTTTAAATGGGATATTCATCATAAATATTTCAGAAAAAATAAAAATCTAATATTTAATTTTCATCTAAAAATTTAAAAATTGCAATTTCAGTTCGTGGATGAAAAGTAAAACCGATGGAGCAGATGAAAGAATTCCTACCGAATTCCAAAACACAATACGACGGAAGAATTATTTTGTAGAAAATAAAAGATAAGCATCAGATTCTACATTTCAACAAAGGACTTGAAATGAAGATAAGACAAGAATACTTTGTTTAATAAAATTTCCAAAGATAAAGTGCACTATAGCCGAACATGTCGGTTTCACTTTTCATTCGCAGACGGAGTAATTGAAACAAAAGGAGCGAACGAAAAATGTTCTCAGTGTTGCCAGCAATCAAAAACATTTTTCCATTTCAAAGTATCGAGGTCAAACATGTGAAATAAATTTCAAAAGACAAAAGGAAATCCGGTGCCTTTTGAAAAACCATACCCAGAGATTAATGATGTCAAAAGAATGATCATTTTAACTCAACACTTTTAGAAAGCAATTTTTGTTAAGACCGTTAGACTCAAAAAGAACACAATACTCCAGAAGAAAAAACTTTTACTTTGAGAAATGGAAAAGAACAGAGAGAGCAAGAAGCATAAAAGAAATGGCGTTTTTTGGGATTTAAATTTCTTTTTGAAGAAATAGGTTGAGGAAAACAAAGGGGTTCTTGAAGAGGTGAGACGAAGAATCGTTTTATGATCCTCGTATTTCTAGGAAGTTTCACAAGTAATGGAGCATTGATATGAATATCCATTTAAGGCAAACGCACATTTAAATCAACAAACTAATAATCTCAACTTCTCCTTTTTGGAAGAATTTAAATATATTGTATTTAAAATAAATCTTCTAAACTAAAATATTGATATTCAGATTCATCAAAAATTAGAGTGAGATATTCAGAGCCCTCTAGCGAGTATAACTTATGTTTCTACTGTAGAAATTTCTTTAACAAAAAATGGGAAACATTGATTCATAATATTGTAAATAAGATTACTTTAATCAGCTAAAAGTGAATTTTAACTTGAAGTATACTTAGTCGTTTACATAAAATATTTTAAAACAATTCTTAATACAAAAATAATATACAAAAGATAATAAAAAATAATGACAATAAAATAATAAAATCTTAATACATAAAGTAATAAAAAAATAAAATAATACAAAAAATTATTGATGATTTAGACACAAAAAAGGAAATATTAAATAATAGATTAATTAATGGATAATTAATAAATTTATTTTGTTCAGAAAAATTAGATACTCATAATCATAAATACAATATCTCAATGTTCATGATGCAATATAGTCACAAGAAAAGTGGGAAACACATCGAATTCGTTTTTCAATCCATGAATATGAAATGCAACAAATAATATTTGCAATAGCCTATATTAGTATAATGCAAATAATGCATCGATTACATTGATACCATAAACTTAATAATGCCAGAAAGTTTTTTTTCTCCTTAACCTTGTCTTCTCCATGGCTTGGCAGATATTTTTCTGCTAGGGAGAAACACGTAAAGTTTCTAAGCATCCAAAGTAATAAATGCAATGCAAAAAATACGCAGAATTCATCTTTTATTTATTAGGGAAGAGTTTTTGGTTTTCATACCATTTTCACGTTAGAATATCGTCGGCGAGGGTGACATTTATTACTTTAATGACAAACATCGTATCAGTGCAGGTTGATCCAGAATTTCCGAACTCGGCTCACCTGCCGAATTAACTATTCCAAAATTCTGACAGAATATTGTAAGCGGAACATTTTTTTTTCCAATGCCGGGCCACTAGGATTTTTCCCTTTCAGCAATATAACAAGCGAAGGCGATGAAACTTCTATATTGTGAAGTGAGCGTGACCCCGAAAGTGGTTGGGTCTTCATGATTTAGAAGCAGGAACCAACCAGAAAACCCACAAAGGTATCATTTCACATGGAAGATATTGCAACAAAAATATCTTTTACTTGGCGCAGCCGCTATTAGTGAACACGATGGACCTTAATCGAGATTTGAAATCACTAAATTTTGATAGTAAAAAGCGATGATCATGTTAGTAGCCAGTTTACAGCTGCCACAAAATTACAAAAAAACCTACTTGATTTTTTAAATCATTCTGGAAATGTTTTTCTTTATGATTAGCATTTTGAAAAACACCGACGCTATTTTTTCAATCAATCGTAAATAACAAATTTTCATAAAGCATCGTCTACCATAAAGGATAATGTGGTGTCTTTCTGCGTCTAAATCTAGATTCAAGATAGTTATAATTACATGCATCACTTTGCATATATTCTATCTAAACTGCATGTCGTTTTGCATAAAAAGGGAAATCTTAAATTTATGAGTCTAAATTTTAAAAAAATGTAGAAAATAGATTGCGATTTTGTTTGAGTGTAGCTGTATGTTTTCTGAACATGATGACGGAGAATACCGTTGAAAGTGGATTAAGCCACTAGTAATATGAACGTCGAAAGTGGATTTGGTTTATTTGTCGCTCTGTGATTTATCTTCGCACATTCAATTCTACCAGTCAATTCAACTAGAACTTATTGTTGAATATGGATTCCAAACTATTGGGAACATCAAATTTCGGGTGGGTTTAAATTATTTGTCGCTTTGCAATCAATTTTTGTACACAGGGACAAAGTTAACCAGAACCTACAGTTAACTGTGGATTCCAAAATTTTTGAAATACCAACATTCCAGTTAGGTTTGGTTTATTTGTTGGTTTATAATCAATTTTTTCACATGGGGTCAAATTCAACCACCTATTATTAAGAGTGGATTCCAAACTGCTAGGAAAATCATCGTCCAAAGTTGATTTGGTGTATTTGTCGCGCTACGATTAATATTTTTACACGAAGTCCAATTCAACTAGGACTTATTGTTGAATATGGATTCCAAACCAATGGAGCACCAAGTTCTAAATTGGATTTGGTTTATTTGTCGCTCTATGATAAATTTTTGCACACGACGCGCAATTCAAGCAGGACCTACAGGTAAATGCATTTCAAACAATTGGGAACATCAACGTTGAAGGTGGTTGTATTTCTTTTCCATATGAGAGCTAATTCTATCAGGAGTTACGTTTGAATATGGTTTCCAAGGGACTGCAAATATCCATATTCAAATTTTGCAATCACTTTTTGACCTTGAGGGATAATTATTCTGGGATTAAACTTTAAAAGAGACACGGAATTACAGCAAACATCCACACCCTAAGCGGTAATCGTATCTTTGTACTGTTGAAGCATTATTTGAAAGTGTATAGAATTGCGCACTGTATGGCCATTGAAAAGAAACGCATTGCATGACATTAAGTGACGAACAAAATTAAATTATCGGTAAAACTTTGTCGAAAAAAATTATCATATATATTTTTATATTCACGTCACATTAAAGCTAATTAATAAATTAACTAGCCAAGGCCTAGCATATCTAGCCGACCGATGGCGGAGAAGCTGAATAGGATAAATGCACAAGGACAGCCAGGCATTAGCAAAAATAGCCTAGAATATCTATTTTTAAGGATGCGGAAGGAATTTTTCAAACAAAACCAGAATTTTGATGACATTACATAGATACCATTTTACAGACTTACCAAACGAAGACTACTCAAAGTAAGACTAAAATTTAAATTGAATAATTCACTGGAATATGGGCTTAAAAACATCAAATAAAATTGGGAAAATGGTTAATATTTTCGGTTAATCCTATGTACGATGTCATCCAGTTTATAAGTATAAAGTCGAATTACTCAATAAAACCATATCGAAAAACAAACTTATTTTCAGAAATAATCAGCAAATCTAGAGATTTTTTAAGAGAATGGTGAAAAAAAAATTTCTTTGAACTCTTAATGAAAGAAAAAAAAGTCTCTCGCTGGCAAAAATATTTTCTCGGATACAATGCGAAAAATTATTGATTTTTTTCCTTTTGAAGTGTGGCATCGAAATTACCCGATGAAATATCGGGACACATTTTTTTCAATCTTAATCGTATCATTCGCTAAATCGTACCACATTTTCTTCCAAGAGATTCCTACACTAATCAAGTGCACAAACGTAAAAAGAGTGTAAAAAAAATAAAGAATCTTGGCGTGAAAATCAAAATGGCGACCTATTTCGACAATCGAAGAAATAAATAAATAAAAAGGAAGTAAACACAGCGGTTTCTTTTACGTTCTCTCGAGATTTAACGGGTCCATTGCCTCAAATGCCCATTAGAAAAACACAAAGTATCGTTTCCTTCTTTTCCTTTTATTCCACGATTGTTGTTATTATTTAGGCGACTTTTAGTTTCATGCTTTTTGTTTGTTTCGTCAATAGCTTCTTTTGTTCGAACTTGTGAAACTGCGCGGGAATATGGCAGTCCTTGCAGTTTATTCTCTTTGTTTTTAAAATGAAGAATCCAATGCAGATAGAGGGGAGGAGGGGCAGTAAAGCGAAAGTGAGATAAAAACAGTTGAACAAAAAACATCTGTCACATGAACAACTTTAAATCTATTATGTTAATGCATTAGTATTTTCATTAAGTGCTTACTTTTAGTTTTTTAATTTCAGTTAAGATTTATCTCAAAAATAGTTTTTATTTTGAAAAGGCAATATTTTCAAAAATATCATATGTACATGAAGGATGTTCGAAAAGAATCACTAACTCACCAAGAGTTTCTACACCCATTACAAATGTACTATTGGTGACACGACGTTATCTCAAAAATAGTTTTCATTTTGAAAAGGCAATATTTTCAAAAATATCATATGTACATGAAAGATGTTCGAAAAGAATCACTAACTCACCAAGAGTTTCTACACCCATTACAAATGTACTATTGGTGACACGACGTTATCTCAAAAATAGTTTTCATTTTGAAAAGGCAATATTTTCAAAAATATCATATGTACATGAAGGATGTTCGAAAAGAATCACTAACTCACCAAGAGTTTCTACACCCATTACAAATGTACTATTGGTGACACGAAACTCGTCGAGACTAAAATCAAAGTTATTCCATACATTTTGTTGCCAACTAGTGTGTTTGAATTGTCGATTCCACAACAAATTGCCTTTTTTATATACGGTGATCATTTTTAATATTTTCTTCTGAAAATGCTTTGCAATACTGTAACATACAAACAGTTAGCACATTCTGATATTAACTTTTTTTATACTCCCTCATCCATTTTCGGCAGGTACTAACCTCTTACTGTTTCAGGAATCAGAAGTATAAACTTGTTCTGTCCAATGGAACACACAACACTCACTTTGTGGGCCGTGGTAACCTAGGGAATCGGCATACTGAACCGAAGAGCTGGAATCGATTCCCAATGCCGCCAAAGATCCACCGATTACATGCGATATACGTGCTCGTTTAATCTGTGGAATTGAAGGTACAGTGGTCGGTCGTTGAGCAGTTACCATGGGTGTAATGGTCTGGAGAAAATTTCCTCCTTCTCGAGGCCAAAGTCAAAACAGAGGATGGGGATCCTCTAGTGCTATCTATCGGAGAAGTCTTAGAGCAAAGAAATACTTTCACCTTCGTGGTGGTCTTTTTTATTAAAATGAAAGACGAACCCTTATGATTTTATTTCGTAAAGCAGTTGGCTTGTCCAAGTTTTATAAATAACAACAACACACACTTTGTGAGTCTGTGGTTCTTTCCACATGCGTGTACAAGTAATGCTTTGAAAATGTAACTTTTCAAAAAGTTATGCTATCATTTATGCTAACCTTACATTTTAAATAACTTTCTATACTACTATTAATGAAGTATTGGAATACACCATGGTATTATTTCGATATTTAAACTAGATATAAAGAAGCAGATTTCTGTGTTTATTTCATGCAGTTTCCATACTACACCAATTGAAGAGTATTCAATGCGCTAAATCAACAAAACCCTTTGTGATTAAATAAAGGATCAATGTTGATAAATGTAGATCAGAGAGTTTCAATAAACAATCTCAAGCAACAAAGGCCAATATTGTTAAATGTAGATTAATAGAAAATTATAAGCTGTCTGTTGATATTGACTGCCACTGTTCAACACGAACTTTTGTCAAGATCAAGCAGAGATGGTAGTTTAAAAAATCATTGTTGTTGCATACCATCAGTTGTTCTTAGTGGGTTTGATCAGTTGATATTGGACATACATGTTGCCTGTGGTTTAGAATCCATGTTAAACATCAAATCTTTGTCAAATTGGCTCTTTTGTGCAAAAGGCAATCATAGAGCAACAAATAAATCAAATTAATGCACAGCTGTAACCCAGACAGTGAAAATCGTTATTACTCTTACAGTTGGAAACTAGACAAGTTTGCTCTAACAAATTCAACAAATAATGAACATTCATGTTTCAGTAGTATGCGTGCATTAAAGTTTATTATTAAAGAAATGTATGCGAATGCAAAATATTTAAAAATTCACGAGAACATAAAATCGCTTATTGATTATTTACAGTATCTTGTAATGTCTCACCATCGGCACTTTCGATTTTAAGATCCTATGTTTTTTTTTTTTTGTTTTGTTTTGATTTTCAGAGAGACTCTCATTGTACGCGAAGCAGGCGAGAGAGATTGTCGCGAACCCATACATGGCTCCTTGTAAATTTTGTTCATTTTTTAATTAAATGTGTATGTTTCAAAATTGGAGTCATTTATTTGTTTGTTTGTTTCATAACAAACTTATGTTTTTGGTGGCAGCGGTTTGATGCTTTTTTAATGCTTTGCATTAGCATCCATTATGGAAATTAATTATGTGCACTATATTGGATTACGTGCCGCAATGTTGGAATACAGGTAGGCCATTTTGATCAATCTTTCTCTGGCTACTATTGAAAATAAATAGTTTGGAATGTTATAGAAATTTATAGAATATTTAGTTCCAATGTTATTTACGTGATTTTCATGTTATATCAGTTAATTTTGTTTATAAGTTTGTAAATGGTGTATTCCATATTACAAAGCTAATTTCTGTATTTCGTGTATTCGAATTTACAGTGTTCATGCTATATCAATTAATTTTGCTTATAAGTTTGTAAATGGTGTATTCCATATTACAAAAGCTAATTTCTGTATTTCGTGTATTCGAATTTACAGTGTAATATTTTTTATAAGAAAAGTGTATCTTATTATAAATTTGCATTTCATAATTTTTATGTGGTTGATGTATTTCAATTCACGTAGGAATATGTTAAAATAACTATGTTGTTATAGATTAATGTGTAAAATCGAAAGTACACTTAAATTCATAATTTTTTGAATGTTTCACTGAAAGTAGATTTTATGAAAGTAATATATACTTTAGAAAGGTTTTGATTTCGTTATGTGAAAACGAAAGTACATGATTACAAATAGGTTTGAATTTAAAGTAATGTGAGATTTATTGATGTGTTTTTGATTTTTGTTTGCAAAGTATCAAACTGGTTTATTTCATATTTAGAAACGCATATGTTTATTTTCATTGATAAAGATTTGAAAAGATATTTTCTTACTGTTTAAAATATCGTACGTTATTATCATTTTTATGTCGTGTATGATTAACTAACTAAGTTTATTGATTTGAAATCGAAAGCTGATTTCTGGTTTAGATTAGTTAAAGCTTTTAATTTATATTGTTGTTAAGAATTGTAGTGTTTTATATTTTGAATTAAATAAGGATTCAAAAATATGTATAATTTCATTTTCTGATTTAATATAGTAGTATTTGTATAAGAATCTGATTTTATAAAATTTATACATTTTTGATTAATAATTCAATTTATCTGAGTATCAAGTATTAGCTTGGTGATAAAAAAAACTTGAAATCGAGAGTAGAAGATTTAATATTAAACTTGTTCTTCTTTTCAAAATATATGATTTGCTGTTTATACACTATTTGTTGTATTACAATATAGTTTGTTTTCGTTTAAATTTTTAAATGTTATGGATATGTTTTATATTAGTAGAGTGTGTTAAATAATTTCAATAGTTATTTACGAAATTTTGTATATAGGTGGGTGTAGTCTGTTTTTCCTCTCATTATTGCATCTCTTCTGAGATAAAGCGTTAATAAATA
This sequence comes from Latrodectus hesperus, assembly GCA_037975125.1. Classification (NCBI taxonomy): domain Eukaryota; kingdom Metazoa; phylum Arthropoda; class Arachnida; order Araneae; family Theridiidae; genus Latrodectus; species Latrodectus hesperus. The sequence goes on from CM075855.1 coordinate 85,664,324, forward strand.
AAATGGCTTTTTTAGCACGGGGGAAAAAGGGAGATTTAGTAGAAGTAGCTGAAGAGTTAGGGGAAATGGTTCCAGATTCTTTTAAAATCCCAGATATTAAAAAATTAATTTTAACTAGTAAAAACTTTAATGAGGAAGAAGTAAAATGTATATTAGATAGGGTAATCGAGGAAAGAGTTAAAAGGGAACAGGAAGAAAAAGAGGAAAGAATTAGGCGAGAAGAAAAAGAAGAAAGAATTAGACGTGAAGAAAGAGAACATATTTTGGAAATGAAACGTCTGGAAATCTCTTCAAATGCTGCAATTTCGAACACAGAATCAGTTACAAATAGGACTGAACATGCTCAAAAAATTCAATTAATGCAAATAACGCCAAAATTCGATGAAAGGAAAGATGAGATGAGTTTATACTTAATAAATTTTGAGCGTAGAGCAGAAATGGCTCATATTCCAAAAAACGAATGGGTAGTTTATCTTGTAAGTGCTTTACCTTCAGAGATATCTAACATGTTAGCTAGAGAACCTCCAGAAAGGGCTGATGATTACGATTACGTGAAGGAAATTATTCTTAAACGATTCAAGTTAAATAGCGAAAAATTAAGACAATTGTTTCTTAGACACCAGAAAACGTCAGACAAATCATGGAGAAATTATGCACAAGAATTGAATAGTTACTTTACGGAATGGCTTACGGAATTAGAAATAACGACATTTGAACAGCTTAAGGAACTAATGGTAACAGATCAATTGAAACGTCGTGTGCCAATTGAAATTAAGGAACATTTTTTGGCGGAATGGCTTAAAATAAATTCGCCGTATGATCTGGCAGAGAAAATAGATGAATATGAAAGTTTAAGAGATAGTTTTAAGACGAAAGATTTTACAAAACTCCCTCGAAATAATTTTGGTTTTCGTCAACAAAATGAAAACCGTGCCTTTAAGTTTAATGAAGTAGTTCGGAATCATAAATCTCATGTTCCTAAAAGAGTCGAGAATAAAAATTCTAATTATTCACATGAAAAGGAATTCGAAAAAAGAAAACAACTCCGATGTTATGAATGTGGTTCTTATAGTCATTTGCGGCCTCAGTGTGACAAAATAAAAAAGAACTTAGAATCGGTAGCATCCAACGAAATTGCTAGAAGTACATTTAATGAGTTGATGGCTCCTTACACTAGTATCGGCACTGTTAATGGAATTCAAATGCCAATCTTAAGAGACACTGGAGCAACTCTTGATTTGATTTGTGGAAAATACGTGAAACCTGATATGTTCACGAAGGAAAAGGTTTGGCTAAGAACACCTCTTGATGAAACTTTAGTATGCTTACCTATTGCCGAGGTTGAAATAAATTGTGAATTAGGTCACATTTTGACAAAGGCAGCAGTTCTTCGAGATTCTTTGGATCAAGGAAGATATTTACTGGGAAACAAAACAGCCGCTTTATTTGAGGAAATTAAAAAGCATGAGGAGGTGAAAATACATATGATAAATGCTATAGAAACTCGAGCTCAAAAAAGACGGAAGGAAAATAGCACGAATAAAGAGATTATTGATTCTGAAATAGAATCTTCTAGGTCTTGCTTCCTAACTAAACAAAATGAAGAATTAGAGCAAAATACAATTTTGCCACCATTAGAAACCGAAGTTGAAGGGATGGATTTGATAAAAACATCTCCAGAAGAATTTGCTCGGGAACAAAAGGTGTGCGAAGATTTGAAACCTCTCTTTGAGCAAGCTAAACGACAATCTTCAAAAGACAATAAATATATTATAATAAATCAATTGTTGTTTTATAATAAAATGGACAATGATGGAACTGTAAGAAGATTATTAGTTGTGCCCAAGAAGTTTCGCAACCAACTAAAAGGGATCTGCCATGAAATAACTGCAGCTCATTTAGGTATAACTAAAACAAAAGATATGCTGTGCAAAACTTTCTACTGGCCTAACTGCTTTAAAGAAATTGAAAATTTTGTTAAATCTTGTGACAAATGTCAACGAGTAGGAAAGCCTCAAGATAAGAAAAGGGCTCCTTTGAAACTGGTTCCAGTAATTCCGAAAATATTTACGAGAATTAACGTTGATGCATGTGGTCCTTTACCTATAACTTCCTGTGGTAACCGGTATATTATAACAGCCATTTGCATGTCATCCAAGTATCCAGATGCCATCCCAGTACCAGATATACGTTCTACTACTGTGATTGATGCTTTTCTTCAGATATTTAGCCGCATGGGTTTTCCTAGGGAGTTGCAAAGTGATCAAGGAACATCTTTCATGAGTGTCCTAACATCAGAATTTTTAGAAAAATTTGGTATTAAAGTTGTGCATAGTTCCGTTCAGCATCCCCAAAGCAATCCTGTTGAGAGATTGCATAGAACTTTAAAGAGAATACTGAAAGTCCTTTGCTTAGAAAAAGGTACAGATTGGGAGAAGATTTTACCTCAGGCACTTTTTGCTCTTAGAACTTGCATTCTTGATAGCACTGAATATTCTCCTGCAGAATTAGTCCATGATCGGAACTTAAGAACACCCGTAACACTATTATATGAAAATCTAACTGGTAAAACCATTGAAGAAGATAGTGTGATTGCTTACGTTTTTAATCTTTTAAATAGAATGAAAAGATGCCAAGAATTAGCTGTGAAAAATATGACAGAGGCTAAAGAAAAACAGAAACTTTGGTATGACCGTAAGGCTACGAAAAGAGAATTTAAAGAAAATGCTCTTGTGTTAGTTGTTGCACCTTCTAGATCAAACAAATTTTCTGTTCATTTGATAGGTCCAGGAAAAGTAGTAAAACGACTATCGGACACAAATTACGTAATACAATTTCCCGATAAGGAAAAATTACATGTATACCATGTAAATATGTTAAAACCTTATTTTCAGCGTCCAGAGGATGTTAATTTAATTTTTACCTCTAATTCTGATAATGAAGATATTGATTCTGAGAAAGAAGATATCCCAAGTTTTGAAATTAATTCATCTACCCTTTTAGAGACTTTTCCTGAAAGCTGTTTTAATGAAAAGTTAGAGGACGATCAGAAGAAACAATTGAGTAGACTTTTGATTCAATTTATTGATATTTTTTCAAATGAACCAGGTTGTACAGAACTGGCTGAACTTGACATCGAATTAGAATCTAATAAACCTATTATAGCTAAACCATATCGAATGTCCCCACGACAGACAGGAATTCTGAAATCGGAAGTAGACAAGATGTTGAAATTGAAGGTGGTGGAACCAGGGAATCCGATTACACATCACCTTTAATATTAGTTGAAGCTCCTGGAAAAGAACCTCGTCCGTGCATTGATTATCGCAGGTTAAATGAGGTTACCAGGACGCAATATTATCCATTACCAAATATTGAAGAGCGTGTTGAATCCGTTTCGAAAGCGAAGTTCATATCTTTATTAGACTTAACACGAGGTTATTGGCAGATACCTTTGAGTCCTAAGGCTCAAAGATATGCTGCATTTACGACGACATTTGGTGTTTATAAACCTTTGAGAATGGCATTCGGTTTGAAGAATGCTCCTTACTATTTCAGTAAGTTAATGGCTGATTTATTAAAAAATTGCGAACATTTTGCTGTGCCTTATTTAGATGACATAGCTATATATTCACTTACCTGGTCTGATCACATCCAACATCTTAAATGTGTTCTGGAGAAGATTCGATTTGCGAAATTGACTGTAAAACCCCTTAAGTGCAAATTCGCTCAACTTCGTGTTAAATATTTGGGACACTTTGTAGGACAAGGTCAAAGAACACCAGGTGATATTAAAGTGAAAGCCATTACCGATTTCGAACGTCCTTCAAGCAAAACCGAAGTACGAGCTTTCCTAGGTCTTGTTGGGTACTATCGCAAGTATATACCAGAATTTTCGGTAGTTGCTGCGCCTTTATCCGACCTGTTAAAAGGGAAGTCCAAGAAAGGAACTGTAATATGGAATAATAACTGCGAAAAGGCATTCATAGAATTAAAGAACACTTTAATAAAGAAGCCTGTACTTTACAGTCCAGACTTTCAAAAACAATTTATCATTCAATGTGATGCCTCCAACTTAGGAATAGGTGTAGTTTTATCTCAGAGAGATCAAAATGAAAATGAACACCCTATCCTATTTCTGAGTAAAAAATTTTCAAAATCTGAGAAAAATTATAGCACTATAGAAAAGGAATGTGCAGCAATAATTTTTGCTGTTACTAAATTAAAATATTATTTAGATGGTCAGTATAAATTTATTATCGAAACTGATCATAACCCTTTAGTTTGGTTAAAACATCATACAGGATCTAATCCCAGACTTTTAAGGTGGGCTTTGGTACTTCAAAGCCTAAATTTTGATATTGTTCACAGAAAGGGCAAATTACATCAGAATGCCGATAGTCTCAGTAGAATGCTGAATAACCAAACTTAATTTTTTCTTTTTCTCAGATATTCAATTAAAATGTTTTTTTTAATACAAATTTCAATTGTTGTTACATGTGTACATAATAAAAAAAATGTTTTTTATAGTAAAAATGTGTCTATTTGCAAGTTTAGTTAAGGTTGAAAATTCTGTTGTGTTAGATAATTATTTTGTGCTATTTTGATATATTTTTATTTTATATTTAATATTATATAATTCCATATAATTTTGTGTTTCAGCCAGAGTCCGATTGATCAGGGCTATCTGTAATACTAAATTTTGCTCTTTGTTGTTTGTGTGTGTTTTTTTTCTTTTTTATTTGCAGGTTGATTTCCTTAGAATGAGAAAAAGAGAAAAAAAAACTCCGGGGAAGGAAGGAATAATTTAGTCAAAAACATAAGTTTGTTATGAAACAAACAAACAAATAAATGACTCCAATTTTGAAACATACACATTTAATTAAAAAATGAACAAAATTTACAAGGAGCCATGTATGGGTTCGCGACAATCTCTCTCGCCTGCTTCGCGTACAATGAGAGTCTCTCTGAAAATCAAAACAAAACAAAAAAAAAAAAACATAGGATCTTAAAATCGAAAGTGCCGATGGTGAGACATTACAGTATCTTTTACTGAGATTTTTTTTTAAATTTATGGATTCTCTTGTAAAATTAAATGCAAATAATCTTAAGCAATTCGAAAAATTTTCAAACTATTCAGTGTCAAAAACAAACCTATATATAAACAAACACACTAGACAGTTAACACATGCGATTTTCACCAATAAATTTAGTATTTTTTAAAAATGAAGAGTGCTACAATATTTTTGTTTTTGTGATATATATTTTCCAAATAAAAATAAATTCATTCATGACTGCCAATCGTTGATTTGACAAATAAATTACAGTCTTTTTCATAAATTATTAGAAATTTTACCGTAAAAAAAAGAAAATGTTTTACAAACAGAATAAGAAAATTTTCAGTGCATTACTATGGTAATAATTCGATCAACCGTTAAGGTCAAATATTCCACCTTTAAGAAAAAACAAATTCAATCTTGTACATCGCAGAGGCCAAAATCTTCTGGTTACAAGTCACTAACTGTGACACCTTAGCAAAAGATACATGAGAAAACAAATGAATTCTAAAGTGGAACAAGCTCACAAGAGCCCCTTGGCTATAACGCTCTCTCTTGCCAAATAAAAAATAAAAAAGCTCCTTTTCCTAGATTAATTCCTTTTTTTTTCTTTCCACCAGCTAGGCGACATCTGTGACGAAATCTGATTGAGAAAACGGGACACTCTAATAGGGCCATTCTGTTCAGTCGGTTGACCATTAATATTACTTTTTGTCGAAAGATTCGATTTAATGAAGCCGTATTATTCATTTTGTTACATTTGTGGACCACTGGATGAAAAAATTTTGATGGTAAGTGCTAGGAGTTTGCACCTAATGGCGTGAGAAATATCGCAAGTTTAAGTAAAACAGTTAAATTTCATGTTCACATTTGGGAGTAAAACAGTTCCCTGATTTATATGTTTGCATTTTCGAATGATGTTAGTTCTTGAAAGGTTTATGTATCACTTCTTGGTATGATATATATCAAGAGATTTCTCGCAAATCACATAAGTAGGATATATCAACAGATTTATCGCCAAATCTAGCATCCTTTGTTAAAGTTATAATGTTGCCGGTTTTCTCTTTATTGTTGCTAATTTGAATTTTAGTTGCTTTTTGGATTTTTTTTGTTGCCAGGTTTGGTTTTTTTCTCCTGTTTTTTAGGTCATTTTTGCGTCATATATATTGTTTTTTTTTAAGTGCCAGCAGCATTTGAGTTGGTTGAAGACGAAAAAAGTCGCAAACTCCGACAATGGGGCATTATACTCCACTAATTTCCACTCTTCGTCCAAGCTAAATTGTAGGATTGAAAAGAGGCTGATACTTTCGAAGTGTTAAGGGTTTCCTGTATCTTCCCCAATGAAAAATAATAATTTTTAATTAGAATACTTTCGTTAGATTATTCAATGATTTGCATGTTTACATTCATGAATTAAATTGGGCATTGAACCATTTCTAGTCAAAAGTGAATTGGAAGTTGGCTGACATTTTTTAAGTGTTTTTTAAATCTTTCTAGTGGATCTTCCCTATGATAATCTCATTGTAATAAAAAATAGTAAAGTTACTCAATTATTTTCATAACAATGATCCCGTTAGTTGTTCGCGGATTTTCATGTTCACATTTGGGAGTTAAATTGAATGTTTGAAAAGTTTGTGCCTCGCCCAACGTGAACTGTTGATGGATTGAAATTTGGCACCAATAAATTTCCAAGCACCAATAAATTTCTAACGCTCCGATAGTGTCTATCGGAGTGTTAGAAATTTATTGGTGCTTGGATCTTTTCTATGATGTTACTGTAATAAAAGCAGTAAAGTTACACTACTATATTTATAACAATGTTTTCATTAGCTATTCCCGGATTTACATGTTTATATTTGTAAAAGGTGAATTGGAAAGTGATAGGAAATTAGGCTGATGCTTTCAAGATGTTAAACTTTTTAATGTTGCTTGAATTTTTCAAATGATAAGCTTATTGTCATATAAAAATAGTAAAATCATAAAACTATTTTGTCAGTGTTATACCTAAACACCTGATTGATTTATAGTTTACATTTTTGAGTATTTGAAAGGCTTTGTACTACTTTCAGTCCAAGGTAAATTGTAAGTAGGTTGAAAGTATAATGATATTCTAGGTATAAGCTATAGAAGTATTTGAATATAACCCACACAAATATTCCAATTTTTTTAACTATAAAAAATAGTAAAATTATATTGATAATATCGCGGACTTCAAATAGTAAAACAATGGATTATGTATAACCTAAGCTGAAAATGAATTGGAATTTATATCCAAATCTGGAAATTTTTAATGCGAGTAAAACAATTTACGATAATAATAAATAGAAAAGATCAACATGTAATTTTAACGCTTAGAAACAGCAATAAAACAGAATCCAAAGAAAAAAATATTTCCGCAATATTTAATGCTGTTAGGAAATTAATGCACATATGCGTTATGTAAAAAATAGGAACACAAACAATTATTATATGTAAAAAAATATTTTATTTTTCAATCCTATCGCATTAAGCAAATCAGTTTTTGATAATATCTAAAAACAATGTTTTCCAAATTTTATCATCTCGTGATTCTTTGTCGTGTCACATTTTGTGCCTTACAAGATTCATGCAACACAAAATTGCTGTATTAGTATATACTGTAAATTAAATGCTTATATAAATAAATTTTCTTTTCATAGCAGTATTTAATGTAATTTCTGTTCATTAAACAACATCGAAATAAATTGATTGTTTTAAAATGCTCCCGAGGGGGAAAAAAAACTTCAGTGGAACGATAAAAATGAGTACCAAGCATGCTTGGGAACTAAACAGTAATTAGGTGTCGCGTTAGGTTGATCATCTAATTAGGCACATGTTTCGCACCTCAAGGCCCTCTGTCAAGAAAAAAGACATCCCTCTTTCCTAGTGATTTACAGCATCACGTCAAAAAGGAGGAACATTCAATTTTAATTCTTTAAATCGTCATAAACTTTATTAGTACAATGTAGGCCGATGACCGAGTGGTTAGCGTTTCTGACTCCTAAGCTTTTGGTCCCGGGTTCGAATCCCAGTTCGAGCGCGGTCTGTTTGTTTGTTTGTCGCTCAACGGTCATTTTTTGCACACGAGGGCTAATTAGACCGGGACTTACGGCTTAAAGTGGATTCCGAACCACTACAAACATCCATGCCAAAAGTGGGATTCGAACCCACGAACTGTTGAACCGAAGGCAAGAGCGCTAACCATTCGGCTGCCAGCTCGGCCAGTTCGAGCGCGGATATTTCTCTCCATCTTTTCTTCTGATGAATGAATGAATGTGGCTCACACTATGAACGGGTTTGCCTATGCGACTTCTTTCACAGAGTTCATTGCGTAACGATAAATGAATAGCAGTTTCCAGTTTTGTTGTGGCGAAGAGTTAGCACCCGCCGTTCGAAAAAAAATATCAATACAGTAGTCTCCAGAAATTAAGGATTGCATCCACTCCTTACAGACAAGGTATCAGGTAATCAATTTGAACAAAGACACATACCTGCACAACTATACTACGCAAAATATGCAACGCAAAATGGATCCCAGTATTCAGACAACACATAGCACTGTTAATCATATCAGCCTTCGGATGTAACAGTTGTTTTAAATATGCAACCACACAAACAGATTGCCCGGTTACAGTGACTCGCACGTAACGAGCTGCGTGGAAAAGGCACTTGGAGCGGCTTCACATGTTAATAACGGCAGGGATTAGAAATCGGAAGCGGCGCAAGTTTATTGAAACGGGAGACGTAAAGCACGACGCCCTGCGTCAAGAAAATTGCCTTGATGACTTTTCCAATTAAAGCGGATATCCACATTGACGCGAGAAGGACAGAACAATTGCTCCGCCGTTGGAAGCTAATCAGAGCGACGAAAGGATGCTTTCATAATATCGAAAATTTAAATCAGACTTCATATGGTGAGAAAAAACTGATGATGATCAGCGAAATCTACGTAGAGAAAGTCGCGGAATTTATCTGACCAGTAACACTTCATACCGCTCTACTCTTTGAATGCTTTATATATATACACACAAAACCTTATATACAGTTTTCATCTTAATTAAAACAAAATTATCTAACATCAGCTGTATACACATATTTAAAGTAGGACATCGGTTTTCATTATCAGAAGATAATAGGTTCGAATCTCTATTAATCCGAAGATTCGTTGTGTTCACTAAAAACACATTAAAAAGGTCATGGTCGCGATGTCCTCTAAATCAGTGTTTCTCAACCGCCGGTCCGCAAGAAATATTTACCGGTCCGCGAAATATCCAGCTTTTATAGGCGGACCACCGATACAGTACCTACATTACAATAATAATAGTTAACTAGTTTAAAAAATAATGTAATCTTTGATGCGATGTCCTCTAAAATCAGTGTTTCTCAACCACCGGTCCGCAAGAAATATTTACCGGTCCGCGAAATATCCAGCTTTTATAGGCGGACCACCGATACAGTACCTACATTACAATAATAATAGTTAACTAGTTTAAAAAATAATGTAATCTTTGATGCGATGTCCTCTAAAATCAGTGTTTCTCAACCACCGGTCCGCAAGAAATATTTACCGGTCCGCGAAATATCCAGCTTTTATAGGCCGACCACCGATACAGTACCTACATTACAATAATAATAGTTAACTAGTTTAAAAAATAATGTAATCTTTGATGCGATGTCCTCTAAATCAGTGTTTCTCAACCGCCGGTCCGCAAGAAATATTTACCGGTCCGCGAAATATCCAGCTTTTATAGGCCGACCACCGATACAGTACCCCAGAAGAAGATGTACGTTCAGGTAATCTGTGAATAATCAATCCATTTATTGATAATTATGATAACAATCTCACTACAGTCCAGGAAACAGAACTTATTGAACTGTCTTCAGATCTAGGACTTAAATCACAGTTCAAATCAATAAATATATATCAATTCTGGATAAAGACTGCAACAGAATACCCCAATCTTCATGCAAAGGCGTTGAAGATTTTATTGCCTTTTTCCTCAACTTATTTGTGTGAAACTACATTTTCGGCTATGACTGTTATTAAGACGAAACATAGAAATCGACTTGCTCTTGCACCTGCTTTACGTATTGCTGTAACTGGTTTAAAGCCTAGGATTGACAGTTTAGTCAGCAACAAAGACCAGCAGCAATCTCATTAATTTTAGTTTTTATATATCCTTTATTTTGGTAAATTATTTTTTGCTTATTTGGTATCTACTTACGTTGTTCACATTTCGACTCATTGTTGTTTTGGCTAATATATTAATTAAAAAAAATAAATATATCATTCACGTTGGAATTTTCTTGGAGTTTTAATTAAGTTTTGGTGCTTTTATTCTCGATGCAATATTATATAAGTAAGTTGAATATACAAATGTAAATTATAACAAACAAAATGCTTTAAAAATCTTCATGATTTATCTTTGTGAAAAATTGTGCATTGGGTCAAGTTATTAATATTACCGGTCCGCGCGAACGTGCCGAAATATTTTACCGGTCCTTGGAGTAAATTCAGTTGAGAAACACTGCTCTAAATAAAGTGATATTTCTGGGGTGGCAGGTCAATTTTTTTTGGGGGGAGGTCTTCTAATTAGTGGCTACTTCTAAACGACGAACACCCCCTCCCACTTAACTTGAAGATCTGAAATATAAGCACTAAGAAAGTATACTGATGCGCGCACACACGATTTAAAACGTGATATATTCTAAATTCTGATTTTTTTAATTTAAATAAGAACAAAGATGATTGAAAAAATTAATGTTCTGTTTTTACAAGGAGTAATTAAGGATGATAAAAAGAGAAACAAATAGGTGTTAAAAGTATTCTAAATTTATTAAAACAATGCAAATGAATCCAATAACTTAGACGGTTATTAAATAATTTTAATTTCTCTCACAAAATGGCGGGAATCTGTGTTCCAATTTTTTTTTACCGATTATACTTGAACAATAGTAGGAAGTCAAGAACAGTGTCTTTCTTAACAAGAAACAAAAAAGACGGTGAGAAATTAACTAAACGCGAAAATATTACAGACAAATTTTGATAAATTCAATAAGAAACACAAAGGAAAATTATAAATATATTAATCATTTTTACAAAATGTTGGCCATTAGTTAAAAAAATAAATTTTTGTCATGAATGTTTTATCGGAAAGCTGTTATAGCTATAATAAAATCACACACAATTCTGCTGTAAAACATAAAACTCCTTTAGAGACTGAGATTTTTAATTCAAGATGGATGAATGAAGCACCTTAGGAACAGTCTGAGCTAAAGAATCATAATGCTTTACTAATTTCTTTTTCAACTGTAAATATATTAAAGAATCTTTTAACGATACGAAGTCGGGATAGTTATCCAAGTTCCAATTATTCAGATTTTTTTAACTCTTCGTTAAAAATCTGTCCGTACTGGCGAATAGGATAAAATCACAAAGCATTTACCCTTGAAACTGAGCCGCACGTACGGGGGAATTCCATTTGGTTGAGCTTCACCAGGAAGCATTCCTCTCCAGAAACAAAATATTCACAACAAAAAAAGGAGATTTTTCAATGACAGAAAGCCACCTTTATTGGTCATTACATACGCTTATCGGTTACATCAGGCACACCCACCACTGTTGGGAGAAAAAAGGAAAAAAAAAAAAATACCGCCAACGGCCGGTCAACAGGTGATTCAAAGGCCGCTCTCGCTTTCAAAAAAGTGGGCACAGGTGAATTTGGCGCGTTTTGTTTTTATAATCTCGAAGAAAGAAAGAAATCGAAGTCGGCCATGCGGAAATTAAAAGTCGAAATGTTTATTGACAAACATTGCCGTATTTTGAAACTCGAGAAACTGTTTAAAAAAAGGAGGAAAATTTGCAGTGTAAACTAACAATTAAGGCTGTTGCGACAGAACAACTCAATGGATGGAAAGTCGTTTGGCCTTGTTTTCTTTTAAGAGATGTTTAGAAATCAAATAACAATTAACTTTTTATTTGTTGTCGCAAATGCAACTTTCTATAAGATAGGACTGTTATTTTAAAATTAAATATTAGCGTTTTTGAAAATTAAATATTTAATATATATATATATATATATATATATATAATTGACATCTCACAATTTAATCCGCAAATAATTCTGAAAATTCTCTAGTTTTATTCACTGTTAATTTTTAAATATAATTTAAAAATCAACATTGAATAAAGCAAGTTCAGGCATTCAAAATTTTTAACTCATAAATAATAATTACTATTATTAAAAATGTAACTAATAAATTAAATTGTTGATAAAAGTTGATTTTTAATAAACACGGAGGAAATAAATTTTAAAGATAAATATTTTTATTACTTCAGCTTTAAACTACCTTTCTTAAATTTTAACTTTTACAATAATCTTATTTTATAATTTTAGTCAACAATATATTTTAAAGAACTACTATTTTAACGAATTATCTTTCAATTAACAAAAAACTAATTAGTTATTATAACTTGATAGATTTTGCTTATAATGTTTAACATTTTAACAATAATATTAAAAATAGTTCACACTAACACAATATGCAGAATTAAACATGAAATTTTTAATTTCTTGCTATAACAATAAAATATAAGATGGTTAAGGGAAATTTGTTTGGTTTGTCACACAACAGTCATTTTTTTGTACACGAAGGGTAATTTGAAGTATCTAACCACACACACACACACTGGAAGTCTTAAATGCTAAAGTGGGATTCGAACATACGTTCAGTGGAACCGAAGTCAAGGTTTTTAGGGGAAATAAAGTACTTTTTAAGTTTGTGCATGGAAAAACTCAAAAGTAAATAAAATTATAGTCATTAGCATAAAGACACAAATCACTTGTAATTTAATTTGATAAGTATTTACTATCGCATAAACACATAAAAAACAAAAACGAATAATACTTTAAGAAAATCAAAGGATTCGAAAATCCACCATGAATTTTAAGCATTCTTGCATTATAAAATAACTAGTGAAATAGTCATTACATTAAAATAAAATTTCCTTTTATCCTAATGCTAAACAGATTATTTTCCTCAAATAAAAATCTTATATATTTGCATGTTGTTATATATACATGTCGATATCTCAGTATAAATATATGCTGTCCTTTCATTTTAATCACTGATTTTTCTTAAATTTTTAAATGTCGTTTACTTTTAGTGTGTTTCACAGATAATCCTTAATTGACGCAATTATTTGATGACGCAGGTAGTTTCTAATTGGTTTTGAATTCTTCTCCAATACATATTGTATTGTTATTTAAACGTCACCGAACCTGTAATCTTGTTTCGATGGCATGTTAAGGAAGCTAATAGATGGAAGCAGTTTTAAGACTTCTATAAACATGTCAGGGCGGAAGTGAGGAACCCGGAAAACTCTCAAGCATGTACTTTGATTGATGAGTGTGAAGGCAAGAGAAATGCAACACCATCCCCCCCTTTCCCAACAACTGGTGGAATCGAACACACAAAAATGTATGCATGATTTAATTTTAAATATTTGCAAACGTGTGAACTTGTCAAATACAGCATTTATACAGAAAAAAATATTACAGTTCTTTGGTTTGTGATTTTATAGTCACTCTTTGCTCATTTTCACTGGAAAAAAACATATGCTACACTCTAGATGGGATTCAAACCAACGAACCGTTGAATTAAGCGCTAGAGAATCTGAGAGCTTACAGGTACATACTGGAAACTTCGATTTATTAAATACTACTTCAAAAAATAATTATTATAAATCTGACAACGTGAATTTATTTTATCAAACAGAGACGCAATAAATCGAAAACTAAAGAAGAGATTGAAATTTGAATCTGTGTCGATAATTTTCTGAGAAAAGGCAAGACGGAAAAGCAAATGAGTGGAAATTTCGAGAATAAGTCTTTACCGCCTAATATTCTTGAAAACATAACGTCAATTGACCCGATTGTTTCATGTTTTGTTTGTGGAAGAGGTGAACTTTCTCAAAACTTGTCTCCGTCAAGTTAAAATTTCCATTTCAGAAAATGCTTTTTACATACTCTGAATTCTGTGGAGCGATCGTTATTTGCAAGTAAACGTGTTTTCAAATGAAGAAATAACGTAGCTTGTTACCATTAGGTAAACAACATTGACACAAAGACAGTAAAATGCTGCAAAAAGCAGAGCCTGACTAAGACAGGGGCATACAGGCAGTTGCCCCCATCATACAGACTTTTAAAATCAAATCGAAAAATTTATTTTACATTGTCAGTCAAATAGAATCATTTGTTATATCGAATAGAAGATTTGTTGTTGTAAAACAAAGGGGGCCCCCAGAGAAAATTTCGCGACGGTCTCCAAGGCAAAAATAAAAAATGTTTACAAATGATTCTTTCTGTATTTATTATATGTATTTTAATGATTTCTGAAGGATTTTCGTAAAATTATTCAAAATTTAGCATAGTCATATAAGTATTTAAGAAATATTACAAACCTAGACGAAATTTATGTGTATGTTTATTATGACAGTAAAAAGACCTGTTTCTGCATACGGTTTCACCCTTTTTTTTCAGAATTGTTAGAATTGTTAGTCATATAAAAATTGTTAGAATATTTGTTGTTGTTTTTTTTCCAGAATTGTTAGCTATTTCATTTTATACACAGATTTAGATAATCATATTTTTAATGATGTTTTTATTTATAACAAGGATAATATAATCGAATCTGACTTCGTGCTGACTTCTGAATTTACAAAGCTTTAAAAGCGTTTTACATATAAAATTTTAAAGGACTTAAGACAATTAAATATTTTAATTAATAGACCCACATGAATATATTTTAAGTAAATTTGTTGAGCTGTTTGAATTAACGTTTCGAACTATTTTCAAACTATCGCAACGGTTCGAAAAAAAAATTATCGAATGGTTTGAACTAAATTGTGAATAATTTTGAATAAAATTAGACTGAAATTATTCTAAGATATATTGCAATTTTACATTATACTCTTACATTTTTAAGCAAATTTGTTATGCTGTTTGAAATAATGTTTAGAACCATTATCAACGTATCGAGTCAATTTATAATTTTTTTAAAAATAAAAATTAATTCCTATGAAGTTATTTGAAAAAAATAAGAGGAAGACGTACACAATGACACAACATAATTTATTCGATCGCACGAGGAAACTACCGACATAAAATAAAGCTGCAGATATAATCCTAGATCCTTCTTTTGTTGATGGTCGTTTCCAGCAGGCCACTGCAAGATTAAAATGCGGAAATAAAAACGGAAGGTGGTTGGGGCCAGTATTTATTGCACATGTCCACACACAACAACACAATAAAAAAGATCCCTTCCCAATTGAGGTTGAATGTAAACAAGTATATGACAATCCCCCTGAATTTAATTTTCCCCTCATAATCTTATCACGTGATCATGGCTGCTGATTCGGCATAACGTAATATCCAGCAGCTCCTTAATCGTGAGGACTACCCCCGACAAAGCATAACAAGTCGCGAAAACAATAGTGGAGTGTTTTACCGGATTAAACCAGGCGTCACGTGCGGAAAAATAATCGAACATCGGATTAAGAAAAGATAATTCTATTCTTCAGTAATTCCTTTGTGGAAAACACGAGTCGAACTTTACGACTTAATGGTTTTGATAATTTGCACTTGAGACTTTGGGCTGGTCTGTCTAGCAACGCTGGAATAATCTTTGCTGAAGAGGTTCTTCCGCGTTGGACAGGGCGGAGGGTATGCGAATGATCCGCCGTTTCATTGTTATGGATATGAGACGGCGTAGAAATATAGTACGCCAGGACATGTATTGCAAATGGCGATGTGATGTCAATTTGTAGTTCGATCATGATTTGGCGAACTGGTATGCCACATGGCTTATTTTAATTTTGAGACTGTTTTGAGGTGTCTCATTTCCACCACAAAGGGTTCTTTTATGTTTTTAAGGAAAGTTCTTAATAAGCAATGTGAATCCTTTATTATGAGGTCTAGGATATAGAATTTCAGGCAGATGGTGCCTGAAACAACAAAAACAGCACGGGGGGGGTAAGTTTCTTGTCGTAGATAATAATAGCTTTTCATTCGATTCTTTTTTTGATGTACCGGCTCCTCTCTTCATTCTGTGACTTTATTCTTTTGATAATTATCTTTTACGCAGTGAGCTCACTTCTTAACAAAATAAGATCCTCCTGCGCACAAGATAAGAAAGTTGCTGACAATAATCTCTATTGACTTCCATTGAAAAATTAAAATTAAATTTCTGTTAGATTTATTGTAACAATAATCGCGTAGAATCGAATTTAAATATAAATTAAAGCAAAATTTAGCTCGGCGGCTTTACTTTTTAGTCATGACTTTACAGTGTAATTTCAAAACCTCTTGCGCAAAATAAATAAATATATAAAATTATAATTTTTTGTTTCAGATTGTGAAGACTTCTATCAAAAAATTAAGTTTCGATAGATTTATTGTATTAACAAACACATAAAATCAAATTAGTATTTTTTTAAAAAAACAGACGAATATTTTAATGCATTTTAATTTGTATTATCTTTTCGACAGTGGAATTACGCGCAAAAAACAAGAAAGTTGCTGACAAAGAAATCTCTACCGACTTTTTTTTCCACAATGAATTCACCATTACAATAAAATTAAGACATTCTGTGCAAAAGACGGAAAATTTGCGCTGACAGAGACCTCTATCGAAAACATAAATTCCAGTTAATTTATAGAGAATAAATAATCTCATAATCAAATTAAGTATAGATAAACTAGGCGAAATTTATTCACTAAATTAATTCAATTCTTAATAGTCTGAATTCGTATTCTAAACAGTTTTGTTTTCATACTCCTCTGTCCTATAAAAACA
Source organism: Latrodectus hesperus (assembly GCA_037975125.1). Classification (NCBI taxonomy): domain Eukaryota; kingdom Metazoa; phylum Arthropoda; class Arachnida; order Araneae; family Theridiidae; genus Latrodectus; species Latrodectus hesperus. Next base: position 85,681,255 of record CM075855.1, read on the forward strand.
AAACTATTAAGAATGCGAATTCATAATATTTGATACCGAGTAGCGGATTGCATAACGACCAAAGCATTTGAATAACTGCTACATGTATGCAACCCGAGAACATAAAGGGTTATTTTTTATAGATAGAGGGATCTAGAGCCTTACATTCACGTATGGCAAAGGAAAAAATCATACATACGTAGCGGTGCAGGTGAGGGCTGGACTGTACCTTTAGGTTAACACCCATCACTAAGCACCTCGTCATTTTGAGGCATCATTTGCGGCGAAGTCACGTTTGAGCTGGTAGCCTCGTCTCCACCTCCACGCCACACCAGCGGAAGGACTGTAGACGTCATAAGTGAACGTGGACACGTCCCCAGCCTACGGAGGCTGCCAGGAGAAAAATGTCTGACGTACTTCGTCCATTCCACCCACTGGCCACTTTAAGGAATCAGCAAGACTTGAGGGGGTCAAACCTCTTAATATAGCAATAAATATACTCTAAAAATTTGAATTTAATTTTCACTTTAGCAACATAATAGCAATCAGATGTGGTATTGCATGAAATAATGCGAAGTCTACTAAGGAAATATATTTTTATCAGTGTAATGCTACATGTCTACATACATAGCAGAGAGGCCGAGTCTCGGACTGTACCCGGGTTTGGAACACTCACCGGTCACCAAATGCCTCGTCATTTTCAGCCTCGGTCAGGTGACGAGGTCACACCTGAGCTGGCAACCTCCTCTCCCCATCCACGCCACACCAGCGGAAAGGCTTTGGGCGTAACATATTAAAGTGGACACGTCCCCAGCAACACAGTGAAGGAGATTACGGAGTGATCACCCTCCCAACCACTGCCCGCTGCAAATGATGCTTCACTCTGCTGATCTTAACGGGGAGCGGTGTGAAGCCACTGAGCCCTTGCAGTTCAGGGGGAAAAAATCAGGAAACTCCCAAGAACTCACTTCCATAGGCATACACGCAGAAAGTAAGGGGACAACATCCTTTCCTATGGTTAAAAGAGTGGCTGATATTGTGAACGGGACCCTCCAATCCAAAGAGGCTTAAATGTTGCTTTTCTATTGATTTATTTTTTTAAAAGATATTCTAAAAGGTAGGAGTATTCCGAAACATTATAACAAATAGCTCTCTATTTATCGTGAGTGAAATCGCAAAAAATCTGGCTTTCCACAACCAGCTCCATCGAGGGTAGAAGTGCATATGAAAAACAGATAAAACGAGGACATTAATCAAGGGAAATATAATGTCATTGAAATATGATCTACGCGCGGGCCTCGGCAACAAGTTTCCAGATGTAGATAACATGCGACCTGCCGAATCTCAAGTGCTGACAAAAGCGATTCGCGCCTGTCTTCCCCTGCGAGTTCAATGCTCATTCAAGTTGCCGCGCCTACGTTTGAGCCATCCTTAAGTACCGATATACTTTCGTAAATCTTGACCCTCATGACTGCCGACAGTCAAAATCGGCGGATTTCTTTTTAATATCTTTTTCTCGTGTCAATCCGAATCGTTTTCGTATCGAGAGGGCCCGACCAACCATCTAGGTGGGCTGCCCACGACGTTTTTTCTTTCTTTTTTTTTAACTGTGACCGCCGCTCGAATGCCCAAGCAGGGCAGTCCCGTAGAATATGGAGGCGAATTTGAGTAAAAGTGCTGCATGAGATTCCAACGTGATTAGAATCGAGGAGATTGTTTTCATTCTGGGATTGTGATGGAATATTAAGGAACAAAAAAAGAACGTTTTGTTGAGGGAAAAAAATGCATAAACAGGTGTGTCGATTGTGGAAACGAGTATTTCGAGTGGTGATTACTCTTTCCGTTGGTTCTTCAAAGGGCAACGATGCCCAATTTTCGTTATCTCATTTCCGATTCATCACTGTAACTACAAAGTTTCGCAACATTATTGGATTGTGTGCTCTTAAATTAATTATTTAAGCAACACCGGGAGATTGATATTGATTGCACTTATTTTTTTATGCAACCACCCTGACCTTGGATTACTTTTCTTTATAGAGAATACAGAAAGTTTTTTGATGCATATTGAGGCAACTCGTAGCTCCTGAACAATAAGGGACACCAGAGTTCACTACTATACAATCGATTGAATAGGCATCTTAAGTTATTTTCTTTACTACACAGGAATTGTAAATCATTTAAAGTCAATCTAATGGTTTGGTATTTTGAGCACAAACCCGTATTCAAACTACGGTAGACTTCCGACTATCCAAATAGCTGATTATCCGAATCACTTTCAGAATTTTGGAAAAATAAAGAGGTGTAGGAAAATGAGAAAAAGCTCAGTAAAAGGAGAGGTAAGAGAAAGGAGTAGATGTGAAGGATGTGTCATTTGAGGCATTCAGAAATATTCCTTTGAAAAATCCTGGACATTTAGAAGTGAGTACTGAACATATAGGAGAATAGATTGTGAACCTGACCCTGGATTTCAAACTGCAAATGTTGGTAAACTAGTTGAAAGAGTTCAGGAAGATGACCTTAATGTCCAAGTTGAAGCAGATACCGGACCATCGGCTAGTAACTCATTTGTAGGCTTTGAATTGGATGGAGCCTGAATGGGACCACATACAAATAAATTCTCACTGTCAAGCGGATGCTCGACTTTACGGTCCGAAAACGGATGAAGGCAGTGAAAAAGCTTCCTCTGACCCAGATGTTCAACAAGCAATGATTTTCATCTACAGTACTGTGCATACATACAGTATGAATGTACAGCACTTGTAAGTACTTTAACATGTAAAAGTGTTGCTTTTTCATTCAATTGATTAAAAGTTATTTTTCGTTATTTAAAATAGAATACAGAGAACAGTTAATTAAAATAGACCCTTTTTTCGAAAAAATCCAACTAACCGAATTCTTGATTATCTGAATCCGGGGCAGGTCTCAATTGATTCATATAATCGGAGTTTTACTGTATATGTATATTTTATAAATTAATTTTATACTTCAATTAGCAATGGAAGCTTTAAATGGCTCAATAGAAACATCATGAAACTTGATGTGATTAGCACGTGACGAGGGCTATATAAATGCCGAGACTCTCCCAAATACCATTTATGCGGAGTAACATTTTGATGAAACTGATAACTTGTTATTTTTTAGCCAATACTAATAGACATTTGCAAGTTAGCATCAAGTTAAAACTGCATTAAAGCTTAGTAATGGCATTAAAATATGATACCAAAGAAACATTGTTCTTTCCTTGGTAATTTGTTTTGAGATACTCCTTTCTTTGTAATTCAATCGTATCGCTGGATAGTTAATATGCATCTACAGTGTCAAAATGAAAGTATTGGGCATCTGCATGTCACATAAGCGATAGCAGCACCAAGCATATTGCTAAGGCCTTCTTTACAATAAACGCTCACAACAAAAATGAAAGGTAAGAAAAAGCCAATGAATTAACAATATTAGTCAGTTTTTATGGTAGCTGTTTTGAATCCCAGGTGATGTAGCGTTGCTACACCATCTTCATGAATCCAAAAATTTCTAACAAATCTAAAAACAGGTATGGGTCCTTTAAAATCTCGGGAATGGTAAAACCCATGCACCAGAGAATAGGGTCAGGGGAGGCCTGTTCAGCCCTGTACCACTGACACTCCGAAAAGTTCCTCTCTCCCTGAAGATATGTAAGGGAGGCCTCATGGCATTGGGAATTGGGCAGCTTTGATTGATCTGAGGACTTGGGGCACCACAGGCAGAAGATTGACTTAGTCCTGTCTACCTTCTCACTTTAGAAGGACATAGTGCAATGGCCTTCACGCCTAGGGTGGCCCTACCAAAAGTATAAAAGCTCTCGATGTATTTCTCCCATTCCGTCCAGGAACAGCCTCCTACCACGATGAGGCTGAGTCCATTTCTACAAAACGTCTGGAGAGACGTCAACATATTACATTCGAATAAGTAACCTGAAATGAAACGTGAGTCACAGTACCAGAAAAAGTAAACTCAATATTTACTAATTTTTCTAAAAAAAAAATTAAATTGTTAGCAATTTACTAGTTACGTCATATAAGTTTGCTTTAGTTTGTCGCGCTATGATCAGTTTCCTCACACAGAGATTAATTTGACCAGAAGTTCCAATTTAAGCAAGATCCGAGTAAGTACCCACCCTGAGATGGAAATCGAACCCACGATCTGCTAAACTAAAAGCTAAGAGGCTGATTAGTCAGCTACCACTTAGAATGTATCATAGAAGGCCTTTACGTAGAAGCTATAGGCTAGGGTTTAACAGCTAAAACCCATTTACAACCACAAACCTAATTTCGATTTGGTTTGATTTAGTCACTTTTTTCCATAAAAGGTAATTAGGCCGACTGGAAGCCTAAATTTATACATATGAACTACCTAGCTGTAAGGGTCGCACTTGAGGTATCTCTTCCAAGCAAAATTTCCGCATTATGAATTAAATTTAAAAAAGTCAAAAATTAAAAATAATCCTAGAAAATGATCCGTTTATCAGATAACAGTCTAAAATCTTACACTTCTAAATCCGTATTTCGTTACAAAAAAGATGACAAACTTGTTCGCAAAATCCGATTATTTAGTTAGCTAATTCTGAACACCTTTTAAGTCAAATTGTTTTTAATCCTTTGATGTTCACAAAGCGTTGAACAGGTGTGTTTAAAAACTGAAACGTAATCGCGAAGATGTATTCAGGGCTTAACTTACGACCGTGAAATTTTTTGCACAGTGACCCGATTCTGACCTCCATTCCTGCCGGAAGACGTTTTGAAAGCTTCCTTTATCCGATCACTTTCAAACCCTAACATCATGTCTTTCGAGCAACTTGGTCTACCGTGAAACAGCAGTTCAGATGCATGAACAGAAGAAAAATTAAAACGATAGAAGCAATATAAGGCACTCTAAACAAGATCAAGTATTTTTTATATTAATTGGCGGGTATTAACTACCCAATAGGAAACGAGAACATAAAACTTGATAGAAAATTTTAAAATATTTATTATGTTTTCTATTCGAGTAGAAATATTCAGATTTATTATAAGTCTTGAAATTTATTATGTATATTTAATTTGCTGGATGCGTACAGTAATTATTTAACAATAAAAATATAAAGGATAACGCGAATTAAAAAAATTATATAACCTTACGAATATTTTTAACAGATATCTACTTTTCAATAACAAGTTCTCACACAGATTTTGAAGGAAGGACAAAAACAGCTACTTTGTATATTTTAAGAAGCTCTATTAATAGCCTTGCGAAGCACGAAAACTGCGGCCATAAAGATGGCCGACGATAAACACAAAAGCAGTAAAAACCTCTTCAACAAGAAAAGAGACGTTTATGAACAGTAAAACGAGAACTGAAACGTTTTAAGAACCATCCTGCCGTTAAAGAGTTCAATTTTTTGAAGCAAACGAGAGGGTTTATTTATAAAAATTCAACACAAAAATAATTATTTAATAACTAAATGTGTAGACAGTATGGTATCTAACTTATTTAAAATAATTCCATTGCGATCGATTTTCTAGATTAAAAGTTATTTTTATCTAGTAAATCGATTCTTAACTGTTATTTAGAACTGTTAAGAATCAATTTTTTAGATTAAAAAAATAAGTTTTTAATCTAGAAAAACTTATTAGAATACTTTCATGAAACAATAAACAGATTGTTTTTATTTTGAAAATAACAGATTTTTTAAATTTGAAATTTAAAGTTTTTTTTATTTAAAAATAACTGTTCTTTTCTTAACTGTTATTTAAAATTATTAGAACAGTTCTAAATTCAGTTAAGAAGAGAACTGATATTTTTAAAATAACAAAAACCCATTATATTCCAAATAAAAATATTTGTTATTTTCAAAATAAAAAAACCTGTTGGTAGTTAATATGAATAGTTAATTGAATAGCATGATATAAAATAGGAATATATTACAATAAAACCAACTTTTAATCAATCAAGATCAATTTTTAAAATTTTTAGCTTCATTAAAATATTTGATTGAATGCTTTATTTTATGCCATTCTATTCGAGAACGCAGTTCAAAGATGGTCATTTGAAATTTTCAATGACATTTTATATTTCTTTTACTCAATTAAAAAAAATGAAAATTTCAAAAAGTTTTTATTCCTTTTTACATTTTTTAAAATAAATAACAGCAAAAAACATTTTAAAATTTAATTGTATTTGATTTCATAGTACTTATAATTTGAATATTTATGTATTCCAGCCACTCAATTGAATAATGAACTATAACCGAACCACTGAAAAAGAAAGTAAATATTAAAAGCTAATTTTTATCATTTTCAGTGACCATATTAAAAGGCGGGAAAGGAACCCACACTTAATTTCTGGAAGCATATAGATCCAAAATCCTTTGCATCTTGCAGAGCGTTCATATCGGTGTTAATTAATGTTAAAATTTATTACAAACGTTGTAATCAAATTTTCTAAATGAATCATAACTTATGTTTTAAGTCAGCTAACATCCTGATGTAAATTATAATCCATTCTGTACAGCCAGTTCAACCCTGGACAAACATTTGGAAAACAGAAAGAATAAAGATTTTATTTATAAAGAACTATAAATTTCACTCTACAATTTTTCTACGAATGCCAGATGAATAATAAATATGTAAATCATAGGGAAAAATTACAATATAAAAAAGCTACCAAATTATGCTTGAAATAACTGAAAAATCCAGTTACATTCCTTTCTAGGAACTGTTTATTCAGAAATCAAATATTTATATTTCACAATCTTCAGTTTTGATGAATGGACAACACATATAAAGAACACACTAGAAGAAATATTCAGATAATAAAAAGACGCTCCTGAATTATTTTGTTTCGAAACATAGTAGACTAAGAGAATCACTGGGCCTTTCATAATTCATTAAACCCAAGCAAAAATATCAGCTTTTATGTGCATCAAGGATATATAAAGCTTCCTTTTCTAGCAACCGCTTTTTGTTCGAAAAAGGGGTGCTTGTTTTCGTCACACACTTTGGAAGAGATGAATGGGCATCCTATCTTTTCATGCATCTTCCTTACACAATGGCCTTGAAACACAGCGTAGCGAGAAAAATCAAACGATAATATTTTTTTGTGTAAAGTAATTCCTTTTTATTTTTCCTTTTTTCCTCCCCATTCAAAAGTTTGCATAGTTTATTTTACTCTTTCACAAAGTTTTTATTTTATATTTTATTTATTTATTTTTTGTAGTTAAAGGAGAAGAAAATTTCGCTTTCTCATTTTTCCCGCGCGTATTCTGCAAATGGGTTAAGGCCAGAAATGAAAAATTTTGATTATAATCGTTTTCTTTTCGAATTTTTTTTTCCACGCAAACGAAAATCACGATTTGATTCGGAATGATATTCTACTTTCTAGATTGCAATTGTATTCGTGATACCGTGAATGTAAATTGATTCACTTTCTAAGAGTGGTTGTGAATGGGGTAAATTATCCAGCGTGAGCTCCGAAAAAACCGTTATCTTTAAGTTCCAGGTTCCTTTTAAGATCGTCCGACAAGAAAAAAATTACTTTTCAATTTCCTTGTAAATTTTCCTTAAAAAATTATTCAGAGTTTCTGGAGTTAGAAAGGAAATATATATATGGTTGAGTGATTTCTCAATTGAATTAATTGTATTGATACGTGCTTTCACTCACTAAAATAATTCGATGCATTGAAAGAATATTGCGTTTAACTTCCAATAAAGACGCACAAATGTTTCTCAGTAAGCTCATTAAATGCAAATTTTCATGAAGAAAACTTTTTTAACGTACAAAAGAAAGAGAAAAATATATTATTTAAATCTAATTATGATAGTTACTGAAATATTTTTGATATGTCGCTAACTTAAAGTTGGCACGTTTTGTTATTCTATAACTTTTCACACACGAAGATTAATTACACAGGGAAAAACAGTTTAAAAAATGTTTCTGAACAACAAGAAATATCAATATCCGAGGAGGGTATCGAACTCGGAAACTGCTTAACTTAAACCTAAAACGCCAAATTTTCAGCTAACAAATTCTTTAGAAAGATTAAGTAACATAACGTTATATAAAAACTTTTGTGAGAGATATTTAGAAGTTATTATTCATAGATAACCATTTCTATACGGCACTTTAAATTTGAAGTTGCAATAAATGAAACTTTCAACTATAAAATAATGTGCTTCCATAATTTACAAATTCGAATCTTTTTCAAAATTTAAAAAACGCATTTGCTTTTACAAATGTTAAAAAAATGAGAATATAAATGTTTTTATTCAATCAAATCTTGATTTCCAGGGCTGAATTAAAAATTCAAGCAATTATGTTCATCACACACACTTTTATTTGACAGAAGATAGAACATTGGCGCGACAATATTAATGCGGTTATAACAATAAACTGGGACACACTCTCTTATAAGCATAAGCAAAATCAATTAACGCATTATCGACTTTTTGTATGCAAAAATGCTTTAAGCAAATAAAAGCTAATTCGATGAAATTTAAATAGATTTCTAAATACTACAAGCATCCACCTTCGAAGCTGGATTCGAACACATGAGCTGCTAAATTAAAAACTAAATCGTTAATCATTATAAAGTTGACTGAAATCATTCAAAATGTTCTAATTCTAGTCTAAAACATTTTACACACATACATCGGCACCTACAGAAGCGGGAGAACATACTAAGATTTGTTAAAATGCGGCCCATCACTATAATTACGCCAAACTATATCTTTAACTGATATAGCCTTATTTTTCATCTTTATATTTTCGTATCTGACATGGCCATTTTGATACACCAGAGTGGATAGAGAAACAGTGCTGCTGGAAAAATTTCCAACTCGTAAGTCTTTGCAGAGGATTTTTTTAATAAATAAGGCTGCGTCTCCAGCCGCAAGAGAAGAAATCAGATTTTGTCGAAAGGTCCATCCCATTTACCAGAGGAGTAGCAAATATTCAAAATCTCAATGGAAGAGTGGCTCTTTTAAGAACAACTATATCTACTGAAGAGGACGCTGAAAGTGTATCCATGTACAAAATAAATTACAGATTATTTATATCACGCATTCTATAATCCAATAAATCAGACGAAAAATTTACACCCGTAAATCGGAGAAAGAAGATCTGAGGCAGCGCACAAGATTATGAGCCAGGAGTTAATATGTTAAGTAATTTTAATTTCAAATAATAAATGAATTGAAATTATCCAGAATTTGATTGTTGTTCAAGAACCTTTTTGTACTTCTACAAACATGCCCCATAATTTTATAAAATTCCAATAGAGAATAATATCACATACAAAACTAGATGCTACACACTCTAGATGTAAAAAAAATTATTTTCTTCATTTGCAACCAACATAAAAATCAATTTTACTTTTAAATTTTTGTCCATCTTACATATATATATATATATATATATATATATATATATATATATACATATATATATATATATATATATATATATATATACATATACATATATATATATATATATATACATATATATATATATATATATATATATATACATATATATATATATATATATATATATATATATATATATATATATATACATATATATATATATATATATATATATATATATATATACATATATATATATATACACATATATATATACATATATATATATACACATATATATATACATACATATATATATATACACACATATATATATACATATATATATATATATATATATATACACACATATATATATATATACACATATATATATATATATATATATATATATATATATATATATATATATATATATATATATATATATATATATATATATATATATATAAGATTTTATATAATTTAGAGTTGAGATTCACTTCTTCAAACTTTACATCTTCAACCGCAGGTTTAGTTAGCTTACCGCAAGACGATCATTTTATGAGCAATTAGAAAGGAAACCTACATATTAAAGTGGATTCAAAACAAAGCCTGAAATTCAAATTCAATTCAAACATCCAAGCTTGAAATGGGAATCGAACCCACGAACTGTCGAACACAAAAAACGTTGAATTATAATAAAATAAAAGATGCAAAGGACACACTGATCAGCATGTCCTGGTTGTCATGCAAAGATCATACCAGTCTTAGATTGGAAAGATACCAAATCGGTTTCCAGCCGCTCATGAGAATTTAACAATCTGGTTAAAGCGGTCAGATTCGAACTGAAAGAAAATTCATAACCTATTTAAAGTGCGATAAATAAAATTAAGGACTTTGAAGATAACATCTAAACGAAAAAATAAAATACAACTTTTTACGTAATACAAAAAGACAACATAATTGATAAACAAATATATTTTTTCTGAATTTTCTTCCGTGTAAGTTTACTAACTGTTGGAATAGGTATTTGTGTGTGAATTATCCATCCACACAACAATAAAAAAAATCAAACATTTTCAACTTAAAATAGCTATAGTCATCTGAGAAAACCAGTTTCCCATCACTTCGAATTATTGCTTAAAGATGGAAAACAGAATTCCAAGCTCGGTTCCCACGAATCTAGCTGCTCCCAATACCGCACGCGGTCAACTCCAGCGAGGTCCGCGTGGTGGCGCTGATTGGCCGCAAGCGCAAGGCAGCGTGATCAATGGGAGCACCCAATTTCGAAGGGAGTAAAAATATCAATTTTCTGAGGATGGTTTCTCGTGGGGTTCCCACGCTTCCGCCAGGTACCATGCTGGAATGAAAGTAAATGCCGCCCGTCCTTCTGCAGGACTGGCGAGCAAAATGCGAAGCTTCAAGTGAAATGATCATCTTTTCGCACGCCAATCATTCATGCAAACGTGGAGTTCATCATTTCTGACCAATCGGTTTTTATTTCCACAGTTAAATGTTTAACAATGTTTACTGTAAGGGGAGGGAAGAGTATAATATTTGAAACTTTAAGCGGAAGTAAATTTTTTCCTAAACTCTAAGCGGAGTAAAATTTTAATCTTCTGATCACAGACTGCGATGAATTTTTCATTCGTTATGCATGAGATGGTTTTGTTTTCTTGTTTCGTAGCTGTGATACGAGGTCAAGTTAAGGCTTAGACCTACAATTTAAAATAAAATCTGAGCTATTACACATGTCCAAGCCCGATGTGAGAGTTGAACCTACGACAGTTGAAGTTTAGATGCCAGCTCGGCTATGATACGGTGTCGAGAGTCCGGATAATAAAACTTGAAGATTTTTGTCGCCAATTTGTTTGTCAATCAACGGCCATTTTATGAGTACGAGAGCTAATTAGATCATGAACTCCTTTTGTTGGCCAGAGAACATGTACAAACTTAAAATTTGTTCTTCCTTCTTATGACAATTTTTGCGCACGAGTATTCAACAGGGATTTGAAGAATTCCGAACCACTACAGGCTCCGGAACAGACCCTGGAATTTTTGTGATACAAGACTAGAGCGCAAATCGCTCAACTCGCAAACGTTCGGTACTGTAATCATGGAATTGACAGGACTTGTACAAGTTAAATGTAGTGCTCTTACGTCTTTCCTTTGATATGGTATTGATATTCATGCAAGTTCACGAGTGCGGAACTCTATTGAACAAGATGCGAAATTATCTAGACATGTTTGAGAATGTATACTAAATCTCTCATCGCCTATAGCTCATTGTGTAATTAATATACAAATAAAGACTTTTATTATGGTTAAGAAATTAATCTTGAACTAGAAAAAGAGCAATAAATGATCTTTGATCAATCGATTATGTCTCAACAGCGTTTAAATTTGACAAAAAATACCCCAGCTGTGATAACAAAGTGGTTTAAATTTACACGAGATTATCAAAACATTTTTACACCTTGCTATTTATCGCCAAAAACTGTAAAGTATAGCCAGAAAAAGATAAAGTATCACCAAGAGTCTGGTGTGATAGAAAAGCACAGATAAAATTCCAAGTCACTTGGCACTAGATGAAAAGTGCTTACACATTTGATATCTAAGTCATTTAAATAAACATATCAAGAATTATCGAAAATTTGTCATATTGACTTATCATTTCAGCTTTATAAAGACATATAGTGAGATTCAATAAATAATTTGATAAACATTTTTCCACAAATATAATGCCAGTTTTTGGTAATTTGGTGGCCAATATAATAAGATTTAGAAAATATTCTTTCGACAAGCAATTTTGATTAACATTCTAAAATCTTGTCATTTCAGATATTTGGATACCTTTAATAAATACAATAATAACAAATCTTTTTTTGCACCTTCAAGTTGATGTTTCAATTCTCTATATTGTAGTATCTTCAGTGACCCGGCAGAAAATTTCTTTTAGAAAAGAGCACAAAAACAATTTCTCCACAGAAAAATAATCTAATTAATTATTCCATGAACTAAAACGCACCTACATCATTAAAATAACAAGACAAAAATAAATATTTTCAAAAACTGAGAAAAGAAATACTACCAAGTGAGAAGAAACATCTCATTTGAATGAAGAACACAAGTGACCAATCATGGGTCAGAAGTTATTTTAAAGAGAGCACCTTTAGACAAAGAACGCAAAAAGAAGGACAACACTGAATGCAGCATTCACTGAAGCTGCACCCTGGGTGTGTGAAGTCATCAAAAAAATGTTGCTAGGAGTGGCGAAAAGTGTTTTAATAGGGAGGGAGAGCTCGATCTACTTTTGACTTCGAAAACGTTCACTTCCGACCATAAATGAACGACTAGCAAAGTGTAATTGACCCTTCTCAGAAGATGAACTTTTTTTTCAGACATGCTAAAACAAGAACTGTTAACAGGTGTCAGACCCATCCTTTATCGCAGGATTTGGTGCAGCTGATAATAAAAGGCTGGCGACAAATACTTTAAAAAATTCTTGATGGTAAAATAACATACCTAAGGATAATGTTATTGGTCAAAAATTTATTTTTGGAAAGATTGATTTATCGTACTATGGTCACTTTTCGCACACGAAAGCTTATTCGGTAAAGAATCATAACTTAAAAATAGATTTTGAACCGTTTAATATGAAAGCTCATGAACTATTGAGCTATACAACAGGGTCAGTCAGGTTAAAGTATTTTGATACGAAGGAACTCCAAAGTACTACTTTAGTGAACAGTGGTTGTCCAAAATAGTAGAAGACACCTAATCAAAAAGACAAAAACAAAAGGAAATATTTGCATCTGATATGGTGTGGGAACACCTCCACCAGTTAAAATCACTTGAATCTTCTCTGAAATAGACAGCTACAAGTTCTGTAAGCTGGTTGTACCATTCTTTATACTGGCGAATTCCTTCTGTGTACTAGTAGTACACCGGAACTTCCCCTGGTGCTCTTCTGGAGACCAAATGTGACCGAAGCTCCCAGACTGCTTTGACCAGACTCTCAATTGGCCACCTAAAATGTTTATCACTCGAACGAGGCACAAAAGTCTACCTCACTTGTAGAAAATGCTGCGACTCTCCAGCTTTATCAGATCACATATTGAATTGCGCTGGACTTACAAAGACAGATATAGCATCAGATCCTCTTACTGTCATCGATTTTCTGCAAGTCCACAACCTTCTTGATCTGACTAAGGTCAGATCTATTGAGGATAAGCGACAACAACCATTCCTTATGCAGAATCTGATACGATTTCCAAAGATATGTTTGAAGAGGGCAACGGGATCTAGATCTTTCAACCGAAACAAATAAGGGTTCTATGAAGTTTAAATCCTATGATTGGGCAAGCCACGTATGGTGTGAAACTGTTAAGACACTATGGCTGAATAGTTTGACAGCGATGAATCTGGGAAGAAGCCTCTTGATAAATGAAACTTCCAGATGGACACAGTGACTCAATCTTAGAAAGCAGGTGGTCAGCCAAAAGAGACCTCACTGTCAGTGCTACACATCTGTCCATGCAAGATGAAAACGGGATTTACTCCAAACCCTTTTATAAAAGGAGGCTCCAAACCATTACAGAACTAACCCATGCTTCATTCTTGAAAATTATAAATGTTTTAAAATACATTTATATATATTTTACACGTTTTAGTGAAAAGATACTTGATTCAGATAAGAAACTAAAGAAGTACGTATAGACTAATAAGTAGCGGTTGGTAAGGAGGTGGTAAAAACCATGAAGAAAAATAGATTCTAGAATAATTAAGAAAGATATATTTTTGCAAATATTTGATTTTTCCTGCAAAATATTTAATGCTACTCGCATGAATTTTTCAGTATAGCTTTCAATTTATCATTTGTAAAATACAACATAACTTATAGCTAGATCTTCACTAATTTATTCCACACACGACAATCTTGATAAGAAAAAGAGGTAACGTTTTAATGAATTAAATGAATAAGATTAATGATTTCGTTCTTTCTCAATGCAAAAATATTATTATAAATTATATTTAGCTATGTTATCTTATCATAAGGCATAATTGATTTTTTTAATGAAAGAAAAATTGTAACTTATTGATTTTGGATACAACTGATATGTTTAGCAAAATGCAAAATGTAAAAAAATAAGTAAATAAAATTTTTATATAATACTTAGTTTCCGAAGTTAGTTAGCAACCAAACCGAAAAGAACCATTTATAATTCATTATACATGCAAAGAACTATGATAATGGGTCTTTTTAGGAAAGTCTAAGTAAAAAAATACTAACGCATTAAAAATAAATTCAAAATAAAACGTTATACAGAATTAGAGAATTCGAATTGTTGATAAAGAAAAACAGAAAGAACACACACTATCACTCCTAATATCCAATAATAAATGCCCAACACGTACAGTTAGCTTGCCCAGTTCGCAAACAGTTGCAATACGTGGACCCTAAGGAAAAACGCCGATGTAACGGAAAATAAAGGAGACTACCCTAATTTATACTATCGAATTCACTCAGAGAGTAACAATTCCCAAAGTACCAGACATTATAAAGGAATGTGTGAGCGGATTTGAAATGTTGGGATATTCCTATCTCATGTTCTTAGTATTCTGTATTTCAACAATAATCTTCGAAACATTTCGATTGCATATATATCTATATATATAAAAATTTCGTGTCACGATGTATGTTCCCGATAAACTCCGAAACTACTGAACGGATTTTGATAAAATTTTGTAACCATTTATAATATGGTCCAACTTAAAAGATAGAATAGTTTTTATCTCTTAATTATTGATCTCAATATTTATTATACGACATTAGTGTTTATTTATTGGTTAGTTCTGTAAGTTTCTAATAGATGGCGGTTTAGCATCTAAGTTGCACAGGTATTCGGCAGATGGCGACGTGTTTATTTTTCTAGATTATACATCTTCGAGAAAATTAACGTGCGCGCGCAATCGCGTGGTTAAATATAGAATTTACATATATTTTTATTATTATATTTTCATGATGTACATATATTTTCATATATTTTCATGATACATATATTTTCATGATGTATAATCATACTATAACAATTTTTTGTGAATCACTTTCATAATTATACTTTGTATTGTGTTATTATTGTGCGTGTTCAGTTTGAATATTTTTAATATTATAAATAGTAAAATAAAATTTTATTTATTGCTGTTTTTCTCTACTAATTTTCATACCACCTCCAAAACATGTAAGTATTTCTTGACAGCCTTTTATTTTTTTTATTTTTATTTTATAAATTTATAATTATTAATTTATTCAGTAGAACATTTTGATCTAATTTATTTATTCAAATGATAAATTCTTTTAATTTTTTTATTTCAGTATAATATCGCGGAAAAATTTTTTAGTTTTAATAATTAAAAATTGAAAAAAATAATAGTTCGATGTCAATGTTATCTACCTCATTTATAACAATTTATTTTTAGATGTTTTTAATTTATATAGTATATTTTATAAGTAAGTCACTGATTACTAACTATAATTTAATATAAGATGAATAAAATGTAAATTCAGAAAGTATATGTTGATTTGTGCTTAATTTCAAAATTTCGATACTTTACCTATTACTTTTAAATTTTTGCGAAACGTTTTGTTTTTAATCTCATATGAATGAACCTATTTTAAATTTTTTTAGAAAATATTAATTTGATTGTACCCAAGAATTAGTAAAAAATTGATTCAATGTATTATAAAAACTCAGCCACTGCAACGCGTGGCTGGGTTAGCTTGTAACAATATAAAATACATGTTCAATAATTTGGGTAAAACAGATGGTAAAGTATATTTTGTGATATAACTTTATCTTGAGTTAGTAGCATCTTCATTTGATAAACAAATAATAATTAAGTATATTTAAATCAAGATAAATAGCTTGATTTTATTTGCTTCAATAAAATTGCTTATGTTCCTAGAACTTTGAGCGAAGGTAAAAGTGCAATGAATGATTCATTCACTCCGATGGAAGTTTAAATAATTTTAGCGCAAATTTATAACATTTACAGATTCGCTAAAATTATTTGAATCGGAGAAGTTTCTTTTTTGGATCAATTTTGCAGTAAAAAAAAATGATGAAACGTATAAAATATAGCGTAAAAATAAATCGATGTATAGTAATAAACGTTATGGAGCAATGAAAATTAGAAAAAATAAATATAGAAACCAAATGATATAAATTATTTGGCTACTATATTAATTTTCATTTATTCATTTTCATTTATTAATCGTATATTTTATAAAAAAAAGTTGCAATTTTTTTTAAATTTAATATAAAATCATTAATTTAAAATTGCGTAGAAAATGTATATCTACAAAACGTTAAATCAAAATCGAACAAAAATTGTCATTCATTAGCTATACGAAATTCAAATCCTTGAAAATTCAAGTATAAAAGCCAAATAAAATAATCTTTCAACTAAACTATTTAAATAAAAATAATTAGACTTTAAAATGTCATAAACTCTCAGTTCTATTTATAAAAATTGGGAACATTTAAAAAATGAAATATAAAAAATCTGATATAAAATTAATTTAAATTGGTTAAATACAATTAAATTAGTTAAAATTAGCCAGGAAACTAGAAAAAAAAACTTTTGTATAATAATGGGCTAAAATTTGTAATAATTTTCAAACATTATTAAGGTCGATTTGTATATCAAATAATGAAAAGAATTGTAATGTGATCTGTTTATTAGTGTTTCCAGTACAATATTTCTCACAAACAGTTTATTTATTCACTATAAATATTTATATAAATTATTTTACATGCAGAATACTTTTTTTTATTTGTGGATAACAAAATTCTGTTCGTTAAAAGAAACAACGATGGAACTTTCTTGTTATCAGGGACGATATCGCAAAAATCTCTGTATTTGACGGAATTTTTTTATATTTGAAAACAATATACTTAGTTATTAAAAAATCCCTCATCAAGAAAGTTCATTTTCATACCAATCATATAAATATTTTAACGAAATTAAATTGACTAAAAATCACTCAGATAAAACATGGCGAATTCATATGTATCTCTGGGGGATTTAGTAAAATAATCAGTGACAAGCTTTGGTCATGGTTACGGAAAAGTGCACAATAATACCCGATTTTATTATGTGCTTCTCAACTACTCTATTTAATTTAAAGAATTCTTAAAATCCCTTTTTCAGAATAGCAAACTAAAGTTCTTATTCAGACGAGACTTGTTCTGATATCAGATGATCAATAACAATGCAGTTACAGCAGTGGGCATGCTGCTACGTCAGTTGCAGAAACAGCTGTTTTGAGAACATATTCATGATTTTCATTCAACACGAAAGACCGTTGTAATATTTGTTTGTACACGAAAAAAAAAAAAAATAAAAAAAAAAAAACCCCGACAATTATTTATTTCATGTTTATAAAGTATGAAGTAGCGAAATGATGAAATTCACGTTTAAATCGATCTAGCATACCATATAATGCAACAGACAGTTAACAAATATAATATTAACAAATAATATTGTTACAATAACAAATTAGGGATACAATAAAAATTTATAATATGAATAATTTAATTATAGTCTATGATATGATAAATTGTGAAGGTCAGTAAAATAAAGTTTCTATAAGAATTAAAGGAATTTAATTTATTTAGAAGAAATTTCTAAATGAAAGCACATGAGATAGTAAATTTTTTTTTGCAAACTTTCGGTTCGGGCAAGTAGTTTAATTTTTTTTTTAAAGAGAATTAAATTCAATGTGCTATATGCATTTTTAATAACTGAAAACAATTATCTCTTTAAAGTTTAAAAATAAAATTTAAAAGAGATAGCATGTAAATTATTTTTCAAATGTCTAAAAAATGTTTTCACTGATTAAAAATTTAGATTTTTTGTAAGAAAAAAATTACCAGAAATAAAATAATTAATCTTTATTATTATTATGTTTAGAAAAATATTTTCAATTGCTAAAAACGCAGCTTTTAATTGGCTAAAAAGATTAAATAAAAAACTCAACCAGATAAATAAACAATTATTTTTCCAAATGTTTAAAATGTTTTCTTCAATGATAAAAAATCATACATCTTTTAACCAAAAAAAAATTCTTTATTTAAAAATATGTCACTAAAATAAAATAATTTCTTTTGTAAATGAGTAAAAAGTTATCAATTTATAAAAAAAGGAATTAAAGAAAATAAATTTTTACTACGAATGTTTCAAAAAAGAATTCATTAGGAAAACGATAAAATAATTTTTATAATAAAATCAAAACTAATGACGAAAAAAATTGCTTTTATTTTTTAAAAAAAAAATACGAATCATATTTTTGTAATCAAATGAGGTAGATTAATGAATGTTAAAAAAGTCAATAATTGCTTAAATTATATTTGGCATCAAATCACATTAATTATGTTATAATCCCAAATATTTGAAAATAGCATTACATTCTTAACGAACCACAAACAGAACAAATGGATCATCTACAAATAAGCATTTTGTCTTCACTTTCACGCACGATAGTTAATTATATCAAGACCAATAATTTAAAATAGATTTTAGATCAATAGAAACATCCCACAACTGATATAAGAATCGAACTAACGAGTAGATAAGCTGAGGACCATCTGTCTGGATTCAATGAATAATTATATATTAGCTAGGTCATAAACTGTCTTAGATTTCAAACTCACAAATTTTACTTAAGAAAAACGAATAAAATTATGATTTTATGAAAAAAATTAATAAGACGATCAAAAATAATGAATAAAAATTGCTCCTAAAACATAGAAACCAAAAATGATTTTAAGTTAAATTACATCAAATTCACTAAAGGAATAAGATAAATTTTAATAACTAATAATATCTCAATGACTTTTTACTTCCTTTTACGGTTACTTCAGAAAAATAAAACAAATCAAATGGGATGGTTTCGCTAAAATCACATAAGATGCTCTATTTTTTTTACATATTTGTTCTACAAAATTAGAACAAATAATAAGACTGCTAGAACAAATAATGATAACTTTATATTGTGAATCTTCTAAGTATATATGTTTCATAATGTAAACTTCCGCAAAATGAACAATAACTAAACAGACAAAAACAAAGTTTGTCTTCATCATATATTCCAAAGTGATCAAAGTTAAAAACATACAAAATTTTAGCCGCTTATATAAAGGGTTAAAATTGCGCACGTTTTTAGCTTTGATTACTTTGGCAAAACATTTATTATAAAACGTTATTACAATTAACATAACTTTAACTAAACCAAGTAATTTGATTTTTTTTGTTATGTGAATCTTAGAATCTATTTGAATAAATCAGATAAAATTCAAATATAAACACAAGCATTGGAACAATATGAAAATATAAATAAGCTTAAAAACCCTTTTAAAGTCACAGCAGCATATTTTCTATTATATAAAATATTATTAAAAATATTAATTTATATAAAATATTAATTTATATAAAATATTTTAATATTTTTTCCCATTTTTTTATTTAAAATGAAATTATTTTCAAACATATATTCTTTTAATATTTTTAAAAATATTTTTAAAATATATCAAAATTATTATTTTTTCCTAAATGTAAAATTTTAGCAAAAAAGTGAAATTAAAATCAAACATTTTTAAATGGAAAACTCTTTCAAAAAGCATTATCTTGTTTGATATTATCATAAAAATAAAATGGCAATCATACCTGGATCCAAGCTGTGCTGTAACACGAAGGTAGTACCTGCCGTACGGTGAAAATGGCTGTAGATAATCTTTGGCCATGCGGCCTCTAGGTACACCAGCTGCACATGGGGATTCGAACCTACAATGATTAGGTACATCTCCCAAAAATGAAGTTGGTGAAGTTACATACACAGCTTCTTGGTATAAAACAGCTTCTTTTTCTAATCCAAACATTATGGTGCTTAAAAAATTAAGACGATTAAAATTTAATATTTCACATCTTTTCTCATGGCAGACGATTTTCACAAACACAAAATCCACTTTGAAAAAAATCGATAGCAGAAGAGAAAACGATTTCTTTTTATCCAGTGAATGTAATAATATTATACTTTAAAATAACAATATCCCAGATGAAAACAGAGATAAAAAGCGAACAATTTTGGTTACGGTTTAGAAAATATATGTATTCAATAAAATTTGGTTTAATATGAATAAAGCATATTCAAATTCTTATGGTGGCGAAATTTCCAGAGGTCGTCTTCCGAATTTTGGAACGCAAATAAAGCGGGAAAATCACGTTCGAAAGTAAACATAACGCGTGATGCAGAGGAGATCTGAAGATGCGTTTCAAAAGTGTTTTTCTAACTCTTCTGGTAGTAAAACTATTTTACAACTCCGTTCTCCCCGGTTAGCATTGATGGGTGAACGAATCCAGCGCCCTCTAGCGAAAGTGCACTGCTGGCCTCTTTTATTATTATTATTATTATTTTTTTTCCTTCAGCGTCTTGCAAAAAGAGGATTGTTCGATATTCCGCCTTTCTCTTCTTTACACATATCACGAACGTTATTGCTGAGACTGTTTCATCGGAAAGAAAAGTGACACTGATTAGTTTGATGACCGTTTTCTCATTTAGGCTACGTACTGCCAATCGAAATGCATTTCTAATGGAAGTTCTATACACGCATAAATTTCCTAAAGGATTTTTTTAATCTTATAATGGCAGCTGTAACTTCTTCCATAAGAATGAAAATGTAAAAAAAAATTTTTTTAAAGCTCTATCTGATTATAAAAGATAAAGAATGGTTCCAGTGACAATTGTTAAACATAATTACTGATTACCAACATTAATAGATAGATAATTCAAACATAATTTTTAATACTTTTCATTTCATATAAAAACTTAAATTTGTTCCCTTTTTTATTTTATTTTTTATAAATTTAGGTTAGCAACTTTATAATAAAGACCATTTAAACATTTCATTTTAAACAGCAGTCTTTATTTTATAAAAATTATAATTTGTTCTTTATTTTTTGTAATTTGTAGTACTTTATTCTTTGTTCTCTATTATTTGTCTTTTTTATACAATTCATTTTCCAAAACAAATTGAGGAAAAATTACATATTCAAGCAAAATAAAATTTAAAGAAATTACAAATTGAAAAGACAAGCAGAGAAAAAATATTAAAAAGAGAATAACTTTATGATCAAAAACATTTTAATTCTTAAACTTAATTGATAGGGAACAAGGGATGTAAGTTATACATTAATTGGATATCCAATAAATACATTATACTACTAAGTCGAGAAAGCAATAAATTATTTATGAGAAGTATACGAAATATAAATAATAATCCATATAATATTTATGTTTACTAAACTCTACATAAGTTATGCCTGAATAATCAGAGCTTGAAACAATTTGGAATTATCAACAAATCTAAAGCACTATTGAAAAATTTTTACTTTGCAATTAACAAAAAACTGTAACATTAATATAAAAATAAAGCAATAAACATAAAAAAAGTGCAAGCGGTAGATCAAATTGAATTCTTTTAATGATCATTACTAAAGACCTTTGAAACGTGACGCATTGATTTTATGATGTAGTTTTTCATTTTCAAAAGACTATAAAAATATTTGATTTAAACCAAACTAGACTATAAGAAAAAATATTAAATCGAATCCCACATGGTGAGCTACGTGTCTAAAAATAAATAAAAACAAATACCATCCACAACTTTAAACATAAGCACCACAAGAAACAGTTAAAACACAGAGATAATTCAATTTCTCAATCGCTTTTATTACGAAAAAGAAGAAAAATCGAGTTGGATAACCAACCCGAATGAACGTGAAAGAGCTATTTCTCGAAATTTCACAATTTCCCCCCCCCTTCCGACTATAAGTTAGGATTCAATTATGGCTAACTGGATTTGTGGCTTCTGAACGCTTCAGTCCCTCCTTCCTTCGGAATGACGTATTTACGAGGGAAACAAAGGCACAGGATTTTTACGTTTCAGAGAAAATACGAAAAGAACGTTTTTCAGTTTAATCTGGCTGTTGAAAGAAGTCATAAAAACTATTATTTATGACGTCGGCAGATGATGTTGTACGTCATAATCTTGTAAAATTATGATGCATCTTGTAATCTCTGTTGACTAATATGACAAGTACGAAAAGATTATATCAGTGAGACAAGCATGTTTGATAACGTGTATATATTTCTACAAATTTTGTGTTTCGGTTCATTTATTATATATATAACTAAAACGACTAACATTTCTTATAGTTTGAGCAATGAAACATCATTTATTTACTGTAACTTGAATCATTAAGAAATTGCTTTAATAGTTATTTTTAAAAATATTTAATAAAAATAAATGAACTAAAGTGGGTTCTCTCTACGTGAACAAATATGATTTCTCCAAAAAATCTTTAGTATGGTATTAATTTATGTAATAAGGAAGGAGAGAAAGTATTGTACATATATATGTACATATATATATACATATATGTACATATATATGTACATATATATATATATATATATATATATATATATATATATATATATATATATATATATATATATATATATATATATATATATAATAAATTCTGTCTTGAAAAAAGACGAAAAAAATTTCATTTTCATTTCACATTTTTTGAAATTTTAAAGCTATATAAAAGTTAAACAATTGGTTGTGTAAGTGTTTAAAAAGATATAAAATGCTGAAACGCGTGTTAAAATTACATTCATTATCATATTAAAAATAAAAAAAAATAAAAAATTCTTTATGTGTGTGCTATACATACTTATCTAATCGAATTTTTTTTAAATTTGAATAAATGTTAAAATAATAATAATAAAACGAAAAGATTTCTTACATATAGTTAACAAATCGAACATACAACCAATAGACAAATAAAATTTAAAATATCTCAATTCTGTTGGTAATTCTATTTAAGTTGTTTTTCCCGCTGAATGTATTGGTATAAACATTTAATTTTTTCATTTATTTCAAATTATGCTTGAGATGTTTCTAATCATGTTATATATATATATACATATATATATATATATATATATATATATATATATATATATATATATATATATATATATATATATATATATATATATATATATATATGTTGAACCCACTTTTATTCACTTATTTTTATTAATTATTTTTAAAAATAACTATTAAAGCAATTTTTTCATGTTTCAAGTTACAGAATATAAATGATTTTTCATTGCACAAACTATACGAAATATGAGTCTTACTTTGTCACAACTAATATACATCTTTATCACAATCGATTTATGTTACAGATATGAAAATATAAAAAGTAAGACTATTTTATTTTTAAAAAAATGATCGGCACGCTCTATATATTACTTTCAGATATATTCGTTCTCTTTAACCTAATTTTTTCCTGCCATCAGAAGTTCACAAGTTGAACCCCATTTCCAAAAACATAATTTCAGTATATAACCTTAAAATGTAAGTAAGTAACCTTTCAATGCACATAACTCGACATTTCCTCATACAGCGCCATAAAATAACCAGAAAATAAAATTTTCTCTCAAACTAGGCTATGGTGGCATCCATGTGAATATATATGCACGGCTACAGCTTGGCAGACGGATATACATCAGGGAAATGATGAGATCAAAGAAAGGCTTTGTATAAAACATGGCCATTGAAAAGTTTTCATTCACCATAAGGCAAAAAAATAGAGCCGTGAGTCATTTCAGTAGGATAAATGGCCCTTGGCGAGACAATATTTTAGAAGAGAATAAAAGTTCACACTGTGCCTGCAAAGAATAATCCGCCATGAAATATGCTGTGAGGCGAACTGAAATTTGGGTCGAAGCAAGTTCGAAATGCAAATTGATACAATCAGAGCGACGGGGGGTGCATTAATTGAAAAATTTGTTGTTGATGGCTTTTAACTTAATAGGTTAGACCTCATCGAAGTCATAGGAATGCTCTGATTAAATGGAAAAGTTCAGAGTTCAATATTGGCGGTCAAGGTGGCTCTTTTTTTTCCTAGTTCGGATGCTGAACTCGGTGACGGACGGGCAGATCCTGACGCGTCGTGCATTTTCGCATGGGATGTTATCGGTTTCCCATTTCCTTCTTATTTTTACGATAAAAATCAAGTATGCAAGAGGAAAATAATCACCCATATTAATTTAGTGTGCAAAGATGCCATCAACTTAATAACGAACACAATTTGAAAATAAGTTACGCGTGTTCAGACTCAAGAATTATATAACGACGGAAAAACTGAAGCTAATTTTCGTAACTGAATTGCCGAACATATAGGGTAAAGAGCTCACTGAACTTTTTTGAATTAAAAAAAAAAAGATTTACTTCCTCTTCTTCTAAATCAACATGATTTTATTGATGATATAGTGATTTAATGAGATTTACATAATTAGTCCTTTATTAGTGTAATGAACTATACCTCAAAGTCATGATTTATGGAATTGACACTGCATTTACCTGTTTTTATATTATGGCGCCAATCCTACAAAAATTATAAAACTCTAAAATTGCTTTTAATATTTTTATAGTTTTAGATCGATTTTACTTAATCATTGATATGACAAATTCATAGGACAGTAAATCGCTTTATTAGAGTTGAGGATATTGCGATATTTTTGACATAGATACTTTTAATGAAAAAACGTAGCCACTTCTTGGTAATAGACCAAAAACCGAATTCCCAGAAAGAACAGCTAATTTTATTTCCGCTCATGCGCAAAGCTCTTTCAATATTAGCGCCATGCTAATATTGAAAGTTGGTTGGCCATTCATATTTTATATTTTGTTCTAAAAGACATTGAGCGTTATTGTTTCAAAATTATCTCAATGTATAGTTAGAATTCATTGAATCATCACTTTTATGATTACGGCCGCATAAATACTTGATATCGTACGGACCATATCAATTAACTCGAGCAAGACATTTATTAATGGCATAATACGCGAAGTAAGAGACACTTTAAATTATCACGCGTTGAACAACGAATAGCGGATCATTCTCTTTTGAGAAACGTAAGTAAATTATGAGTTACAGGAGTAAATTAAAATGTGATATAAAACTAGAAGATATGTTGCCAAACATTTGATTTAAATGTTTTCATTTCTGCCCATAGAATACTTTTTGAAATGAAGTCATAACCATGGAGTCACAAATGCATATGCAATGTTACATATTAATATTCATGTGAAGTACAACGTCATAAATCGACAGAAAAAATTACAATATAGTATTTAAAAGACGTAGTCATCTTCACCACCAAAAGTTTGATCATACAGGAGAAAGAGATAATTTTGAATATTATCTGAAAAAAAAGAATGATAGTCACATTCAAACTTTATCTTTCACTTCTTGTGCCATTTTTATTGCGTTTGGTGCAATCGAAAA
Source organism: Latrodectus hesperus (assembly GCA_037975125.1). NCBI lineage: Eukaryota > Metazoa > Arthropoda > Arachnida > Araneae > Theridiidae > Latrodectus > Latrodectus hesperus. Next base: position 85,707,045 of record CM075855.1, read on the forward strand.
TTCCCCAATGATTACTTGTGCAAGGTAATATAAAACGCATAAGAAAAATCTTTTCTTTATGCAGTCTTAAATGAGAAACAGTTTTAATGAAGAAAGTAATTGAATGAATTTAAGTATCATATACATACTGGGGAGGTTGATAACTACTACTATTTCTCAGTGATAGCATTATTATTATTTAATATACATCTAATAAAACAAGTTCCACAATCATAACATATTTACAAACAAATAGCACGAAAATAGGTTGAAATATTTCAAGATTTTTCCATCTTTAATTTGCAATTAAAACAAAGACGCTGGTCACGCTGTATCACGATTCTTCATGAATTCAATAGGCTTGCTAACATTCGTCCATAAATTGCCCACGCAAATAGGATCTACGCTAGAGAGAACCATATAAATCACATTTTTTTTAAAAAACAAACTCAAGTACGTCGCGTGGGCAGCTCGTGTGACCCCTGGCTGACCCCTCAAAGGTAAAACCTAACCCAAAAAATAAATTAAACGCATAAAGAAAATCAGACAAAATGAAATCTCAAGTTGTTTTTGTGTTAATTACGATGAAGATCCTGATTTTTGCTGTTACCATATGCGCAGCTTGTCCTTTATTGAATCTTGTACCAACCAATTTGCTATAAATATAAATCAAATCGATATTCAAAAAGGAATTTTAGAATGTATATATCTAACGCAAGTTTTCACATTGGTCTGTTCAAGATAATTCACCAATCTTAAAGACATTGTTGAAAATCATGATAGTTTTCATTCCTGATGCAATATAAGCAATTAAGAATCACTTTCATCACACATAAAGTCATATTCCCACTGTTTCAAAATCATTATAGAAATTATTATGGCACCGAAATGTCATTACCAGTTATCAATTCATCATATGTTACCATCTCATTATATTCATAGCGGTAAACCAATTACTAAATGCTGCCAGCTGTGAACTGTCGCCAATTATGTTATATTGGCGATGCTAATAATATTATTGCAAAGATATCGGTTAAATATCTTACAGAAGTTCTATAGAAATTAAGTATAAACTCATATATATATATATATATATATATATATATATATATATATATATATATATATATGGTGATATCTTGAAAACCTTTTTTATTCATAGTTTAAATATCTCTTCAGTTATATCCTTATTTAAATTACTAACACATTTTTAAAAAAAAAAATATGCAACCAAGCAGGAGTAAAAGCAACATATTCAAGAAATTGACATAAAAAAAGTCTTTAAAATAATGTTCAAATTATTGTGTAAATAAAAAGTTGCTGTTGTTATATAAAATAAAGAACTCACACGCGTTACAACATTTTAAAGTTCAATCAAAATTTCTATTTATTGAAATCGGAAAACTTTTTGTGTAGGATATATAAAAGAGAAAGAACCATCAATAGGTTTACGTAAACGCTTCATTTTGACGGATTTAAAAAATATTACAGAAATGATCGTATTTTTATATCATTTCGTTATGTAAGCAGACTTATCCTTATGTAAAGAGGTGTATCCTTATGTAAGTAGACATATCCTTATGTAAAAAGACTTATTCATATGTCAGTAGACTTATCCTCATGTAAGTAAACTTATTCTTATGTAAATGGATCATTATGTAAATAGACTTATACTGACTTATCCATTGAACGAAATAAATAAATATACATCGAAATCTATTTTCTTCAAAAGTTTAGAAATATCCAAATTCTCTATTTGGGATATCTATTTTTATGTATCCATTGGACATTTTTGTCGTAAAATTTTTAGTAAATTAGTTTCACTCATCCGAAACATATAATGATAAATGTGAATAAGAGATGGTAGGTGCTATTATCTCAAATGGAATAGAAAGAAGGAAATGTAGAATTCGAACTGCAGTGATAAATAGAGCATTTATGTAAAAGACACGTGGAATGAATGTAGAATATTGAAGTACTGCACTAAAACATTGAATACTAGAAACTTTATGTAAATATATCGTGTTTCCATCTTTTTATTTGTAGCGTTTATATGGCTTTTTAAGTAGTTGTCGCGTTTTCTTTAAATACATGTATTTGTTCATGTGTCAAATAGACGCGTATTTTTAGCGATAGGTGTACAAGAAATGAGAAATAATACACAATCCAACGTTAACAGTAGTATTATATTTTATTTCTGAAAACCTAGCTTGAATTCATATCAAAGTAAACCTGATTTACAAAACGAACATAATACAAATGAAAAGTTTAAAATTTATCTTCGACATGAGAAATTAATTCAAATTAGAGACATATCATTTTATTTAAAACTGTAACTATGAAAATTTTATTCCATGCAGAAGCCTTATTACTTTGCTGTAAAACACGTGGTACGTGGTACCACAAGTATGATATAAACTTCAACATATAGGCTCATTGAAGAGCAAAAGAAACAAGAACGTAAAATTTTATTTTGTTATACGTTACCCAAAACAAATTAGAGAACTAATACTACAGATCTGAAGAGTTTATTGGAATTTTTAACGAGTTAAAGAAATCTATGGTTATACAATGTAAGCCCTATATTTCATTTATTGCTGTTATTGATGCATCTTAAGAAATAGCGTTGCCAACTTTCGCACCATAAATCATGACATTTACGACGCGACAGCTGAAGACGCACCATGAATCATTTCTTCGATCTCCAGTGCCATTTAGAGACGAAGTTACCGTTTAAACGATTTATCGAAACTTAAGATTCTGTATTAGCGAATGAGATACTTACACATTTAATTTTCAAAACGTTAGCTCTGTTATTGCAGTCATTAAAGTTTAGTCCCTACCAGTCACGTCTTTAGGAATCGAAGATGTAAGAACCGTTAATAGTTGAACAGTAAAAATTATTAGTCACAAAATTTTCATTTTCCAAACTATATAAATAATTATCCAATGTCTCTTCTATGAGGAGATGGATATATGTTGCTGTCAGGTATTGTTATTCTAGATGCTGAAGTTTAGCGTTTATACCACCCAAATGTTTTTAAATTTCAAAGGAACGTTCATTTTAGAAATATCACTATTATTCATATTTGCTGTGGGGGCAGCAACTCTAATGGTCATTGGAAGGCATAGAGTCATTTAAAACTATGATTTTCTAGACGTCCTGGTTTTCAGGCAAAATACCGGTGTCCAGGACGGTTTACTTCACGATCCGGTAAAAATTAAATTTGATTTTACAGATTACAAAAAGTGTAAAAATAAATTTTAAAAACACTTCTTCCATAAGTTTTTATTAAAATAAATTGCATTTATTTCGGCACTGTATGAAAGGTGAAAACTATGGAAGAGTGATGGTCTGCTAATAAGTAATATTGCCATTCTATCGTCTCGTCTCGCCAATCGTGGCCGTGAGTGAAGTTGTGTTTGCTAAGGAGTATTTGCAGTCAAATTGAGAATCATGGAAATAAGAAACTTCCAAAGATATAATTATTTCAGATGAAGAAAAATGGCTCAGGCTGTTTGGTCATTTCAAAGATAATTAGATACATACGTATTATCGCAAACATGCCAAACTCCGGAATAACTTGCCAAATTGGCAAACCTAACGCATCTAAGGCGCTGAATTGGCAACCATGTGCTTTTTACAAATTTCCCTGCATGCCACCTTTTTCAGCCTAACTGTTCTTTGAAAATGGCAAGGTAGAATATTAAAATGCGAATCTGGGATTTTACCGAAAAAGATGCCGTTACACTTTTATAGAAATATAACATTTTACCAGACGTTAGAAAATGTACCACCTCTCACCCGATAAGGCTTTATTTTGGAAAACAGATTTTTTGGAAGTGCAACGTTGCAATCTGTAATCAACACGCGGGAATAAGAAGTGGTAATTGGTTTGAGGAAAGCCGTATCCCTTTATTAATAGCAGTAAGATTCATGTATTGCTGGTGCATTGAACTAACAGTCAAATTTTGTGACGAAGAACTTAAGACTGATAAAACAGTCATAGACCGGAATAATTATATGAGAGAGATTTGTGTTCGCCACATGTAAAAGAAATTAAATCACTGGATTTAATTATTCAAGAGTAAAACACAAATATAATTTTGTCGACCCCGAAACGGGTGCGCATACCCAAACAATCGAAAGAATGTGGGGTTCCGCGAAATGGAGAAGCAAGACACCCATCTTGTTCATGAGTGTTACTTTGCAGAATTCATATGGCGACAAGACCAAGAAAAGGTTAAAAAAAATTGTTTTGATTCTATTCTAAAAACCAATTTGCAATATTTTCCACCAAAACGTAATTGATATATCGTTAAATAAAGGTATAAGAGTTATACAGAAAAAAAATTACTTATTATTTTTCTTCATATATTATTTATTATTTTCTTTCACGCTGTTTCGATCACATTGTACTTTTCAACTACGCGCTCCATGTCCCGTCAGCGTATTCCGTTTCTAGAATTGGCCCGGTCTTATATAATGCCGCTAATATGGTTGCGATAATACGTAAGTACCGATAATCACATTGCAGACCTCAATATTATCAATATTGTTGATAATATTGAGCTTCATAATATGCTTTCTGCTTACCAGACACATCAGCACCAGTTGAGAATGTTTTCTTTGGCGAACAATGGGCTGATAATGAAATATCTACGGTTAACGGATTAGCCCATGAAGATTTTTACAGCATAAAAAAAGAAATTTAAAAAAATTAATGTTGGTGTAAGCAAGGGAATAGTCTTAAGCCTCAAAAGAGATTGTTTACAAATAATGAAATTATTAATTTAAAATTCTATAAATCAATGAAACTTTTAAAAATTCAAATCGTGCGTCCTTGCTGATTTAAACTAACCATAAAGTAGACGTTTGGTCTTGTCTTTATTTAATTTTGCTTTTTCTGATGTTTTACTGTCCATGTGTTAATGGCTTGAATCAATGGAAAACGACTTCTCAAACCGATGCTTTGCACCTTATATAAAAAATCATTTTATTAACGAAATTAGCTTTGACACTATTCTCAGACATTTGACGGTGATCTTCGCCTTATTTGCTACCACTCGAAGAATGTGATTGGAAGGCAGGTGACAAATTCGTCGACAGGTGGGGTACGCAACGCCGTCTCAATACAATTATGATATAGATGAAACATTATCAGACTTTATGGATATTTTAAATGAATCAGTATCGTAATAAAATGGCGTACTCAGGATCTTAACTGTAACGAAACAACCACTTTATGGTTTATTTAAAAAAAATTCTAAAAAAAGTCATGACGAATGATAGGTAATACATGATCAAATTTTTATTCCTCATTTAAAGTGTTTCTTCTTACATAAGTAACTCATAAATATGAAGATGTCGGAAATAAAATATTTAAATTTATATGCTTGTCATTTACACCCACGACGATGGGGTGGGGGGTTGTATTTCGGTGACCCGGTTGAACATTTCAGAAATCTGGCAAGCCTTTTTAAAACAAATAAAAAGTATATTAAAAAAGCACTTGATAAAATTTCATGAGAGATATCTGTTGATATAACAAATACGTACATAAACAATATGAAAAGATGAACGATATTAAAAAAAGAATGGATTGGGTCTACTAGCGGTCCAATCGCGATTGTTTACTGCTTCAGCTGATGCTTCTTCCACTTATTTCCAGATTTAAGGAAATCCGAATTATTTTTACAGATTTAAGAACAGAATAAAATTGGGAACTTTGAAATTCCTAGTTTCAGTGACAATGGCTGAAATCAAGTTAAAACATTTTCTTCTGGAATCACCAATTTCTCATCACATTTTATTTATGGTTAAGAGAAGGCAATTTATATACAATTATGTTCACGCCCATATAACTGGCAAGATTACCTTTTCCATATTAAGTACTTCCGCGGCAAAAGCTTAAGACACCTGCAGATAAGTGACTTATTTCTTCAGAAAAGTTATCTGTTAAAAACATCGAAAGTTTGAATAAGCCATTTAGTTTTAAGAGCATAAATTTTATAACAATCAATTCAGACAAAGATATAAAAAATATCCGCGAAAATACTTCATCATTTTAAAGACTTTAATGAATAATTCAAACTGACAGCCACGTCCAAAAATAGAGGAGGGAAAATAAATATATTCGCCAAAATAGCTTACAAAAGAGAGTTTGGCATCGGACTCGATAGCACGAAGGAACATATGAGTATAGCTATCATACAGCAGGCGGGCGTGCCGATCGTATAATTACTCAACGTTCCACGCACTGGAACTAACAAGATATGCATGATCAATATACACGATTTGAATATTCAGAGCACGTAGATCACGCCAACAGAATCGCCAAGAAGATGCACAAGCCTTTTCGCTAATTAAAACGTGGTGAATGATGAATTCATCGCCACGAGTAGCCAAAATAGTGAAGGAAAAAAAAATAATTACAATTCCGAGTAGGGGGTTTCAGGAAAGAACAAAGGTTGTATTAACAACTACAGAAAGGGTCAAGAAGGAAAATATTGATATCTTAATAACACAATACGGGAGGAAATTAAAATTCTCAAGGCATCAAAATAATGGCGATGGAAGGGAATTTCGTTTCTTTCGCTACTTTTAGGCATTGTTTCATCCAAATGCATGCCAAAAAGACACGTACACCTGCTAATTGTCCTCAACGTTGGCGATAACAATTAATGCAATTATGAAATACAGATGTTTCAGCATACAGCACGACCATTTGACACTTAGGTTGTGAAGGCTGTGCACCATAAATGCTATATTGAGATCTGAAACTAGTTTGTGGTCATTAATCTTCCATGTCATTTCTAAATCTTTACAATTACACAAAACTGGAGTTGGATGTTTATAAAGTTAGTTTAAGTATCTTTTCTTGAGCTTATAACTTAACAACAATTTACAATTCTAGAACCTTAATTAATAGAAAAGAGAACATATATAACTTTATATAAATAATTAGATTAAATAAGTATATTTTTATTTTTTTAAAAAATGTTAAAACGATAATAATTGCTTAGAGTTACAAAACGCATAAACAAATATAGGTACATAAGCCGCAGAAATAAAAGCAGAAATTTCGCGCGAAAAAAGAAAATGTTTATTGAAAATATGTTATTAATTAAAAACTCAAAGAAAATATTTTTAAGTACAAATACTTGAAACAAACATGTTTCAAACATTTTCCTGCGGACATAATTAAACCAGAATATATTAAAAGGAATTATATATAAGAGCTTATATGTTTTATAAATAGGAAATTGCGCATGCTACATATTTTCGCTTGTTTTAGCTTTCTGATCTGAAAGTTAAAATTCGAATAGCTTAATGAATGCGTATCTACAATTTACATTTCAACGTTTTCTATATATTTCATATCAGATCAATAGCCATAGTACAGCTCCGGTGCACCGTAAGTACAAAAAATGAAGTAGAACAATTTTAATATTTTCCAGTTGAGATTATATATAAAATACAATAGACAAAATTATCATGATTAAAATAAAACAAATCAAAATGTCGTAAAATACATATGAAATTAAATATTTAATTAATAATTTCATTCTTTAAGGAAGATGTATTTACGATGCAGAATTTATATACAAAAATTTATTTATTGAATATACAAATATGTAAATAATTGTATTTTTAAATTATTTTAATAAAACATACGATCTTAAAATAACCTTTAACTGCTTGCTCTACCTTTTAAAGTAATTGAACACTGCTAAGCCATAATGTGGAATTACAACAAAGACATTGTCGACCACTGAGTCGGTACCTCCTTCGGTAGTGAGAAGGCCTTAAGATTGCTTTGTACTACCAGTACAATGGCCTGATTAGATAAAAAGGAATGGTTTGTTCCATTCGATAACTTTGGTATAGGAAGGATTATCATATTAGATTGGTTTGTTTGTCGTTTAACTGTCATTTTTTGCACTCAAGGGTCAATCAGACCGGAACCTCAGGGCTTAAAGTAGATTCCGAACCAGTACAAACATTTGATTCGAACTCACAAACTGTTGAATCGAATTCAAGAGCGCTAACCCTTCGGCTACCAGCTCAGCTCATCAAACAGGAAGTCAATTTAAAATTGATCCCTTCTCGTGTTGGAAATCAAATCCACGTTTTGCTCCTTCACCTAATCATTGCGCTAACTATTCGGCTCTCTGCTTGGCTCTGATTAGGTGAAGTAAGTGTAAAATGATCTTTAATAGATCTTTAAGTGATTATTTAAGGATTGCATTGCGGCTAAATTATAGAGTAGTTTAACTTCAATCCAATCCTTAAAAAATCACGCATGGGAAATGGTCATGCAAAAGGGCGATATTACTGAAACTAATTTTTGCTATATATATAGCAAAAATAATTAATTTCATTAAATTATTCATTATATTATTTTTTCTATTTAAATACGATGCTTCATTTTCATTCTTGCTGGCTGTCACATTTCTATTTTATTTTCTTGCTTTTATTATATTATAATAAAAACATATTTATATAGTGTCATCGCTTTAAATTGCCTCTGATGAAGATGGCAATAAAGATAGTTACTTTCATTCATATAAACTTTATATTTTATTATATATAGCACACTTAATATAACGATTTAATTTATAAAATATGAATAGTAATATTTAATATAGAAACTTAAAAAAAAAACACCATTTCAAAATAAAAAAATTGTTTGTAATCTAAGCACTATGTGTCTGAACCAACGAACCAACACACACATACACATATACATACATATATATATATATATATATATATATATATATATATATATATATATATATATATACATATATATATACATACATATATATATACATATATATATATATATACATATATATATATATATATATATATATATACATATATATATATATATATATATATATATATATATATATATACATATATATATATATATATATATATATATATATATATATATATATATATATATATACATATATATATACATATATATATATACATATATATATATATATATATATATATATATATATATATATATATATATATACATATATATATATATATATATATATATATATATATATATATATACATATATATATATATATATATATATATATATATATATATATATATATATATATATATATATATATATATATATATATATATATATATATATATATATATATATATATATATATATACATATATATATATATATATATATATATATATATATATATATATATATATATATATATATATATATATATATATATATATATATATATATACATACATATATATATATATATATATATATACATATATATATATATATATATATATATATATATATACATATATATATATATATATATATATATATATATATATATATATATATATATATACATATATATATATATATATATATATATATATATATATATACACATACATATATATATACACATATGTATATATATATATATATATATATATATATATATATATATATTTATACACACAGATACATATATACATACATACATACAAACACACACACTTGCATATTTATATTTCTAAGCATAAGCAAAAGGACAGCATTCGCTGGGAAAACCTTCATGGCTCCCAAACATCTGAGGTCCCAGGTATGAGCGATGAGAGCGACACTTAGTGAAGCCGCTTGAAAGCTCGCATGCACGCACCTCTTAATCCAAGCCACTCGGAGGCAGGAAGAAAAGACTCGGCACGACAGCAGGATGGAAGAACTGCTCAAGAAAAGCAGCACGCAATATCAAGGCACTGTAATTATAGTGTTTTGTAGGTTTAAAACCGAAGTCGACATGAAACAGAATGTTTAAAAAGTTCAAGACACTTCAATAAACAATGATTTCAGAAGACGTGATTCAGTAACAATTCTGAAATGAGTGCTTTAAAAGAAATCCCGTTTATGATTCATTGCTTTCTTTTAAATGGAAGATTTGAAACGACGCAATAAATTTGCATTTACCCAAGAATTTGAATATTTATAGTTCATAGTTTTAAAAAGAAAGAGAAAAATTGTAAAAAAAAAATACTGTAATATGCTTCGTTAAAATTTTGTTAATATATGAATATAATTTACTTATAGATAAACTTTAAAATTATTGTATAAGTTGAACACAGAATGGTCGAGACTTTCGAAGTAAACTTTTGAAACTAGTTTATACTGACAGAAACAACTACATTATTCAACAGTAATATTTTTTGCCAATGTATTAGTTTGGAATTTTGTATGTTTGCGTTATTTTTATAATGTGCAGTAACTACATTTATCATTTTATATTGTTGCAGTTAATGTAATAATAATGAATGTTTAATTTTACATTTTTTAAATGTTACAGTACTCTCCAAAGACATTCAGCGCAGTAAAACTTCTCTCTGGTCCCCAGAAAAACAATATACTCATTCACCACGTTATGTTTTAAGAGGCATTAAAACATAATTTCGTTCATAATAATTTGAGAATTGTTATAAGAGCGCTATTTCACATAGACTAACGCCACAGTAAATACGTTGAACTGATGCAGCTGCACTGTTGCGTTTTAAGTTTTGCTGTTGGAGTTTAAATATTTCTTATTAGATTACCCGAGGTGGTGTATAATAAGCACGGTGAAATTTCAAACTTTTTTATTGATATAATTTTTTAGGATACACACCCTCAATTTCGACTTTGATCTAGAGGGTGAGGAAATCATACCCAGACCATATTACACCCATGGTAATTGCTCAACGAGCGACCATAGGATTTTGGATTCCAGCGATTGAATGAGTACGTATATCGCATGTACTCGGTGGATGTTTGGCGGCATTGGGAATCGAACCCAGCCTTTCTGGACGGAATGCCCTAACCACTAGGCCACCACGACAGAACCATGGAGTTCAAACATGCAGGTAAAATACAACCAATTTAAGCCATTGAAATTAAAATATTAATTTAACCACCAAAATTAAATTTCCAGGTATAAATTTGTTCGTCATAATTCTTTGCCGCGGTGGACTAATACAAATCTGCCCATACAGCGGATTTAGGTGGTAGGCAAAGTGTTTTTGGATGCGATTTAAATAAAAATAATAATTTTTATAACATTAAATGTTTAAAATTATTTTTCTCTTGCAATTTAAGCGTTGCTGCAATTACAAGGTACAGTATAGTATATAATATCTTTTAAATGTTTCCTAAGATAGCCGAAATAAAACCTTTATAAAACTTCTGTTCTACTTATAGCCGTAGGAAAATCTAATTTATTATTAAGAGAGAAAAGCATATTTTAATAAGGTCAGTAACAAAAATTGAAAAAGATAAAACCTTGTAAAAAAGTGCAGTTATTTCATTATATATATTTTACGAATACAGATAGCTTTTTTAAAACTAAAAAAGAAGTAATTTAATTTTTTTCAACTGTCAGCTCTTGAGATATTAAGGAAATTGAAATCGAACATTAAATGTGCATGGGCACAAACTAACATGAGAAGTGTGTCAAGTTATTTTATCTAAAGACTCGATTACTAAACGTAAGGGATATTTTTCGGTAGTCCTTGTGACATTATAATAAAAATAAGAAAAACAATAGTTATTCGAAAAGAAATAATAAAAATTTTACTTAAATTAAAAATTAGGACAGTATGACTAACATATATTATTCCAGAATAAAAGTTGAACAAAATGGATGGAAAATGCGAGCAGTAATTCTAGTAAAAAGAATAAATTAAATAATACAAGTGAATCAGTTTTAATATAAACTTACTTAAAAAATGTATGTAAGTTAAAGAAAAATTTTAGAAATTAAAAAAAAAACGTAATTTAAATAAACTTAATATAAGTTGATAACTTTCATGAAAGCAAATGAATATTCAAAGAAATTTATTTAACATCTTAAAAATAAATATTTCGAACTAAGTACAAATAAATAATTTTACTTTTTTATCGGTCAAGAGAAACAATTATAAATTATTGAAGCATACATTTAAATTAAAAATCAACTTTATGACCTACTAATAAAAGTTATAAATCAATTCTTATTTATTGTCACAAAATTATTATAAAAGTATTGCAAAAGTGCTTTAATTACGGGAAAAACTAGGTTTGCGAGTAATTAATTGCTAATTACAGACTTAGCTGCTGTTTGCGAAAAAGCTACCCGCCCCGGCAACACACTTTTCTTCCTACAATACATACCGTTAGGGTAGTGCCATTTTCGCAAACAACAGAAGCAATCCTACGTTCACTTTTAACCACCAGGAGGCGCGTCAGGGTTGTTTCATTAATATTTCAAACCCATAATTTAATAAGTAGGTGAAAGTTATGATCCAAACACATGTCAACAACTATTTAGTTCTGTATGAATTAAAAGAAAAGTATAATATAATGATTGATAAAGGTAACTTTTATGTATTTAAAAGTCACGTTTTGATGTATTAATAAAAAATGTTTATTTTTTCAAATCAAATTACACATCCACGATAATTTTTCATAAAAATTATAAAAATGGAAAAACATTGATTTTTTTCTCCAAGTTTTCACCATTAAGAACTCCAAATGGCTATAGTAATAGCCAATTGAAATTACAATTAAATTCACAATAAATATTTATCCTTGCAATTATGAAGTCAGTGAATCAGTTTACAATTATTATGAAGCCAGAAACAAGAATGCTCATACATAGTAGAGGTTCGATTTTACGAACCTCTAAATTGACGAATTAATTACGCACAATTTTACGAACTACTGGCTGGTTCCAAACAGGTTCCTGTACACGCAATAATTTTAATTCCCATTTATAAACTCAATTTTTGAAACGAACTCGCTTTCATGCATTTTTCATTTGCGTTTATATTTTATCATTTGATGTTTTACTCACTTTTTTATTTTATGGTTGAGTAACTTGGATAGACAGTACTAAAAAATCTTAGAATTGGGATAACACATTACAACCCTAACTATTAATTAATCACTGTAATGAATAAAAAGCAGTTTTGATTTAAAAAAATTAATAAAAAATATTTTTTATGAATTCAATTGTGATTTATATCAGAAGACTTTGAGCTCTGAATAAACGACAGCCTCAAATTCACATTGAATTGCTTGAAGCAATCGGCGAGTTGACTTTCTTCCGCCGGAACTAACTTCCGAATAAGCATGCATTTGAGCCTGATCAATAGCTTCCAGTGAACATATTGCAGAATACTTCTGGAAGGCGTGATCACAACTTGCCTTGTGAAAAGAACAATCTGGATGCGAGACTTGGAAAGGGTTGCCAAGTCATCATAAAACGATAGCCAAGTCATTTTGAGCAGCGGGCGTTATTAAATAAATCACTGTAACTGAAGAAGACCAAACAAATTTATCTGACGACTTTAATGAAGATATGATTCCTTTATCTAGGAATTTTGACAGAGAAACGTAGAGTTTCCCGAAATTTCACTTCAGCACTTTTTGAATCTGGATTCAGACTTAATCGTAAGAATTATTGGAATTATTAAATGGGTGAGAATATATTAAATAAGAATTGAAAAGAACCTTCCTATCAACGATTACTGAATGAATATGAAAGATGAAGAAAACGACTTAGAGCTGCGACCCACTGCGCCAGAAGTAGATGAAGGGCTGGTATGATTCCTATTCGGGCAGTGGTAGCCTAGTGGTTAGGAATTCAGCTTTCCATCCGGAAGGGCTGGGTTCGATTCAAAATGCCGCGAAGACCTACCGAGTACACGTGATATTCGTGTTCATTTAATGAGTGGAATCGGTGGGTCGTTGAGCAGTTATCATAGGTGTAATGGTCTGGAGAAAACTTTCTCCTCCTCCGATCAAAAGTAAAAATTGAGGGAGTGGATCCTCTGGTGCCATCTATGGGTGAAATCTTAGAGCAAAGACGTACTTTCACCTTTGTGGTGCTCTGGTTTAACGAAAGACGCACCCTACTGACTTCAATTCGCATAGCCGACGCCAAGCGACCTTGGCTTGTTTAAGTGTCATAAATGACAACACTGGCTATATTATTTCTTTATTTTTTTAAAAAAAAATTGTCATTGGATTGCCTTCTTTGTCAAGCTACGGTCACTGTTTGCTTACAACAGCTAATTCGATCAGGAACTTCAGTTGAAGCAAGATTCTAAATCAATACAAACATACAATTCCGAAGTAGGAATCGAACGTAAGAACTATTGAACAAAAGTCCATAGCGCGCAGGTAGATAAATTTCAGTGGAAGAAAATACGAGGTTGTTTACTTCATAATTTGGGGTACAAGGTAGACCTGCCTCCTGGTAGCGTTCCCCGGGCAAAGCTTTACGCGTCAGAGTGGTCCACAATTTCGACATGCGACTACCCGAGTGAACACTTGCGTCGCCTATGGATCTATGACCATCCTGACTGTCGATTCTGTGGTTCCAAAGAACCCATGAATCGTAACTATGTCCATTGCTCCATGGATTTGATTCCGACACTGCTAAATATTGGCGTGGGAGGGAGCTTCCGGGGAAGTGATTTCTTTCTTTTATTTTTTGTGTCTCTTTTTTATGTTTATCTTTTATTCTTCTTGGTTGTATTTATTTGCTTTTCCCGCCATTGGGAATAATAAATAAAAGAAATCTTCGTCATTTCAGCACATTTTAGTAGACAGTAAATCATTTTTCAATTAACGAAGATCTTAATATTCTATTCGGCAATAAGTTACATTAACATTAAGTTACATACAACACTAAGTTCATAACATTTTCTTATGAAACAAAAGTTAAGAATTTTATACTATCTCAACAACAAGAATACATTAAAACTATTTGCGAAAAGTTCCGTAAGGAATGTTTATATATAATTACTTTTATATCAAGTTACCATTACAAAAAAAAAAGAACAAATTCCTTCCATTTATCACAAATACCGGCCTCCATTAGTGCAATTTGCAGGCAGTCTTGTATTTGCACTGAAATGCAAGCATTAAACTAGTTATTAATAGTTAGCTGACAAATAGAGCTGTCAGATAGCGCGAGGGCGGAGATTACTTCATGAATAATCATGAACGAAAGATGAAAAATCGGGAAAAAAAATTGATTTATGACGCTTGAAAGTATTCATGATAAATGAGCAAAGGTAAAACATCTCAAGAAAAAGTATTTAAAAATTTGAATCTGAATAGAAAAGTCCAAGGCCGCCATCGTAATTGAACTTCATACGCGGAGAACTGAAGGTATTTGGCTACACTACTCGAGATTCCGTAGGAGTTCACACCGAATACAAGGGAGCAGATGATACATTTTATTTCTTTATTTTTTTTTTAATTTTCATTTCAAATCTCAAGCGCACAATATTTTTTGCATTTTTAATTGATTAGTTAATTTATTGAATTATGAGCTTAGTTGTTCTTTAAATGAATAGCTTATGTCCAGAATCCTTAATAGTTATATCACGCAAGCAAAGAGGATTAAGTAGAAATTACTCTAAATGTTAGATATATATGCTTTAAAAATGAAACGGTGAAATTATATAAAGTAGTTTATGGATATTTACATTATTTTTTTATTCACAAATCAAGTAATACCATATATCTAGGCATGTTACCTTGAAATATGTCCGAAAACCAGAAGACAACTTAGACATTAAGAATTATGACGATAAAATGTTGGTTATCAAATTAGTATATGTTTTAATTTCATATTTTATTCCAGAATTTTTTTAAAGGGCATGAAGGAACGGGAAGCGCAATCCAGTCTGATTGGAACGAAGTTCAATCCAGTCAAGGAAGCCATTTTGCGCTCCAACGGCGCAGGTCCCAAGTTCGATCCTCGGTCTGGGAAAAGTTGACCCAGCCTTTCATCTTTCCAGTGGATCGATAAACTGAGTACCAAGCATGCTTGGGAACTAAACCAGTTCGATTCCGCACCCAACTCGTTCGATCACAAGCCCCATATTAAATAATACCCCATAATTTTAAGTTATGACAAACATATTAGTCCCCTTAAGGAGCAAAATTAATAAATTGGAGGTGCGTGCCGAGAGCACTAGCAAAAGTGACGACCATCGTCCTTGGGAACTAAACACTGGGGGTTTCGTGTTAGGATGCCCACCTAACCTGGACACCTGCTTCCCAGCCCAGGGCCTTAGACCATGAAAACAGGTACTAAGCTTTGTCTCTTCAATAGGCTGTCGTGCTAATGAGTTTACTTTTGTTCAATCAAATAAAAAGTTTAGCAATTATTGAAATTTTTTTTATAAACGCCATGCGCAAATCGTATTCAATTAAAATTTCGATCCATCAAACAAACTACAGTGGTTAACAAAATTCGTTCAAATGAAATTAATCTGAATCATGACCAATAAAAAAAATTTTTTTTTAATTTTATTTAATCATTTTTCTTTTGCCTTTTTTTTTTACTCTTCTGCACACAAAATCGAAATTAAAAGCAACAAGGAAACATCCATTCTTCGAAACAAGCATTTCATTCGACGCATATACAAAGTATAATCAAGTTCGGAAACTTCAATGATCCATTTTCTTTGTGCGCCCCATGAACCGAAGAGGGGTGAATCGTACCAGGAGGGTTGGAATCCATCTTAATTGAATCAGTAGCGAAGTCCAGAAACACCGAGCCTGGTGACGTCCATCCCCAGATTGAAGTCATCACGAAAATGCACTTGCAGAGATGAGGAAAGAGGATCGAGTCAGTTCTGATAGCGATGCCAGAAGGAGAACACGAACGGGAGGGAAAAAAGTGGTCCGCACTTCTTAATTGGAAGACAACGGCGCTTGCGGGTATGAAGGGGTGCTACTGAACGAATGTTATCGGCAGGTGGAGAAAGTAGGTTTGTTTACTGCTGTGGGGGAGGGGGTGAATTTATTTCGATATTCCAATAATTTTGAAGCAGCAGGGAAAATTTAATGATTATGGATAGGGCCAATTATATCCGTCAATACGTGCTGATAATAATGTATGGTACAAAAAAAAATCGTTGTAACATAACGCTGTAACATCAAAACAAAAAGGAAATGATTATGACATACTTCGCAAAACACGTTCGGCTGATTTCATAACTATGATTAGTTGGTTTATTCGTCTAATGTAAACCTAGATATGTTGGTAGCAATGTAGAAAATGATTTCAAGTCTTTAGACTTGAAATCATTTTCTACATTGCTACCAACATCTTTGTTTGAAGTCAGAATCGAACTCACAAATTGTTTAATTGAAGGGCAATGTGTTAACCACTCAGTTACTAGTTTAGCCTATAATGGTCATTTACAAAAAAAATAGCTTCTTAATAAAATTTAAACTTGGTATTCTGATATAAGCATGATTGAAAAGAATTATGCATAACTAAAAAAAAGATTTAGCTCACATTTCCTTTCCTAAATTTTTACGCCTAGCATTACAAAGTATAATAATCTAATTTAGAAAAAGATCAAACTGTGAAATATAAACATTACTATGCCAATCACTCATTTACAAAATGCTTACGTGCGCCAACACGATAGTTTTCAATTCATAACAAATTTAATCGTGGCTTTTTTTAAAAACAATATCTTGGTGCAGTTTGATAACGTTAAAAAATGTACATTTTCACAGCATATATTCCAAGTGATGAATTAAATGAACAAACCAGCTATCAACAGACATCATTCAAGAAATTCGAACAAATAATCCCTTTTTTAAGTGTTTTTTATTTATTTAAATCTAATTCTATATAAAAATAAATACTAAATGATTGAAAGCATGTGTGTATAATTTGAAAATCGAATTCATAAATTAAGATATTCTTCTTCATTGGCCTGATAAGCCCAGGGTGGGCCTTTGCCTTCCTCAGAAGTGCATACCAGGACCCCTTATTTTTGGACAAGGTCATCCAGTTTGTCACTTTTAGTGTTTTCAAGGCAGTCACGCCATCGGAGTTTCGGTCGTCCTCTTCTTCTGGTGCCCATGGGGCGAGCCAAGAAAATTTTTTTCGTCACCCGATTGTCGTTCATCCGGCTCAAATGTCCTGCCCATTTTAATCTCTGTATTGAGATAAACTTAACAACATCTGGTTCTTTATATAGTTTATAGAGCTCAGAATTAGTTCGTCTTCGCCAATTATTCTCACATTTTATTCCACCAAAGATGCTTCTTAAAGTTTTTTTTCGAAAATGGAGATGGTTTCTTTGTCCTTCTCAGTCAATGTCCACGTTTCAGATGAGTAAGTGAGAATAGGCCGAATCAAGCATTTGTATATCAAAATTTTTGTTTTTCAACTGGCGAAACTAGATTTTAGGTACTTTTTTAAGCCGAAAAAGCATCGGTTAGCAGCTGTAACCCTGCTGCGGATCTCAGGTGCGATGTCGTTGAATTCAGATCCCAAATATTTAAAGTTGCGAACAGTTTCAAACTTGTAGTTTCCTACCTCTAGATAGGGAGTGGTATATTTTTCGGTGGTCATGTATTTTGTTTTCTCTTGGTTGATTGCAAGATGCATTTTACTAGCTGCAGCTAAATTAAGATATACTTCATTCATTAATATTTATCCTATGTATACATACATACGCACTTGCTTTGTGAAACTCGAATTAACGGAAAAAAAGGTAGCGCATAACAAAATATCTAGCAAAATTTTTTTTTAATTGTTTGCAGGATTTCATTTTAAAACATTATTGGACTTAAAAAAACAAAGCATCAATATAAATAATGCTTTAAGAAATATTTAAAAAAAAATAGTGTGTCTACAGGCACAAACTCGAAGCTTTTCTTTCAGAAAAATCCTGAGTTGGGAATTATTTTAAAGACAGATCGTAAAAAAATAATTGGAGTTGGCCAGGGGGCAAATTAATAAATGATAAGATCAGTCATTAACAAAAAGTCCTCCTTATTTGCGGTTTCACACACACACACACATATTCTGGTAGCAATTATTTATAATTTTCTCTTAATTATTTGCTTCATCGCAGCATTACTTCATTCTCATAATTTTTTAATAATCATAATTAACGGTTATAACCAAGTAAACATTGTTAGTAAATCAGTTTTAATTGGAAGATAAAGTTACAGAGTTCAAAAGAGAGAAAATTAATTTTCTTTCTCTCGATTTTTGAGTACAATGTTAGGAAGAGAAAACATGTAACTAACTATTAATTTCTAAGTTTTTTTAAATGTTGTATAAGTGAATGCTTATGTAAGATATATTTTAATAAATAGAAAATAAATGGAACAGAATAACATTGCATTTAATTTTATAATTCGAATTACAAAAAATGTTAGAACGAATTATAAGCTCTCATTCATGGTTTCATAGAAATAACGCATTTATATAATGTGCACCATAAGTTCATTTGTAAATTTTTAAAAATTTCCCTCTGAGTCTAAATTTCTTTATATACTATTGTGAGAAATTCTTAAACTGCTTCAATCGTTCTATTATTGTTAGTAAAATAATTAAAAAAATTCAAAGATGAAAATCATAATTTGTGAACTATTAATTCATATTTGCTAATTTTTATTTCTTTTTAATAAATTATAGTGACGTCTTTTGAATTCGTTTTTATGAGCTTTCCATATTAAATAATTTATTTCCTTTTTCTTCCCTTCTTACACTTTTGATCTAAGAAATTAGTAAATTTTTACATATTCTCAGCATGTTGGCTTTCCAAGAAATATGTTTTTACATGCTACATTTTAGGAAACCAGGCAAACTCTTATCAAGGGGAGGGAGATCCAAAGATACACAGAAACGAATGGTACGCAGAAATGTTTAGCTCCGATTTTTCAAGAAGCACAAGACCCGACTTACTGGACGATAGGAGGAACTTCTCTACAATTTTACTTAGCATTTGAAAGATTTGCGAGGACTTGAGGGAAATTAAAATCAGTCCTGCCCCCAAACACAAAAATACGCATGTAAAGCTAATCCCATCTGACGCATTTGAGAGCGTTGTGCCCAACAATCGTACATTTATCGTCGTGACGCAAGAGACCCCGAAGAAATTTCTAGATGCTTAGTGAAAGTGCACATACCAGGACAATTTCCGACAAAGTAGGCACCTGGCGTTGTTTGCCAGGCGAAGCAATTACCCCATATTATTTAGCGGTATAGTAAAGGGAAAGTGATCCAGTTTACGTCTTCTTGCCCCTTCCCCCTAACAAGGTCAAGCAACTTCGATCACAAGGACGTTGCGTCATGTCGGTGTGACAGCTCAAGGTCATCGTCGAGAAATAAGAGATGGAAAGGATTTCTTTGGTTTCACACTTGAATGCAGTTCAGTCTCTTTGGTTCCTTTGTCACCTGGCCACTTAGCATACCACGGAATCTCTTTTTTGTAATTCTATAGTCAATATCGTTATTGGGTATGCAGATTCCTTGAAAGAGAGTTTAAGTTTCAAGTATTTATTGCTTAGAATAGCCTTTCTTTTTTGATTTAAAAGCATGTTTCGGTAAACATTTGTTTTTCGAGACATTTTTAAAGCAAAATCTTCTATCTTTTTTTTTTAATTTAAATGACATAAAATAATTTTTTTTCTCTAAAAGTTGTCTTATATAAAGTATAAAAAAATTCCAGTTTTATAAATACAATATTTTCTTAAAATTTTTCAAACTAAAATCCAATCATCAAGCAATTTTAATAATTTTCTTTTATATATAAATTTACAGCAAAATATGCAATATGAAAAAAAATAAATAAAATAAATGGAATGGCTAGGGAAAAATATGTTAAATTTTCATATAATTGTTTACAATTTCATAAATATTTTTGGCAGCACAAGATTATATTGAATTTTTTAAAAATATCTCATGATATATTAGAAAAGTTCACTTTTCAGGCAAATTGCGAATTACATTTTAAGATATAAAATATTTGAGAAGTATCAGTAAATTTTTACGAATATTTTAAAATAATAGATATAATTTAATAAATATACTCCAGCACACAAATTTACTTTAACTGGATTAATAGTTAATCTAATTTACCATACATTTTAACATTTAATTTGTTGCTAAATTGAACTAATAATTTAAGATCGCCCATAAAGCCAATTTATGGGTAAATTGGATCCAAAACAAGCGAAAACCATTTAAAATTTACCTATAATTTTAAATAAAATTTACAAATTACTATTATTTTAAATTTATAATCCATATATTTAAAAGACAAAAGTTTTATAGAATGGAAAATGAAAAGTTGGCTTCTCGAAGTCAAATCAAAGAAATTTTACAAAGTTAAATGACTCGTTTTGTTGGATTGACAATGAACACATATAAAACGTGTGATTTTTTAAGAGATAAACACAGAATGTTGACCCTTTCGAACATTTTTGCGCATCGTGTCTGTAAAATAAGAGCATGTCGTAGCTTCAACGAATTGATGATAAATTATTAATCCAATTCTCCACAAAACTCATTTTAATGGTAAACTGGATCCAAAACAACCAAAAACCATTAAATTTATCTAAAATTTAAAAGATTTTTTAAACAAATGTCTTTTAAATTTAATCTATATATTTAAGAATATTTGTTCAATGGCAACATTTCAAAGAAATTGTTAAGACGATTTCTTATAATCCAAACAAGGAAATATTACCAAGTCGGGTCTTAATGGAATTTTAACAATCAATATCTGAAAAAAGCTGTGACCTTTTTAGCACAAACACCGACGCTTTCGACTGGTGACCTTTTGAACATTTTTCGCGACGCGTCACACGGCTGCAAAATAGGGGCGTAAAGTTACACACAATAAGAGTAAACAGAGGGGAGGAAAAAATAAATAAAAAGTTTTTAAAAAAAACTGGGCGACAACTGCAATACAGAATTGGGTAAACGTGGGTGAATCAGGACTCATCCTCAAAGCCAAAAATCACGCATACGCACATACCGCAGCCATGTTGATGCCACTATTCTTTTTCGATTGTTTTCAGACGATCTTTTGTGTACGCATAAACTCTATGCTTTGGGATTATTCTGATTTGAATCGCTTTTATATATTCAGTTTTTTCTTCTTTTTTCTTCCTTTTCCTATAAGAAGTAGTATCAGATTTTTAATTCATGTCATTTAAATGTGATGTGAAAACATTATTCAGAATTTTTTTTCAGGAAAAAGGTTATTGACTTCGTTTCAGCATAAATAATAAATAGAGAAAATACTATTCTCTCCCCCGCTGCAATTGTTTAAAAAGCAAACGATACCATCACGTGATTAGAAATCAAATGAATGAGAACCGTTCACGGAAGTATTAACTGTTGCATATAAGCAAACTTTGTCAAAAATACTCAAATTGAATTTTTTAAATTTGATATTTAAGTTTTAAAATAAATGCTTTAATACGAGGGTTACTCTGAAATTTTGAAAATGCGCGCAGACGAGAATTTACAAAATAAAAATAACGGTTTAATTTTAAAGTACAAAGTATTTTAACACAGAAGACGATTTTTTACTGACTTACTTCAACTTGCTTAGCGTGGAATAAATTTTAAACAGAAGAGAAAATGGAGTTGGCGCGAAAACATTTTCGCGCTATGATTTTCTACGATTTCAAAGCAGGATTAAATCAAGAAGAATGCGTTCAACGGTTGCAATTAGCATTGGGTGATGAATCTCCAGCTCGTGCTACTGTATTCAGATGGTTTAGAGAATTGAGAAAAGGTCGCAATTTTCTTCAGGATGAAGAACACACAGAAAGGCCGCCGTCGGCAGTCATCCCGGATAACGTGTCTGCCATACGGAAAATGTTAATGGATGATAATCGCTGTACCTATCAAATGATACAGAAGGAAACCTTAACATTGGATCCGCAGTCATACACAAAATTATTCATGAAGAATTACATATGAAAAAGTAATTTGCCGTTGGGTTCTCCATAATCTAAGTGAGCTTCAAAAAGAGGAGCGTATCAGAATCAGTAAAGAAACTCTTAATATGCTGAAGGATGGTGGCCACCGCATCATTTCTAAAATTGTAACAGGTGATGAAACGTACATACCGATTTTTGACGTTCCAACACGTCAAGAAAGCAAAGTATGGCTCTTTGAAAATGATCCCAGGCCGACAATGGTGAAAAACCAACGTGCACTGAAAAAAGTGATGTATGCCGTTTTCTTCAGAAGTACGGGATTGGTCAAAGCCATAAAGTTGGAAGGACAGAAGACAGTAGCAAACTGGTATACCACTAAATGTCTTCCAGAAATTGTACAAGAACTGAATGTTAGGGGACTAATGCTTCACCATGACAATGCATCTTCACTTACAGTTGAGTTTCTTAAACAAAAACAAATTAAAGTGATCGAACATCCGCCGTATTCACCTGATCTAGCTAAGTGCGACTTTTGGTTATTCTTTAATCTAAAAAAGAACTTAAGTGGACGTCGTTTTCATTCAGAAGAAGAGATTGGTGTGGCTATAAATGCAGCTTTTCATCTATTCGAAGAAATAAATGGCTTGAGGCATTTACTCTTGGAAAATTCATCTACAAAAGTGCTTTGATGCTGGAGGAGACTACTTTGAACACACCTAAAATTTTGTAAGTATAACTTTAAAAACCTAGTTGTATCTCAAAAATTTCAGAGTGACCCTCGTAGGAGAATTTTTAAATTTTGAATTGATAATATCCACCAAATACAGTAACCCCCTTATAACACTGTATTTTTATAACGCATTTTCATATTACGTTATTTTATGTCCCTCGTATAATACGTATTTCCCCCCCACATAACAAAAAAAAAAAAAAAAAAAAAAAAAAAAAACAATTTAACAAAAATTATTTATTCCATTAAATTTCACAAAATGTTTCACAAAAATTATTTATTTTGGAATTCATGCGGTGCAGGGTTATTTTCTTCAATCAGGTTTCACCTCCCAGATCATTCAATGGGAATTTTTGTTTTGCACGCAAGGGCTAATTAGATCTGGAGTTTCAATCTAGAATAAGTTTTAAACCACTATAAATAATCATGTTTTCAGAGGGAATCGAACCCACAAACTAAGCAAAGGCTAGATCGCTCATCGCTCGACTTGCGTCCCTCAGAAGAGAGATAGAACTTAACGGCTATTTTATTTCTTCCGACAGTAAATAAACATTGCCTTCGTGTGCTTCGTCAATAGAAGTAATCCAAATATGATAATCTCAGCTCACAATGTGTGTCTATAAAGACATATTCATGGGTAAATTTTAGATTCAATTCATGGCATTTCTAACCGTTTATTTTTCACCAAACGCAAACTGCATTATACTACATCATCACCTTTTTAGTATTCTAAATTTTAAAATCATTTTATTGTCGTTTTAATGTTTAATTTAATGTCCTAATAATGTCTTCCGTAATATATTCGAAGTCACAAAAGATTACGGACCTTTTTCAAACCGGGCACGCGCAAGTAGATATTGAGGCTTAACTATAATAATAGGCTAAATGAATCACAAGTCCGATTTTGTTGCAGCTACATTTTGTATTTCTAAATATGTATTTGAACCCCAGCGGCTCAGCAGCTTCATGCCGAAAGGTCAGTAAAGCATCTTACCTCGGGCACTGGATTGGGAGGGTGACCACATTCTCCCTGACTGGGTCGATGGAGCTCCGTGGGAACTTGTCCACGTTCATCTGTGACGCCCGAAGTGCTTCCCCCTGATGTGGCATGACCATGGTCCAAAATGATGAGACGAGGTGGTTGGTGACAAGAAAGTATTCCACACAAAACCAAATAAACTTAAGATACAAGTCCAGGATTCACTTGTACTGCTATGTATGCATATAAACATGTAGCTATTTGCTGGAATCGAGGACTTTTTGTATCAATGCTTACATCGTATTTTAAAAACAGACACCAAAATGATCTTATTTTTATGAACTTATTGAGAGAAATCTTAAATATCGTTATTACAAAAATAAGGAATTAAAGGGGGGGAAATCGAGTCAAAACAATTTTAACTGTCCACTACTTAAATTTAAAATGTATACCCACTTAAATAACAATTACAGGAATAAAAATAAGTTACATTTCGAAAATTAAGAAAAACTTTGTTATTCGAATGCAATTATAATGCATTAAAAATGGGAAGAATTGTAACAGCTCTCAAAAACTTTACATTGGGTATATGTGGTTCCATGGTTCAAGCTTCCCATTGGGTATCTATGGTAAAATGAAACGTGGGGTATCTGTAGTGGAGAGATGAGAATTTCTTTGGAGAAGAAAGCAGAGAAACTTAAAATGTTATTTAAGGAACACAACAGTTAAAGTGATAGAATAATATACATTCTTAACACCGTGATGTTTAATACTGTTAGAAATTTATTAAGTAAATTCATCCGCCGAAATTAAAGACAGTCAATAGTTACTTTTTCTCAAAAATTATTCATTGTATTTAAAATAAGGGAATGCAGTTACTATTTACATAGTGGCGAAGATGATTTGACAATTCAGAAATATTGGAGTTTTCTTCTAAGCAAACACTTTATAACTCTGTCAGTCATAATGACAGTTACTTTAGTATGAGGCTTTTACACAGGATCCTATCAGTTTCTATTATACAGAACCTAAAAATACTAAACAGAACTACTTTCTTCATTTTCGAATCATCCCTTGTTTGGTGGAGACCGATATTTACAACTCTACAGTATAGGGTCACGATTTGTTTTGTTTTGTTTGTCGCTCAACGGTCATTTTTTGCACACGAGGGCTAATTAGACCGGGACTTACGGTTTAAAGTGGATTCCGAACCACTACAAACATCCATGCCCAAGGTGGGATTCGAACCCACGAACTGTTGAACCGAAGGCAAGAGCGTATAGGGTCACGAAGATTCCAAAAAATTAGTATCGTTAGCCTATGGTGATGTGGCTACTATGGGCCCTATTGACTCGGAATTTCGAAAATGTGGTGACTTATGTTTTACAGCCAAAATATCGCCAAATGTCATCAAGCTTTCATAGATTTATTTTTCAGTTTTAAGAACTGCTACTTTCACAGAATACACATTGTTTAGACAATAATTTTACTAATTAAAAGATAATAATACTCTAAAACAAGTAATAAAACAGAATTATAATACATTTATACAAATATTTACACAATTTAATTTTTTTTCGTAACTATAAAAAATATAAAACACTATAATGAATGTCACATTGTTCCTTTGTTGAAAGTGAGCGAAAATGGCATTTCTTATTGAATAAATATGGGTGGAAGAAAATGGGACACATTTATCAGAATCTATATGGAAGATTTTGATAAAATTTAACCGTTGCATGTCGCCAAAAACATATTAGGGATAATATAAAAGCTCTTCACTTAGGTAAACGCACTATAAACTACAATTTCCGCTTGGGACGATAAAAGAAGGACATTTTAAAAAGATCCTGTCAGACGATTTATTGAAGCAGGAAACGCTTTAGGAATAATTTCATAACGAAATTGGATAAAATAAAGAGAGGCAATTGATTCGATCCTGCTTCTTTTAATGGTATTATGCACATTCTTCCTCTTTTCGATATGAAGAATTTTAATGGAATCAATTTTTTAATATCGAAATACTATTTTGGGAAGTGCTTGTATACTGTTTGCATAAGAAATCCAATTATAATTTTTTAATTTATAATTGGATTTCTTATGAATTATTAATACAGACTTTCTGTAAATATTATATTAATCTTATAATTTAAAATGGAATAAAAACACATCTAAAGGACTAAATTCTGATAGCAAAGTATTTTAAATAGTTTACCTAATTTATATTGTGCTATTTTACACGATTTTGGATGATTTATTTCTAAAGTTGAAATATTTTTAAGAAATTTTAACCTTTATTATAGAAGCATAAAATTCTGAAGAATTGTCACATGTACGATAATTTTACACAGTAACATAACATAAATTAAATAGTTCATTTAATGTTTTCTACTGGCATCACTTCACTTTTTTTAACGAAATTGACATCATGAGATTATAGATAACGGTATTTATTTAAAAGAAATTTTAAGATTTATCACAATAACATTCTAAATTTTTATTGAGTTTCATATTGTATGAAAAATTTTAGTAGTTATTCAGATAAATTAAAATGAGAATAATTCATCACAACAGAATTATAATGCTGCATTAATTAAATTTTTGCTAAACAATAATTTTTTTTTTCACATGAGAGTTAACTTGACCGTCAGAATCTATTGTTTAATGCAGATTTCAAGTCACTTACTGCAGGCACACAAGCTCGAGGTGGGAATCAAACCCACAACTGACGAATTGAAGACTAGAACATTTAGCTACTGGTTTAGCACAGTTTTATGATTCAGATTAGATTCTACATTAGCCTAAACATGTTGGGATTGAAAAGTCCTCTTTTAATAAATAAACGATTAGCAGGATTCACCGTAGCCAAGTGGTAGGCCTCCGTTCTTCGCTTTCCGGGTTTCCTCCCTTGGGACACGTGAATACAACCTACTAACAATGAAAAGTCCTTCCACGAGGCAATACTCGATGGATTTTAAGTGCCTTACGACGGCCCGCCAACTACGCGGTGTCAAATAAACGATAAACTTTTAACAAATGTATAATTCTGCAACAACTAAGTCTATATTTTAGTGGTTTAGGACGCACCTTTTAAGCCGATTCCTTTTTTTCTCTCTAAATGTTGATCAATCATTCTAAATTGACCAGATTCTTTTTGAATGGGCTTGATTCAATCGAGCAGAGCCGAGCAGATAGGTTGTCCTTTATTTCAACAGTTTATGGATTCGATTCCAACGTAAAGCGTATACGTTTGTAGTAGTTCAAAATCCCCCAACTTTACCCTCTAATTTCTCTTCAAACTAGCATTCATTTAACCACATACAGGCAGTTCGCAACTTAAGTTATAATACTAAGTTCTCCAAGATGGAAGTTTCTAGGTTCGAAACCCGTCAATTTTTAACAACGGGAGAAGGATATGGAGCATTTTTACTATATGCACACCTGTTTAAACTGTCGCACAACTAGGCTGTCCCGTATGAAGCCCAGTGTCGGGCTCTGCCACTTCCATGGAAGCACAATCGGATGGAAATCTTCATCATTTATTTAGAAGCAGGAACCAAACAGAAGACCCCCAATACTTGTTCTATCTTTACAGGTATCCTTTCACTTGGAGGATATTGTGAACGCGACCTATTTAAATTGCTCCAGCTGCCTTTAGCTAATACGGCAGAACTTCAGTTAAAACGGGATTCGAACTCACTACCTTCCGATAGAAAGCTCTAATCAACCACGACACCGCAGGCAATCGGTTGATTTACCACTGAACGGTCATTTGTAACACAGGAGAGATAGAGCTAGCTTTAACTGGATCTCGAGCTGACAATTATCAGTAAATTTCGAACGCACTTCCACACAAGGCATTTTATTGCTCACTTTATACATACGAGAGATGATTCAATTGGGACCTGTCCCTTAAAGGGAATGCACAACCACGTCCGATGTGGGAATCCAATCCATAAACAGTTGAACTGAAAGCCAAAGCACAAACCATTCAGGTGCCAATTTGGCTAGAGTGCATCTGAAAGTTTGTTCCTTCACTTTTAAGGCACTCTCGAGCATAAAACCTGAATATAAGAAAATATACGAGTCACAACACAGACACTCTTTCATGCACACACACTTACGGCATCAAAATGTCAGATGTGGAGGAAAATTACATTAATAGCGGGACATTGGAGTTGTGGAGTGTCCTGTTTGTAAGGACCATTCTTCTCCAAATGCCACAGCGCAGCAGGGGTCCTCCGCACGCAGAGCCCATTCATCCAGTGGCTTTCCAGCATTCTCTTCCGGCTGGCGTGCCTGTCTGTCTGTCTGCATGGCGCACTGGAAAGTGAAGAAATCGGGAAAGTAAGTTTGGCACATGTCAACCAACTGCGGGTCCTGGAATGTGGCTGACTGCGGACCATAAATACTGAAATAAAAAAGTGGGAAAAATTCCGACCTTGTTATGGTATTGGAGGCTCCTTTTCTTTTCGCAGCAGTGGAAAGTTTGTGTGGAAAAATATAGTTCTCTGTTTTGGAGAAAATGTCCTATTTTTTTATCAAATTAATTTTGAAAGACGTTTAGCTATTTCAAAACTTATTATAACAATTGATTTTTTAGGTGGGTAGGAATTCAAAAACTCTATCAACAATAAGCATTATTCTATTTAAGAGGAGAGTTTGAAAATATTTAGTTCCCTGCAAGAATTTTGTAGTCTAACTTCATTGTAATTTTGATTAAAATATTAGCTTCAATATTCCCAGCACAAATATATAATTAAACTAAACTCCATGGCACGACAGCCCATGTGGGCCAAGGCCTACATAACTGTTTTCATGACCGAGGGCCCTGGGGTGTGAAGTATATGTTCCAGTTAGGTGGTCAGCCTAACGTAAGAGCCTCAGTGTTTAGTTCCCAAGCATGCTTGGTACTCAGTTAATCGACCCACTGAAGGGATGAAAGGCTGACAAATATATAATTCCTTAATAGAAATACAATACTTTAAGTAGAATTTTTCAATTGAAACAATATAGGCTCTTAGGACAATTTGCCGAAAAAAAGATAAAAACCTATAATTTTTTTTTAACTGATCAAAAGAAATTGTTACATTATTAAACGGTTAAATGCTGTTATTTAAATTGTAATCTTCCCATTAATTTAACGTTATTATTTTACCGAGCTTATCCTGATTAAAATATTATATTTGTACTACTTATAAATTCAATGTAAATAGTCAACTTTTAACACAAAATTTCGCAGAAAAATTATATTAGGTTAACATGCACTTTTGTTGACCCGTAATATTGATAACTGATAAGAAAATGGTAATATTTTCAAATATTTATTTTTCATACGAAAAGCCTTATTCAAATGAAAACATGTTTCTTGGAGTATTTTTAAATATTATTGTCGTACTTTTTTCCCCCATTATAAGAGCATATAAGATCAGAAATAAAAACTGAAGACAATTTGACAGTTGTTCCATTATTTGATTGTTGTTTCATATCCTCCATGTCAAACGACTGCTAGACAAGGTCCAGGAGATTATCACCCTCAAAAAGTCCAAAAACATGAAAGGGTTTCTAATGAAGTCGTCCCGGGAGAGTTGAAGACAGTCCAAAATGTGTTCCGGGGAAGCATTTTCTGAAGCATATTTGCAGCATATTGGAAAAAATCTTCTGACTCCTATAGAATTAAGTGGCCACTGGCAAATCTGGAAAGAGCAGTCTGTCCTCTTCAATCACAAGTGAGGTCCAGAGAATGTTCCATTATTTGAATTAAACGAATGAATTAAAGTATAAAATCCCTTAATTTTAATTACTTTGTCTGAAAACGTCTAATGTTAGCATTTTTCAATTTCTTTAAAGCCTTTTATTACTCTTCAAAAGCTGTTAACTCCAGTCATTCCAGCTTTTTTAAATCCGCCCAATTCTTTTTGCTGCATGGCGTGGTATGGGTATTGCTATCGATGGCCGTAGCATTGAGATTCATTTGAAATCAACCACTGTAATGAAGCTCAATGAAAAGAACTCGATTTTCGGGATCGAAATTCTTACTTTTTATCTCCTATTTTGTACTTTTAATAAAAACTAAGCTAATTTTCGATCCTTCAACAGAGATTACACGTCCAGGTTGCAATAATGGTAAATCGAAACATTTTCAAAAGCATTATAGTATTTGCGATTCTCGGTGGTTGACAAACATTAGTCTCAATATATTTAAAAAAGAATTTTGCAATCGAATAGCTTTACTGAAAAAAAATTGTCCTGGAAAAGCAGCTTTCGCGCGTCTTTTGTTTAAAACTACTCATGAAAATCAAAGGAATTTTTATGATGGAGCATATATAAGCAAATGAGCTAAGAAATCAGAAAATACCAAAAACCACACAACGCACATGGTATTAAATATTTTTCTAAAACCAAGAAGTTACTAAGACAAATGAGACCCAAAACGAACTATTGTGCGCTTTTGCTAAATTTGGATTAATCTTTGCATTCTGTATTATTATGGATTGCTTCAAAGATGAAATCACAAGATTTTTACCTTTATTCTCAAGTACAACGAGATAGTTTGTTGTTTAACGGTCATTTTTTGAGCGAGGGCCCACTAGGACGGTAAAATGCGATGGCCGAACAAAGTGAGATTCCAGTGTCATCCCTTTTTGCTCTCGGTTGCAAGATTAAAACAAAAAGTCAGTTTAAAGTGGATTCTCAACCACTAGCTATCCACGATCAAAGTGAGATTTTTTTGAACGTGAAACTAAAGGCCGAGCAGCTTACCTGTAAAGATTATAAGCCATTCATTAAGTAACAGTTGCAAATATTCATCTAGTTTCTCTATAAAATAAATATTAATATTTTATATAATACTAGATCAACCTACTTGCTTTGTTGTGAGTTCCATTTAAAACATTTTATTACGTAATTCAAAGAAGTTATAGTTTCCACCGTATTTGTCTCATGCTTGCTCAGTTTGGTTTGCTTTAGTTCGTTTAACGCTCAAATGGCCACATTTTTGCAGTTGAATCAAAGAAAAGAGCCTTACTTAGTTTTGATTTTATCAGAGAGAAACGTATGGTGCCTTCGTTATTGCTCAACGGTTATTTTTTGCGCAAGGACCAATTAGACCAGAATCTACGGTTTAAAGTGGACTCTGAATCACTAAAAACATTCACGCCCAAAGTGGGATTCGAATCCATGAACTGTTGAATCAAAGGCAAGATCACTCACCAATTCAGCTACCAGCAGGACCTCCTAGTCAGGAAATAAAAATACAAACCTTTTAAATTAATAAAACAAAAGCAAAATTTATTTTAGACTTTTTTCATACGGCATACCGAAATAAACACAAACACTCAAAGAACAAAAAAGTATCAGTCTTAACTGAAGTTTCGTTTTAAATGAGAAGGCATGAAATTCTCCAATTTAACACATATAAATGCATACATTTCGAAACTTTAAGTTTTAGGCATAGAATGCTTGAAAACTTCCTTTAGTTACAAAGTTATTAAGCGCTGAAATTGAGACTCTTCATCCACGTTCCAACGCATTTCCGAGCAGTGACATATTGGGAAAGGAGAAAACAATACCTTTTCAAAAATGGAAAAATTATAAATGTCATTATTATTATTATTTTTTAAATTACATTGTGAGAAATTTATGAAGAAATAGGATGCGTTCCCATAAGTATTTTCTCAGAATCAGATGAAATGAATAGACATCAATAATTTTTAGAAAGGGAGGAAAAGTCACTCGTCTTGAAGCGAGAAAAGTTCCGAAGCGAGATGTTGCATCGCAGCATAAGCAACTTTACATGGTGTTCAAATCAGAGATAATTAAGCTTTAAATTCAACAAACACAGGGATCAAAATATCGAAATGAAACTCAGCTTTATTTTAAGCTAATAAGAGACCGAAATATTTTGATTTCGACCTATAATGAAGTTTCACTTTTTATTCCATGCGACCGTTTTTTATTATTCATTTTCAAATTATAGGCGCCTACAAACAAAATAAAGATTTTATTAGGATTGAATCATTCGAAAGAATCAATCAGTTTCAATTAAATCTTTGATGCACATTATTAAAAATCATATGTATATCAATAAACTAGATATACTTTTCTCGATTGTAAGTAAACTTAATGGCCATATGAGCGATCAAATGAAATGGTGATCAATCGGTTTCTCTATAGTTAAGGGGGCCCCTGGGAATCCTTTTCCTGTATCGTTTGAAACGGTGCAAAGGGGTAGGAAAATATTCTTCATTATGATTTTTACTACTTTATTATTATTCATAGCTTTTGCCTTTTTACATATTTATTGATTTAATGAATTTTCCCTGTTTAAAATAGAAAAATAAAGCAATTTCACTAAAAATTTAACAGTCGAATAATCGGTTTCTATTTCTAAAAGGAACAATTCAAACATGTTGATTTACTGTGGTAATTCACAGCAAAAAAAATAATTAATTAATTAAATGAATAAAATTATCGCAGCAAAACAAACATTTTTCACTTTACCACATTTATTTATGAATAAATGTTGTAAGATTTTATGCTCAAGAACAATTCATTTTTGAATAAAAGTTAAAACACGTTTGCAGTTTGTTGACGATCCCCTATCCAAGCCGAATGTTTTTGTTTTCAACACGCGAGAGTTTCTTTCAATATCGGATTTCTGTGCAAAGAAATAACACCATCCCGTCAATCACGATAAAAGAAGGCGAGTCAAGAATTTGCTTAGGAAAATAAAATAAAACAAGAATCTGGAATGGGGGGGGGGGAAGCCTTCAGCTAACAGGTGAAATTTCATATTTCTGTTTTGCTCAAGATAACTTTCTTTCTCTTTTTCGCTTCGAAAGCAACCGAGGATTTACACGAAGATATTTAAACTTACTGATTTAAACTTACATAGGGCATATTTTCCTATATATTAAAGCGAATTCAGAATCTTTTTTAAATTTAAATCTTATTTGTCGAATCATATTAAATTTTTGTAATTTTTAACTAAAAGAAATTGATGGGAATTTTTGAAATTTAAAAATACATCAAACGGAAATAAAAGCGCATCTAAAAGTATATATTAAATCATTCATTTCCTTGAATAAACATTTTCATTCTACAGTAAAAAGATTACCAAATATTATGAAATTTTATGAACAAATTATTTCTTTATATATATTCAAAACAATTCGAAGATTATGTGACATTCTACAATCACATTTTGTGCATAAGAGAATGAATCGGAATCATCGACTGAAAGTAAATTATGAACCACTGAAACAACATTCACGGCCAAAGAGGGAATCAAACCCACGAACTACTAAAAGAAGATCAGAGTGTTAACCAGTCAATTGATAGATCAACGTCCCAACAGGCGAAGAAATATAACTTGATTCTAACAAAACAATTCTCTTTACCCCTATTTAAAATTATTCGGAATAACACTGGATACTTTTTAAACTGTAAATTCCCCGCGACCGTAATCGTTCAACAGCAACTTTTGGAGAAAAATTCAGAATTGGAGAATATTTATAAAAATGCTCAGAGGAATTACTTGAATGTGATTCAGTTAATATAAAAACGAAATAACTGGTACTCTGACTTAATGATAATGAGATAATCTTGGCGTTTTTTTTTAAAGTATAAATAATTACTAGGATTTTCTTCTTGGCGACAAACATGTTACTGTTGAGAAAAATAAAGATAAATTTTCATATAAGCAAACAATTTATTCACGGCTCTCCCAGTCTTAACGACTACAAAATTCAGATTTTTTACACAGACTAAAGTCACCTTTATTCAGTTTCTAAAATTTAGGGAAAATAAAACCCACACAGCATCGTTCAGAGATAATAATTCAAACGTCTGGTTTCTAGTTTCACATTCAACTAATTAAAAGCTTTGCTTAGGCCGATATTTTACCTCTTCGGTAAAGGCCCAGGAAGTTTTCAGAACATTTCTACAGTAAACCTATGCTAAATAGGGTCCTATTGGTCTTATCAACTCGAAACTTTGAAAATGATTGATTGGTTTCGTCTCCAGAAAGTCAAAAGGATTCGTGACTGCCAATGGCGGCTTTAGCAGCTTCACTATATTCTCCGATGTTCTGAAGAGACATTAGTATTGTTGGACAGTTGAAAATCTGATTTGGAGAGGTCTTCTTCAGGACCATTTCTACACTTCACGCATGTCCTTGAATTGTCTACATTTATTTTCATGCCACTGATGCGGCCTGCTCTCAATCGTGTAATCGTCTTTGTGATATCTTTGTTGGAATAAATCTCTCATATTTGTTGATTCGCTTTAATAGTTTCTCTCTTTCAGTCGATATCGGGCGATGACGTTTGCGTAAAATGCAACATGGCTTCTGCTGATTTTAATGTTTAAGTCTCTTTAGCCAGCTCAACAGCTGCTTTATTGCCTCCGATTCCTACATGTGCTAAAATCCACTGCATGGGGCATGTTTTCCTCATTCGACAAACTGTTTCGGGTCCTTGGTCAATTTTCTGCATCAGTCCCAGGTGTCCATATAAAACTGCCTCAAGAGCGGCCCGGATTCGCAGTATGTTGCCAGTCCTTTGCCTTTGTACATCATTCACGTTGATGTATTGCTTCAAGGCTTTTACCTTCGAAAATAAGGAATTATTTTTGGCACCAAAAATATCGTCAAGTCTCCAAAAGCTGTTTTAGATTTCACAGACTTAATTTCAGCTCTGAAAATTGCTATTTTCAAAGTAAGAATTATTTCAACAATAATTTCATATATTGAAAGATAATCCCAAATTGAAACAAATAATTAAGCAGTACTATAAGACATTTATACAAATATTTACAATTTTCATAATTTCTATTTAAGCCGATGCAGACCAAAATATAGGGAGGGAGCTGCTTGAATCGCATTGCATTTTGGACACAGGGGTTAAAATTTCTGGCCTGTCACAGGACACTGTACAGGAGCATGTCCACTTCGAAATCTCACGAGGAACAGCATCAGGGAGATTTTATGCATACCATTCATGTACGGGAGCTCTCCTAGAAGAACAGATGTCTTGCTTGTCCCGGGTGGCGATCTCTGAAAGAGTAAGGCAACCACCATGAGCATTATCCTTTCGGCTGCCCTCTCTGGCCAGACCATCAGCAATTTCACTACCATACACATCTACATATCCACTGAAAGGTGATCTCAACATTGGAAATCAAGCGATTCAAAAGCCGGACGATGTTCCTAATCGCTCGGTCTCCATGCCTCCACCATTCAAATGAATGCTGAATGGAACTATGATTATCAGATTTGACATATATGTATATATATACGCATATCTTGCATCATATTTAGCTTATATAGAAACATATATCATTGTTAGAAAGAGTTAGCAGTATATACTAGTTAAGATTCTCATACAGTCCTTAACTAGTATTTAAAACAAACGTTATCTGTGTAGTAAGAATTATCACTATTAGTATCGTTAGGTTTATGAAAAAAATATTTAAGATTCTAGTTTTGAAATCCAAATTCATGGATATAATAGTCTTATCTGCAATATTTGCACTTTTTTTTATGAAAGTAGAAAATTTCTGGTTTCTATCGTGGCCGCATATGCAAATTAATGCAAAACACGGCAACAAAATAAGCCTGGAGCAGCCATTAAAGCTGATAAAAACATTGAGGCAATCATAAAACGATTGAAGACAGATAAAACTGCACTTTACCCATAGAACATCTGCCTTCGGGTTTCTTAGAAGGAAGACAGCTGAAAACAGCAGTCATGCATGGCAGACAAAAAAGAATATCAATTGGCAGACATTATTTTAGCCCCTATCCTCCAGGTGCAAAGTTGGCGACCAAAGGCATGGGGCTGCTGTCAAACAATAGAGAGAAACGCTTATTAAAAACGAGTTCGTAATCTGGCGATAGCGCTAACTTTAAGGGCAGTGACAAAAGTACCTTTTATGTTTTTTTTTTTTTTTTTTTTTTTTTTTTTGAAATTAAGTTTCAGGTAATTTTCATGCCATGGTTGACCAGGATTCTGAAGCAGAGCACGAAAAAATAATTTTAGATTATTGCTACTTTTTTTTTCTTCTTCCAGAAAATTGCATTGTTTTCGGATACAAATTCAAATTGCGACGGTTCATCTTTTTGCATTATAAAGATATACGTTTTTATAAACGGTTTTATTCTTTTAAAACCCTGTGTGTCAAGCGATTGAAACACGAAGCTTACAGATGTAACTGGGACAAATGACACAATTGATAAACTTTGTAAAAATAGAATTTTATTGGAAAAATCTGAAAATCGACATTTTGCAAAATATATTTATAACAGTTATTCGTTCAGATAAGCGAATGACCGTCGAGTAAGTTTATGAAAATAATACATTGCCTTAAGAAGATTATTCATATTAGTTAAAATTTTTATGCAAATGACTTAATACTCTAAATCATGTAACTAAATAGTATTTATAATAAAAAGCAAAAGGAAAAATAAAACTGGAAAAAATAATTATAAATTGAAAATAAGAAAAATAAATGCAATGGTATAATCAATATTTAAAAATATCGTATTGCATTGTAATTACTGTAGTCAAATTTTCAGGTGACACTGATGATTAGGATAAGGCATGTGGGGCCACACATATGATAATTTTAGTAATTCGATTATAAATTTGGCATGCTTAGTAAGTCCGTCAACATCCATCTATTCAGATACTAATAATACTGAAGCAGTCGAAGAGTTAAACTAGATCAGAAAGAATTTTTGTTCCAATTCTCAAGGTATTATTTTGGCTAATCGAATTCCATCGCAACAGTAGAAAAATGATTAAAAAGAACTGTCATTCTGCAGTTATTAATAGGACAATTGTACAGAGTGCAGTGCGTAAAATCGGCTCGTCGTTAAATTAATAGAATATTATGTTTCTTAAAGTTATTTGTTTATATTATATTTTCGCAGCAAAATCCTTGTGTCAGGCCCGTATTTTTTGAAAAAAACAGCGAAATCCATTTGGGAATCGAAGAGGAGTTTTATTCAAACTTTCCAGAATAGAAGCTTCAGTTGTGTTTACTTTCAGCAGGACAATGCAACATGCCGCAGTTTAAATCATGATTGCTTTGTGTGCTTGTGAGGTGTTTACACCTGAGAAGACGATCAGCGAAGGCTTGGTCTCCTCGGTCACTTGTGACTTTTACTTGTGGGGATTGTTAAAGGGAAGCGTAAACCCACACACAATTGAAGAATTCAGAGGATCCCGGATGTCATCCATAGCCTCATAGCACAAAAACTGATAATATATAAATCTCCTCCACTCATGTAGTGGGTGGAGGGCAATTTCAGCATCAACAGTGGAGGGGAGAAGGAGTAATCATATTTAATATATTATATTTTATGAGTTGACTTTAAGGGCAGGTTTCACGTGCCACATTCTGTATTAAGTTGAACAAGATTCAGTTCAATTCAATCAACAGTGGAGGGGAGAAGGAGTAATCATATTTAATATATTATATTTTATGAGTTGACTTTAAGGGCAGGTTTCACGTGCCACATTCTGTATTAAGTTGAACAAGATTCAGTTCAATTCAATCAACAGTGGAGGGGAGAAGGAGTAATCATATTTAATGCATTATATTTTATGAGTTGACTTTAAGGGCAGGTTTCACGTGCCACATTCTGTATTAAGTTGAACAAGATTCAGTTCAATTCAATCAACAGTGGAGGGGAGAAGGAGTAATCATATTTAATGCATTATATTTTATGAGTTGACTTTAAGGGCAGGTTTCACGTGCCACATTCTGTATTAAGTTGAACAAGATTCAGTTCAATTCAATCAACAGTGGAGGGGAGAAGGAGTAATCATATTTAATATATTATATTTTATGAGTTGACTTTAAGGGCAGGTTTCACGTGCCACATTCTGTATTAAGTTGAACAAGATTCAGTTCAATTCAATCAACAGTGGAGGGGAGAAGGAGTAATCATATTTAATGCATTATATTTTATGAGTTGACTTTAAGGGCAGGTTTCACGTGCCACATTCTGTATTAAGTTGAACAAGATTCAGTTCAATTCAATCAACAGTGGAGGGGAGAAGGAGTAATCATATTTAATATATTATATTTTATGAGTTGACTTTAAGGGCAGGTTTCACGTGCCACATTCTGTATTAAGTTGAACAAGATTCAGTTCAATTCAGTCAATTCAATCAACAGTGGAGGGGAGAAGGAGTAATCATATTTAATATATTATATGAGTTGACTTTAAGGGCAGGTTTCACGTGCCACATTCTGTATTAAGTTGAACAAGATTCAGTTCAATTCAGTCAATTCAATCAACAGTGGAGGGGAGAAGGAGTAATCATATTTAATATATTATATATGAGTTGACTTTAAGGGCAGGTTTCACGTGCCACATTCTGTATTAAGTTGAACAAGATTCAGTTCAGTTCAGTCCATTCAATCAACAGTGGAGGGGAGAAGGAGTAATCATATTTAATATATTTTATGAGTTGACTTTAAGGGCAGGTTTCACGTGCCACATTCTGTATTAAGTTGAACAAGATTCAGTTCAATTCATAGAATTGTATTTGATTTTTAAGTTATTTTTGTAATGTGAAATGCATGCTCTCCCCAAGGGGGGCAAAGTCAATTGACTTTTATTATCAGTTTATAACTCGCAAGTAAACTTATAAACCGATTAAGCTATCAATAGACGGTTTTGTTCTCAATTAATATACACACATTGCTTTATTTATTCACGCAAAAG
Source organism: Latrodectus hesperus (assembly GCA_037975125.1). Classification (NCBI taxonomy): domain Eukaryota; kingdom Metazoa; phylum Arthropoda; class Arachnida; order Araneae; family Theridiidae; genus Latrodectus; species Latrodectus hesperus. The sequence continues at coordinate 85,746,281 of CM075855.1, forward strand.
TTGATTCTCGTTAGTTAAATGCATATTTTCTTAGTTTAATAAACACATAAAAATTTAAAGGTACGTTGTTTCGTGCAACTCTTCTTTTTATAGCTGCTCAAAATTAAGGACTTCGGAAAAGATTTATTTTAATCTTAAATGCAATTAAGAGGGTCCACGCATCGCAGGCAGTGAAATAATTAAAAATATATGAACACAAAATGTTTGTAGAAAATCATGTGTAAAGAAAAATAAATGAAAATTGAAGAAAATAAAAAAAATATTGTAGAATTAAAATGATTCATTTCAATAAATAGTATTAATAAAAGCAACATAGTGATATGATTGGATAAAAAACAATGCATATTATCAGTATAATCCATGCCTTTAATCAAACAAGAATAAAAATGTGTATCCATATTTATTATTTGGACGGTATTTTTTTTCCAAAAACATGTAACACTTTATAGATTAATTCGCCTTTCCTGCAATTTCAGCACAAGAAAATTAATTCGTCTAAGTCTGAACATTGCGCATCCTTGAAATCCATTTTAAATCATCCTTACATAAACTTTAAACTGTGGAGCTGAACTGTTTCTTTCTTTTCTGTTTTATATATATGAGCTTCTGCTCCAATGAGAACTTGATAGTTTTCAGGGTTTCATCGTTTGCAACACATATAAACAACCCAAGATCTATGGAAAAGAATTCACACACAATGGATGTTCAAAAGCTTTACTATTGCTCTGAGGTTTCAAAATATTCCTGCCCAAGGAATATCAAGATCAGCTCCCGTAGAATTACACTTTTCGAAGTAGAATATCACTGGTTCGATATCAACCACTCACTTTTGAGTAGCCAGTTTTTTTTAATGATCGATCAAAGGCCTTTTCTTGCACACGAAGGCTTACTAGGCAGAAAAACTATAGTTCCACACAAGCCACTACAAATATCTAGGCCAGAGATGGAACACGCTATTGATAAACCGCTACTCATTACTGAGTAACGAGAAGGGACATGCATAATTCTGTTACTTTTAGTACTTAAATTTCGAAATACTAATCCTCTTTTTATAGATACAAATGTAAATACCTTTACCGTTTTTGCACCTTTAATCGAAACGATGAAAAAATTGGCTACAGATACTGCTAAGCGATATTTAACTGTTGAAAATTCTATTATACATGTGTCAACACCCCATTACATTGAAGTCATTAATTCTTATAATTTTTTTTTATTTAAACTCTAGTCAAATTAATTTCACAATAATCCACTAGCACATTGTGTAATTTTAATGAGATGTAAAACTACACATGGATTAGCGTGCTACTATTTAAAGAAGCATAATTAATGAAGGGCTAATCATAATTTTAAAGTGTGATGATTTGGAAACGCACTTCACATTTAATTAAACGACTCATTTTAATTAAATGCTCATATTAAAAGACTAAAAGGAAATAAATAATGAAAAAATATTAATTAGTTCATGTTTATCAATTATGAAAATAAGGATGCGGAATTGAACATTACTATCCAATATTTTTTGTATTAAATTTTTATGCAGAAAAAAATAAAAATCATTTTTAAATATATTTTTCATGTTTCTACTTTTTTCCTCAATAGAATCCTTTTTTAGGAATGAAAAAAGGAAATAATTATTTAGCTCTCGGAACGAATGTTTTTAATCAGTCCAAAAAATACCTCTGTTTATGTTTAATGAAAAATAAGAAAAAAAGATAATCATAAAAATACTTCTGCGAAGTGTTTAATTAATAAGAGTAACTATCGAGACTTATTATTAAACGAATCAAGATGGAAGAAAAGTACAGATTTTTTTCTTCGAATTTTATTATTTTTCAGGAAAAACAAACTAATTACTCTCTCATAAGGTTAATAAAATCTGAGATTTCAATCTTTTTAAAATATTCTTACATTTTTAGTAAAGATTAGGCAAATTAAAAAACATTATTTTAAGATTTTATTTCTAAATTATAAAAATTTTGGAGGAGAAATACTCTATCGATTTATGGGAGGAATATTCTGTTAAAGAGATTCTAGTTTCTAAAATTATCTCAATTTCTAAGGAATATTTTAAATGAGATATTAAATATATTTTTTTATTTCTTTTATGCGGAATATTTCATATTTATTAAAAAATCAATGGGAAAAAATTACAGTAAAAATATAAAGGAAATAATTTTCAAAATCTCAATGCAAAATATGCAGCTAAAACTATAAAGATATGAATAAAAATTTAATAGAGACTTATTATTTTAATTAATTTATGAATTTTAATTTTAATAACTTGTTATTATTTCTTTTGCCAAACATGTGGTGCATGTGATTTTCTGAAAAGAATCTTCAACCTACTTCAAAGAATTTCATTATTTCATAACTTATTCAAATTTATGGAATTTATTTGAAATGCAGTTGTATGACGCGAGAGAGAGATAAGGTTTTCAAAATTTATAATGTAGGCTTTGTAGTTAAGTAGAATTTCCTCATCATAAAAATGTTATTTTACTAAAATTTTACAAAAAATATAATGCAGTTCGTCGTTTACAAAGTAATATGATATTCTTTTTAAGAATACCGATTATGTATTATTGTTAGAGGGGGAAAATAGTTGAATCTTTATAAAATTACTTTAATTTTAATATAAACTGTATAATTAAAAGAATTCCGTTATAAAGGAAACCTTATTTCGTTGAAATTATCTGGCTGTAACATGTGAGACTCTTTATTAAAATCTCCTGCAGACATTCAATTTATGTTAATGAGAGAGAAAATGACTGAATTTCAAATCAGTTTTATAAAGTTGTAGAATTTGAGCTTCCTAAAGCACCTGCCTTTAACCGCGCGTCTGGTTCCGACATCTGCGCTTCACTTCACTTCACTTTTCCGCAATACATATGCAGAAGACTAGTTTACTTAATTTAGAATAAAAAGGAAAACACATTTATACACTCTTTTGCACTGAATTACATAACTTTATTTACCAATCAATCAAATAAAAATATAAGTAAAGGATATTTAATTTCAGAAAATACTGATTTCGGTTTGGTTGAAAAAAGCGAAACAGATATCTTATAAGCAAATAGAAGCGAGAATGATTTTGAATAGCTTAAAATGATATTAGATACTTGCATATATCGAATCTTTGCTGACGAAATGGTCTGCTTATTTTCTAGAGGGAAATGAAAAATAAACATGAGTTAGGATTCATCTTGTACAATGTACACAGTAACTATTGATGAATTGGTATTAATAACTTGCATACTGAAATGAAGAAAAAAAAGAATGAGAATAGCACGAGTACAGAATTGTAATAAAAACGTTCCGATTAATGCATTCAATTTTCATGGGTCTAAAAAGGTCTGCTAAATTGTATAGAAAACGTATAGGCAATCGCCATGTTTTTCGTTCTCAGCTGTCTTCTTCTCGAAGTGAAAGTATCTGATTATATTCAAAAATAAAAACACAATGTTGCGAATACAAACTAGGCCTAGAATCTAGCTTATTTTGATAAATTTCTAAGAATTTCATGTTAAAAAAACACTGCATTTATATAAGCAAACAAAAACCAAATTAAAAATTAATTAATAATTTGATTAAAAAACTCAATTCGAAAATAATTCAATTAAAAACCTTTACAATTAAATTTATTACTCTTCTCAGAATCAGTCGTGTTTAAGTTAAGTACGATCATTTAATATTACAACGGCGTTATATGTTGACATTGTTGGAATTTATGTATCCCATAAAAATTGCATACATAAAATCTTATGGAAAATGACCGCAGTTTAACAAATTTCCCTGTTCAGAAAGATATTTTTAAAAAGCAAATTGATGTAATAGCATTTCACTTAAATTACAAAAATAAGGCTATCGAGTCAGAATATTTTTTAATTATGAAAATATGTAAACACAGAAATCCTATTGTGGAGAAGATACTATCTTTTCTAATATCCGGAATTATATAATTAATAAATTTTCAACAAGTGTGTTTTCCTTCGAATATACTATATGCGAATTAAAAATTCATTTTGAAAATATTCTTAGCAAAATGTGTCTCACCAATATCCATTCTTCTTTAAACTAGACACATTATAAGTGATAAGAAATCCCAATACACAAATATTTCCAACAATAACAACATTGTTAGAATAAATATTTCGAATAATAGTCTTTTCATTCGGAACGATATTGGAATGAAAAATCTTAAAAAGTTCTAATTTTTTTTAAAAAATTCTTCGGAACAAAAAATGTTACCCATTTCTGTTATTTTAGAAAACGCACATTGAAAATAAAAAATATTAATAATAAATAATATATTTCCAACAGTAGTATGTTTTCTTTCGAATACTGTATTGGAATGAAATTCCTTCGAACCTATTTATTTTTTGAAAATTCGGAACAAAAATGTTACCAATTTCTGCTATTATGAAATAAAGATTGAAAATATGAGAAATGCCAAAAATACATAATAAATACACACAATTTTTATTTTTCGGATTTTCCATAAGAATATTTCAATCGTTAAAACGTACTTATCTTTATTTTTTTTTTTAATTTTTGGAACCAAAATATATGACTAATTTTTATTATTCTTAAAAGATAAATACATACGTATATCGAAAATAGTAAGCAATTCCAATGATACATAAATAAAATGTTTTCAATAATAGTGTATTTTGCTTTGAAACTATCGAATGAAAATCCGTACGACATACTGATTATTGTTATTTTTTGAAAATCTTAGAGTAAAAATATTACAAATTTCTATTATTCTGTAAAAATACACGTTAAAATGATAAGAAATCCCAGTAATACACAATTAATAAATTTCCAAGAATTGTGTATTTATTTTCGAATACTATATATAGGAATGAAAATCTTTAGAACGAATTTTTTTTTCGAATATCTCTTTCAGAACAAAAATGTCGCCTATTTCTATTTTTCTTTAAAGTATACGTTGTAAATGATACGAAATCCCAATATAGTTAATATATTGGGATTTCAGTTAATATATTTATAGATAGTTAATATATTTATAATCAATAATAATATTTAATAACATAAATGTATTTTCCTTCAAATCCAATAATGGAATGTCCTTAGATAATACTTATTTTTGGAAAATCTTTCTGAGAACGAAAATGTCGCTTATTTCTATTTTTCATTAAAATTCACGTTAAGAATAATAAGAAATCCCAATTGTGCTAGTGAGATGAATAAAATTGTTTACTTAGAAACATATCGTCATTGAAATATTGATCACAGAGGAATACATCATCGCAAGTTTTTAAATTAGATATTTTTTTTAAAACCGAATAAAATTCCTTGAAAAAGAAAATTAAATACGTAATTAAAAATGAAGAAAGCAATGTTTGATAAGAGTCATCTAAATTAATGAGAACACTATTTATAGATGGAGGAGCTGAAAAGAATGAACATAAAGATAACCCCTATTCGAATTTAGTAATTAATCATCAAATGAGTAGTGCATTGTTTATCAGATGCGACGTTTGAACTCGAGAAAATTAAGAAGAGCTACTTTACATTTCAAAAGCAAAATAATGAAACGTGATGCGGTTGACAGTTAAAAGATAATAATCTCGACTGGTATGTTCTTAAGAAGGTCAGAGGTGTGGAAGAAAGTTCTTCTCGCCTTCGTTTTTATCCGCTTAGTATTGCTGCTGTCATACAGATAAGCGTAACAGTTTGGGACTTAATATTCACAACATAGAAATTGCGTCTCATTGCTTTTATGCGCCGATTGTTCAGCGAAGAACATGTCCTTGAATTTGTGCGTTACATGAAAAAAATATTCAGGAATGACCAGTCGTTTCATAGAAGATATTTTAGTGAAATGTTTTTGGGTGATTTGTTTTTTTTAAAGTTTGGATTTTGTCAGACTAATATTTTAAAATTGTGGATTTAAGATTTCGTAATAATCGTTTCGTTAAAATAATTTGTTAAAATGGTAAATATATCCAGAACATGACTTATGTCGGGGCAACGCCTCGGATCCACAAATTGAATTTAAAGTTTATTTTACGTTGTGCCAATCGAATAGAATCGGTTGCCAAATTGAATTTGAAGTTTATTTTAAGTTGTGTCAATCGAATAGAATCGTTTGCCAAATCGAATACAAGGTTTATTTTACGTTGTCAATCGAATAAAATCGCTTGCCAAATCGAATACAAAGTTTATTTTAGGTTATCAATCGAATAGAATCGTTTGCCAAATCGAATACAAAGTTTATTTTTGGTTGTCAATCGAATAGAATCGTTTGCTAAATCGAATACAAAGTTTATTTTACGTTGTCAATCGAATAGAATTGTTTGCCAAATGAATGAAAGGTTCATTTTTGTGAAGGAGAAAGTGAACCCCAAAGAAGTTTTTGTCTTGGACTCCCAATTAGGCTAAGTTGGGGCTTAAATAGTCGATATTTAAAAATATTCACAATTTATTTAAATATTATGTCTATTATGTTTAAAGGAATATTTTCTTAAATAATTACAACAAACTTAGCAAGTAACAATTCGCGATACTTATGAGTACAGCATTTCAAATTTGCAGAGGAACAGAGTTTACTTATATTTTCAAATAGGGAAGGCTGACTTTATAAAATTACATGCTCACTCAGTGTTTAAACCAGACAATGATAGAAAAATTAAATTATTTTTTTAAACTTTTAATAAATATTATTTTAAAATTGTTTTTATAATAAATTTCTGTAAAATGCTAAAATGCTCATCTAACAGATTTAGACTGTTTAGGGCAAGAAACTTGATATACAATAAGTAAGATGTTTATCAAGGTATCTTATCTAGAAGCAAATAACAAAAATAAATAAATAAATGCATTTTGAATTATTTATTCAACGTGATACACTATTCATTCTTTTGAAAACTATATTTTACATCATATACTGCATATTTAATAACCTTACCATATTATAATAATTATGAAAACATGACACAATGAGCTTTAATAAAAAAAATAAGCGAAAGCTTTTCCTCTAATTGAAGAGATTATAAGCAATTTTCACCGTTCCTATCTATGGAATTGGGTTAAAGTGTTTGTATATAAATTAACTTCGAGAAAATAAATATATTAAACAAATAATTTACATTTTTAAAATCTGCAGAGAAATTATTCTAAAGCATATTTGCTGGAATATTTAAAATAAGATTAATGTGTATTGTATTAAAAATGATAAAATTACAGAATATTGTAATACTTTGTTCCACAATTTCAGTTTCTACAATATATAATTTCATAATTGCAGAGATTTATTTTTGTTATTTTAGTTCGAAAAAAATACTTAAAAAACAGTTATTATTCACCATTTTATAAATACTTTTCAGCATTTTTTGAAAGTTTTATTTTGAAAATTTACAATATTCAAGAGAATTTTTATTTCATGCAATTTACACTATGCTGACAAATTACAGCAAAACTAATTTGTTTTATACTGCTTATTTGGCTTAAACTCGGTGTACATACCAATTAATTAGTTCAAAGAAGAGCTGAGAAATCTTCTTGAAAACATCCCATTTTAAAATGTTCTTTGAAATTTCTGCAACTACGAAATGGAATATTTTCAAAGAAATTTTGTCGTCGCTGGAAGAATATTTTTCAATTCATTAAAAAAATCGCTCAAAGTACACAAAAAGTATAATTTGCTTCAAATATTCCAGGTTTAAAATTTAAAGCCGTTTCATCTTTAAAATTTAAAAAACTAAATCTTAAGAATTCATTTAAGATTTTAAGATTTAGTTTTTTAAATTTAAAAGGAAATTATTTCTTTAAAGGGAAACAGCAATTTTTTTGTGTTTAACGAAATATTATGTCTTTTTTACCTAAACAAACTAATTTATGTTAAAATAAAAGTACACTGCAATATTATTTATATATAATTGATATTTTTACCCTTTCACTATTTATTTCTATCATAAAGCGAAGAAAGAATATTCCAATTAAAAATTTGCAAGAAATCCGATTGGCTTACATAAACAAAAGAAACCTTTAAAAAAGCATTTTATCTGAAGCTAAAGTAGCTCTTTTTCCTTACATCCTTTTTTCCTAACGCGCGCAGATATAATCGAGTTTTACAAATACTTGGGAAGAAGAATTGTGTTTATTTTTACAACGGAAGAAAAATCCGCAGTTAACACTGTTTCAACTTTTTCTTACAAAACTCAGGGAAAAAAAAATTCTTAATGCCATGGATAGAAGAGTCAAAACTTTTCGCCTCTGTTGATTCGGCAATTGGAGCGTGCCATAAAAACTTCCACTCGTAGTTGTTTTTAACCGCAACGTTCTTTTTTTAAATAGCATACACAATTGTCTTTTAACACATGTCTGTAAAAATATAAATAAAGCCATAGGTTTAATCAAAAGTAAAAAAATTCAAAATAAATTAAATTTCCTTTAAAAAAGCTGTAAATTCAAAGTAACATTAAATAATTATTTTTTCTTCACAAGATTCAAATTGTTAATTTTCAATCAAGTTTGTAAAAATGACAACTTTTCAAAAATATTTCGTATTGATAAGTAAATTATAGACAAAACCAGTGAAAAAAATAGTTCAAAAATTGGAATACAGTAAATAAAATTGATTAATAATCATTATCATTGATTATTAAATATCATTAAATATTTAAAAATTATTCGCTTGAATAGATGAAATATGGTTATAAATTAAATTTCTATGAATTCATATTTAGGTACATCAAATAAAATACATAATTTTGCTTAAGACTGATGTCAATTTTCATCGAAAATGTTCTAATATAAATCAACTTTTTACTTTATAACAGTTCCTAAAAATATTTTTAAAAAAAATTACTAGTCATAATTAATCAATGCTCCCAAGAAATAATAAGGTTTCTCCAATATTCTTTTCTGATAAAATGATCATCACAAAATAATTATTAAACGTTAACATGGAAAAAAGTAAAATATTAAAAAAATGATGTTGAGAACAGCAGGGGGCTCCAAGGATTTCAAATCGACTTTAAAGCAAAAGATTATTGCAAAATAAAATTACGTCTGAAAATGGTGTTCTAAATTTTTAACGAGTTTTGTGAAAAAACTCGAGCTTACTCAATGCGAGCTATAAGCCTACGAGCATAAAGCTCCAAAACTGTTTCTGACATATTACTACAACTACTAAAATTAAGAAAATATTACACTACGAAGCATAAGATTTTTGATAATTTCCTGTAATTTGAATTTGTTCCCCGGCACTTTAATTATTTTCAGTAATTTAAATTGTAAGCCGACCACTTTAAAAGACAAAAGTTGCAATTCAACGAACTTCACGGTTAAAGTTTCTTCAATATAAAAAAGATTTTAAGCGTTTGGTTGAATCCTTTTAAATTCTTGAAATTATCAATTTCAAGTAGAAAAAAATTGTTTAAAAAATAAGTGTTAAAAATCTTTAATTTTTGTCTTATTTATGTGGCACTTCATCGAACGATTTGAAGTTGTATGAAACAATAGTTCTACAAAAAGTAAAGTTCGCCGCTACAGGATATAAACAACTAAAGTTTTAATGATAATAGGAAGAGGAGAAAAAGCTGCTAAGATAAGAAACTTGAAAAAAAAGTTTCTTTTTTCTAAGATAGGGGTCAAGGATGGAATTGATTGTAAATTTCTTCCTTTATTATTCACGTCCTTCATTTTTTTTCATGGGTTTTTTAGACATGTTAATGAAATAATAATTGTATTAAAAATTCTTCATTAAATGATGAATAATTGAATGTGACATACGTACATCGAATCTCTTATGATAAAAAAAGATGCTAGCATTAAAAAATAGAAATTTCATTAAAACTAATTGTACTCTAAGATAGCAATTATGAATGAGAAAGTTATTACGCGCTTTACAGAATAAAACAGGAAACATTAATTATAATTAGTCATAATAACGTAATAATAATTTGGTTATAAAATTCTCATCATTTTTATTTATACAGAATGGTTATACTGTCTGCCTCTTTCTGACTGCTTTTATATTTTCGATTCTTTCTTATCTTTTTATTTACTTACATTTAATATTTATCTTCTTGAATAACATAAATAATACAATTTATCAGAAATCATTATACAATTCATAATTATATATATATATATATATATATATATATATATATATATATATATATATATAGTTTAAATGCATAATAATGATATAAAAATATATAAATACTTAAAGTAAAACATATGAACGGATTTTTCAAATTAAACGCATATTTGAAAATAATTTTTAAAAAAAGAATAAGTATTACATAAAAAATATCATATACTATTTCAATATTCATTAAAATTCTTATCATATGCTTATTGGTTATAACATCTCTGATTCAAATATATACATATAATTAAAATTAATAGAAGTGTTACACAGTCTAAAGTTCTGAAAACTACTTAAAGGTTTTAAGGAATACAGAATAGAATTTAAATTTATTTGCAAAAGAAGATTAATACTGCAAAATGAAAATTAACTATGATAAAATTATTTAATATTAAATATATATAAGAAAGGAAAATGAAAAACTAAATAAAAATTAATTATAAAATTAATTATTTAATATATGATATATCTAAGAAATAATGCATCCAAGGAAAAAGTTTATCGATAGCAATTATTAATTTTGAGCTTAATTGATTGAGACTGTTAATGTCTTGACAATATTATTATAAAAATAATTTATGTAAAAATATACACTAAGTATAAAAAGTTTTGTATTGTGGATATTTTATGATTTTCAAAAGATTTATATGATTTTTAGTATTAAATTTGTGATACATTTATTTTAAAGAAAAATATTAAATCCCATTCAAAATCGATTATAATTTAAAACAAATATTAAAAAATTTATTTGGCAACAAAAAATAAATAAATAAGGAATAAAAGAAAAGACCATATATTTTTTCAAAATTTTTATTAATTTGTGTGCGTGTGTAAGTGAAAATAAGCATTTTTTTTGGAAAGCTTATTTATATTTTCGCTATAAAATATTTAAATTAATAAAATAATCTTGCATACATGCCTCTTTGTGGCACATTTCAATATGTGTAAGCCATATTTTATCCATTTGGAATAAGCTAATAAATTTATTTTGAATGAATAAAATGCTATATATTCGGGATCATTTGACTAAATTATAGTACACAATTCACACAGTAATATTTATTTTACAAATATTAGGGAAGAGAAAATTTATATTTGCTAACATTTTTGATTATATGTTAACACAACTCAACTCAGCGTTTTATGGAATAACAATATTTCCTATAATTACATAGTGCGAAATGAATTATTTGAAGGTTACACAGAGGTAAATAAAATTTGAAGGGTACTTGATGAATTTTTTCCCCTTTTATATACACACGAAATAATAATCCACATGAATTATACACCCACAAAAATTATATTCACAACATAAATTCTGAAAAAATTAAAGATAAGCACTGAATAATTGCTTAAATGAATTATATATGTATCACTTTTTTGCATATGTTTATATATCACTTTTTGCATATATATATAATGTTTCAAAAATATAAGCAATTTATTTATACACGTTTCAGTTAATTTTAGTAATATGTCTTGGTAACGGAGCTCCAAAAAATATATGGAAATAAATATTTATTAATTGAAAAAATATTACTTTAACATTCTTTTATGAAAGAATTGGAATTTTAGGGGTTTAAAATTCCAATTGGTACGTCAGAAGCATTTGACGTATCTTTCTTAAATTTCAATATGAGGACAAACCTTTCAGAAATGAAATCAAATATTATTTTATCATAGAATTAAGTAAATTTATTTTATCACTTCTATGGAAAATTTCAACTTCTATTAATAGTACTTTTTTTTAAACACGTAAGTGTTATTAAGTAAAATAATATCGATTAATATTTTTTAATCGTCTCAAAATTAAAAAATATTAATCGATATTATTATTATTTTCTATTAAATTTCACCTTTTCCGGTAAGATAAATGTTATTTTAAAGTATGAAAAATGTATTATGATGTGTTAAAATAAAGAATCATTTTAAATTTTTTCGCCCATATCAAGAAACAACTGTTAAATAATTATTTTATCATGAAGGTTAAATTTTATAATATAACTAAAATCAAATAATTTCAAATTATGTATGAATAAAAATATATGATACAAATTTATTTCTGGATCGCATAAAAAATAATATCAGATATTAAAAATTCCTTCTTTATACAGGAAAGAAAGATCTGAAAATTAATTCGAATTATTAGTCTTAAAAATTATATCAGGTACAAAAATCGATTATTTGTAGGCAGAAAGATTCATATAAAATAAAGTAAAGAACATTCATGCAAAAACTTTTTTATTGAAAATAATTGTGTGTTAAACTAAAACGAAAAGTATAAAAATTAAAACGGTTGTGGCGCCATCTATCGGGTTAGTAAGAACTATAAAAATTTAATTAAAATGATGTTTATGTGTTAAGGTTTATTGTTAGAAAATATAGAATGACGTAAAAAATATAAAATTAAATTAAACATGTGACGACTTACCTTACAAACATTTCGTGGCCATCCATTGATATTTGTTGGTCCTCAGTATCCGGTGTTTGCGGGGGCGGTTCGCCGCTAACTGAAGATTGTTGTGAAAGAGTTGGTGTTCTGAAAATAAGAAAAAACATTTATAGTGAAAATTTTTCTTTGATACAAATTCCACTTATATATATATATCACACTTGTTTTTATGTTAATTATATAGAACAGGGATATGGCGAACCTTTTTTGATGTCCGTGCCACAAAGTCATAAAAATTCTTTTTTAAATAGGCAATGTGCCACAATAAAATTTCATTCGAAATGTTAGCGTGGTGAAACTATAAGTAAGTATAATTAAATAAATAAATAAAAGCAATTCTTCTTTAAACAATATTTTATTAATCAATAATTTACAAAAAGCAATATGCTAGAAAATAAAATTCACGTTAAAAACAATTGTTTTTAATATGATTTTTGTTGCTGTACACATGATAAAGATTTAACATCAGGTTCATGTTTATTTAATTTCAACAGTACGCATGCGGCTCTACTTATCCGTCATTCTATACCTATATTTATTTTTTATAAAATTTAATTCTGAGAATAGAACTTCACATGCCCACGTGGATAAAAATATTGATAAAATTGCCTTCGCTAATATTTTTAAACAATAAACGTGTCAGGAATTGAATTCCATGTATTTTGATTTTCATCTTCTGGAATTATATTTATTTTATCCAATAATCGATTACTTTTAATAATTTCTAAATCATTTCTTAAATCAACAAATTTTTGGTTTAATATGGTTTTTGACTAAAATTCAACTCATTCCATTTCTAATTCATTAAAATTTAACCACTCAAAGACTTTTTAATTAAATTTTTCAAATGGCATTGTATAAGGATATAAAACAAATTTTAAATTTTCTTCAAATTCTTTAAACTGCGTAAATTTTGCAGAAAATTCCTGAATCAGATTGAATTACCACTGAATATTTTTTCGTTAAGGAACTCTTTATTTGGATTTTCGTGACTGTCACTTTCAGGGAAAAAAATTTTGTATTCGGAAAATATTTATATGAATTTGAAGGAATATCGCGATTAAAAATCTGTAATGTGACTTCGAACGCTTTGATTAAGTCAAACATTATCATGACTGTTTCATTAACATCTTATAGTTTTATGTTTAATTCATTTAAGTGAGAGCATAAATCAGTGAATAAATTTAACTTTGCCAGCCATTCTACATCCAATAATTGATTGTATTGGTCAATAAATGTTCTCATTATTTAGAAATAATCTTATATATTTCCTCCTAAAATTCTACAAATATTTGCAAAACATTTCCATGGCTTCACCAGCGTACATTATTGTACAAAAGTGAGCTATTGTACAACAAGTTTACTTCGTTTAACAATTCTTGAAATTTTCTTTTATTTAGTGCCCGTGCTGATGTAAAATTGTTTTACTAATTTTGTTACAAAACTCAAAATATCATCAAGTATTTTTAAACCTATTTTGGCACATAACGCTTGTTGGTGAATAATGCGCTGAAAAGCAAGAATTGTGAGTACAATACGTTTTGTAAATAAATTTATAAATCCATTTTTTCCCGTCCAGTTAAGCAGCAGGTACCATAAGTTGTAACTGACAATTTTAGAAGGACATATTTCTCTTTTTTCCAATGCATCTATAACTGCATTACAGATGTCAAATCCTTTTGTTGTTGTTGTTAATGTTGATAAACTCGTTAACACTTCTTTAATATTGTTTTAAACAAAAAATGTACAAAAATTGATAAGCGAACAGAGCCTGTTACGTCGGTGGACTCGTCAAGTCAAATGGATATGAAATCGCAACTATATGAATTTTTTGTTGAAAATTTTCCACCATTTTAAAAATTCTGTCTTTCACTGTAATCCTAGCTATCGGTATGTCTTTAATTCTTTGGTTAATTTTTTCTTTGTTTTCGAAATCATCGAATAAGTATGGTGCACATTGGAGCAATCTTTAAAAATTCGCCTTCATAAAAAGGTTTCGCATATTTAGGAATAGTTTTTGAAACTTGATAATTAGCAGCAGTGGTGTTTGATTGAATTCCAATATATTTCATTAAAGAAGTAGTTTGAGCATTTTTATTTTTTAAGGCCCGTGATCTATACTCCTTTTGCTCTTCTACACTTCGATCGAGAAGAAATTCATGGTTCGTTTCATAATGCCGCTTTACTGAAGATGTTCTACAGACTACAGTTTTAGAACATAATATACAAATTGCTTTACTATCCTTTTCAATCCTACAGTATCTATCGGTCCACCAAGCTTGAAATTCTCTGCTACTACATGTTTCGGATAATTTTGATTTCTTCATTGAACTAACCATAGTAAGAAACTCTAAAAAAATATATTTTAATAATATTGTTATAAAATAAATTTATTCAGCATTCTTTTGCAAGAGCATATTTCGTCACATATTAAAGTGCTAAAAGTATTACCAACACAAAAAAATAATAAATATAATTCAAAATAATTTTAATAATTATTTCTATATTTTATTCACAATATTAAAATATTTTATTGTTCAAAAATAAGCAAATTAAATTATAAGTTTAGTAACTTTTAATACCTTAAGGTTGTTACAGGTTAAAACTTCAGTCGTGACGCAATATGTTCTTTCAAACGAATGTAGAATATAAAATATGAAATAATATTTAAAAATATTTACCTAAAAATAACACTATATCTATTTACAATAAACGGTTCTATTTTTTAATAAGTCACTGATGTTTCAAAGATGACGGTTTACTAAAAATGACTAATGCAGTCTGTCGTCTGATTCGAGCGCTGTGCCGGCAACAGAATGCAATAACACCAGAAGGCGAAAATGAATACGCAAAAATTTTCATCTATTTTGCATCTTCATATACTTCGCGAGAATTCATGCGAATTTATATAATAAAATGTGTAATTTGACTGTTCTAGTCAACATACTATAAGATAGGTATTCAATACTACAAATTTATATCATAAATTATAAATTAAGTGTAGATTAATATTTAATTTTTATTCATTTCAATCAAAAAAGATAACTTATAAAAAAATATTGTTTTTGTGCGTGCCATCAAATTTTTCAAACGTGCCACTTGTGGCACGCGTGCTATTGGTTCGCCATCCCTGATATTCATCCATTGCGAAATTGCGAATTTGACTGTGTGTGCAATTACATGGAAAATGCTTTTTTTCCCCAAGATTAAATTATTTCCACTTTTATTTTTTATAAAACAATAAATTGAGTTTTTTAAAGCATTTTTCATGTTTTACGGATTTATCTAATTATCATAAAAATAATTCTCAATTTTAAAAGCAAAATTTAAAATAGAAATTTTTAAATATGAAACCAAAAATTTAAAAATGAAAAACTTAATTAAAATTAAAGGTAATTTTTAAATTGTTGAAACATTGGTTGCTAATTATATATAATCACAAGTAAGGAGAATGTGCTTAAAAATACTATTTAAATTTATTATAACTAGGGAGGAAAATAAAAAACTTGAAAATATGGCTATGAATTTCTGTTTCAGTTTTTTTTAAATAATAATTCTTTTAATTAAAATTTTTTTTCCTAAAATAATTTTTTAATTAGTTTTACAAAAACTAATTTTTTAAATTTATTGTTGCCAGGATGGACTGAAACATACTTTTCATAAAGAAATACACTTTGTATTTCTTTATGAAATACAAAGTGTACTTCTTTATTATACAGTATTTATTATACATTTATTTTACTATAATTATTGATTTATAACAGTCAATCAAATAATTGAAAGATGTAAATTACTGAAACAATTGGAAACCTTAAATTTAACGCAACAAATTGGCTTCTCATTATGTAATTATTAATAATTAACACGAGTGACTTAAGCGTTTTATAATAAAAATAATTAATATTTCAAAATCTTTATTAAATATTTTTTTTGTCAAATCTGCTTAAATGTTTTTTGATACATGACAAACATACGGTAAGTGTGTTTGTGTTACCTGTTCTTATTTTACACAAATTAAGCTTTATTAACCATATAAAGTGGTTGTTTCTTTCCTTCCAGCGGAGATCATGATTACACCACTTTATAACAACTCTCACTGGTTTAAAGTAACGTTAGACAACGTTTCATCTACGTCACATAGTATGGAGACGGCGCCGTCAATCCGACTTGTCGATGAATTTTCTGCCTGACTTCAAATTGTATTCCTCGAGATGCAGCAAACAAGGCGAAGTTCACTATGGAATGTCTGAGAATATTATCGAAGCTCATTTTGTACATAAAACGATTTCTTATAAAAGGACAAAAGCATCGGTTTGAGAAGCCGTTTCCCATTGATCAATCAATTGATTGATTGATTGATTTATTCAACAGATTGATTGATTTATGATCGTGTTGATTCACGTTGTTAAGAGAACAAAAATAAAAGCAAAATGAAAGAGACAAAATATTCACTTTATGGTTAATTTAAAAGGCAAAGAAGATTTAAAATTTTAAAAGATTTCATTGATTAACAGAATTTTAAATTAATAATTGCAACATTTGTTGTTGTTGTTGTTACTTATGACACTTGGACAAGCCAAGCTCGCTATGCCTTTGGCTATGCGAATTTAAGTCAATAGGGAGCGTCTTTCGTTTCAATCAGAACACCACGAAGGTGAAAGCACGAAAGGCACTCTAATAAGATGCCTCGTAATTTTGAACCACGGTCAGGTGACGAGGTCACACCTGAGCTGGCACCCTCCTCTCCCCATCCACGCCACACCAGCGGAAGGACTTTGGACGTCACATATTAACGTGGACACGTCCCCAACCCACGGAGTTCCAGCAACCCAGTGAAGGAGAGTACACAGTGGTCACCCTCCCAACCACTGCCCGAGGCAAATGATGCTTCACTTTGCTGAGCTTACGGGAAGCGGCGTGAAGCTACTGAGCCACTGGAGTAACATTTGTAAGCCATCTCTTTTAAATCTTTATGTCTTGCTTACGCCAACATCAAATTTTAAATTTACACCGCGTGATTTTTTAATTTTTTTAGAATATGAAACTTTAATTTGAATCAAGTACCATATTTCCTGTTTCTACATACGTGATATATCTGTTTACGGCAATGCAATGTGCAGGAAATTAAATGCAACGTATGAATATCATCCTGCATTTGTATGCATCTAATTACAGAATAAGGAAAATACAAATGATTGTTTCTCTCTGTACATTCTTCGTCTCTCAAGTCACCCTTTCTCACACAACTGTACCTGTGAACCACATCTACCAATGGAAAACAAAATTAGACCGTTGAACGGCAAACTAATCACCAATAAACATGTGTTATGTTATCAAAGAACCATTAAGTTTTGTAAAAATAAAGGTACATAATATTTACTTTGCCTTTTGTTCAAAACGCTATTTTATCGAACAAATTATGGCCTTACATGTAGATCAATTAAAAAATTATCTAAGGAATTTATTAAATATTTAAGTCTGGACTCCTTTTTCAATGCATTACCTATCGGTGGCTTATTTGGAAAATCGAAAACACGCTCATTTTATATGATGTCATACATATTTTTTCTGTATCCCCAATGGTTACGCATAGATGAAAACGCTTAAAATGTGGGAAAGACCGTTCTTGAAGTGAACAAAGTTCCGTAACGTTTGTGCATCAGAAAATCAGTACAGTGAGCTATACTAAGCGGATTTTATTTATATAGGATTATTCGTTAAATCCCACTCTTACATTAATTTTTAAATAATGTTAAATTATAAAAGCTTTAAATTAAAGTTAAAACAAGAAAAATTGGTATAAAAATAATGTTTAATTCATAACAAAAAAAGATGCCACACAAAAGTAGCTCGCTGAAAGATGTTTTGGATGAATTTTAAGTTCATTGAATTAAATATTGATCATTATTTCGAAGACACACGAATAAGAAAAGCAGTATTTGTTAAAACATTTCGTAATTTCGTTAGCTATTAGCTGATAGAGAGAGTAGAATCCCGCCTTTCATACAGAAAAATTACTATATTATGACTTTCAGGTTAATGTTAAAAAGATAGAGTGAATTAATGTTAATCCTATTAACTTTTTATGCTTCATGTTGAGAAAAAAATGCTATCATAATCTTGGCGAAATTCCATGAGTGGTGATTTTCGCCTTAAACTCATAGATTTCGAACAAATAAACAAATGGCGAAGAAACATTTTTGTAATTAATGAATAAATAATACGCCAAGATAACGCCAACTATAAATTAATTTGCTTCAAAGAAGTTTTCAGAAGCGATGGTTTACTAATATTACCAAAACCTTTTATTAGAAGTGACCAAATTTAATTTATGACGTAATAGACATTTTACATGCTTCATTACTGGGAAGCTCCTCTAAGTCGTCTGTAATTTAGTTACCAGGTGGCTGACTTCCGGAAAAGCCCCAAAGAAAATTAGATTTTCAATGCTTCGACTTCAATAAAGGATTTTTTACCTCGTATTAGAAAGTTTTTTACATTTATTTTTTGGCTTCTTTTTATTATCTGAAAGCAGTTGGAACTTATTTAGATTGAAGTCCTGTAACTTTGAACAAGATTAATTTACATAAAAAAAATTATATTGCTTATTATTTTAAATATATCACTGAGCAAAGAATAAAACTTAATGTGATCAAAATTAGTTTTTCTAAATATTACCAGACAACACAAAGCAATATTTTTCTTTTTTTCTTTTCTTATATTATACATTTACATAGGTTTATGTCATAGGTTCTTAACCTTTTACAATTTTGTTTTGCAAAACACCCCTATAAACAGTTGAAAATAAGTTTTTGCCTTGGCCAGGGTCCATAAGACTCACAGTTTCAAGTATAATTAGTAAATTATATTTTTTAAAAACAAATGTCAAATTTATAAAAAATTGGAGTTACGCTCATTATTCTACACATTTAATCCACAATCGTCATTCACTACCATACCAGTGCCTCTTACTTTTTCTAGGCATTTCGACCGACCCATAGAAGTGGTAAATGTCCACAAGAGGGCGCTTGTGGATGTTTAGAGCCCATGGTTTAAAACAAAACAGTTGGTTCTTTCCAGAATTGTATCTAAGAACAATCCTATTGTTTCTAAATCCTAAGAAATGATGCTTTAACATAGCTTATTAGTGAAAGTAGGGAACGCAAGCTTCTACATTCAATTCCAATCAATATTCCCCAATGGAAAATGGTTGCGATGTTCAAAAACGGAAGAAATTTATAAAACTTTTGACATGGTGTTGAGGACTGCCTCATCCCCCAAGGTATGTGACATCCACCACTTAACTCCCTTCCGGGAGAATTTTCAGAGAATGGGACGTATTCATGTGGCGCAAGACAGAAAACCCGGAAAATTCCCAAACGTACAATCCGACAGAAAAGCATGAAACACGGCATCCCTCTCCCGTTGCTGGGATAGAAGTCGGGATCTTTCACTCTGAAGAACCTATCACTAGACCATGGTTAGCTATAAAGTGCTATAAAACTTGAAACAATGTCTGTATTCTGAATATCCATTTTTCATAAGTGAAAAGAAACTTTTCGTATATTTTCCTTTTGTGATATGTGAAAAACGCATATTATGTATGAAAATATAATTCTAAAGGGCATCACGTAAGGGGCTACTCAAATGTCCAACAAAACCTTCGGCGATGAAGACAACATCATCGTCCTCAAGAGTTCCCCTGTGGCCCAGTGGTAATGATACACTTTTTGATGTCGAAGATTCCAGGATGGATTCTTGCTGAACATTGGGAGACAGTTGCCCCTCTTTGCTTGCACATCTGAGCTCCGCGGATAGCAGTTAGTCTTTCTCTACTTGGTCCAGCTTCCGAATGACGAAGACTATCACCCAGCTTTGTCCATCTAACTGGTTGTTGCACCAGCATGCTTCTCTGTACCTAATACTGAGTTGAAATCTACCAGTTAAAAGTAGCCGGGTGGAATCTTCGCGAGTATGAAGCAAGGACCAATCAAAAGATTCCCAATACCTTCTCTACTTGGTCCAGCTTCTGAATGACGAAGACTATCACCCAGCTTTGTCCATCTAGCTGGTTGTTGCACCAGCATGCTTCCCTGTACCTAATCCTGAGTTGAGCTCTACCAGTTAAAAGCAGCCGGGTGGAGTCTTCGTGAGTATGAAGCAAGGACCAATCAAAAGACCCCCAATACCTTCTCTACTTGGTCCAGCTTCTGAATGACGAAGACTATCACCCAGCTTTGACCATCTAACTGGTTGTTGCACCAGCATGCTTCCCTGTACCTAATACTGAGTTGAGCTCTACCAGTTAAAAGCAGCCGGGTGGAGTCTTCGTGAGTATGAAGCAAGGACCCATCAAAAGACCCCCAATACCTTCTCTACTTGGTCCAGCTTCTGAATGACGAAGACTATCACCCAGCTTTGACCATCTAACTGGTTGTTGCACCAGCATGCTTCCCTGTACCTAATACTGAGTTGAGCTCTACCAGTTAAAAGCAGCCGGGTGGAGTCTTCGTGAGTATGAAGCAAGGACCAATCAAAAGACCCCCAATACCTTCTCTACTTGGTCCAGCTTCTGAATGACGAAGACTATCACCCAGCTTTGACCATCTAACTGGTTGTTGCACCAGCATGCTTCCCTGTACCTAATACTGAGTTGAGCTCTACCAGTTAAAAGCAGCCGGGTGGAGTCTTCGTGAGTATGAAGCAAGGACCAATCAAAAGACCCCCAATACCTTCGCTACTTGGTCCAGCTTCTGAATGACGAAGACTATCACTCAGCTTCGTCCATCTAACTGGTCTTCGTGAGTATGAAGCAAGGACCAATCAAAAGACCCCCAATACTTGGCCTGCCACCCCCAGATGTATCATTTCACTTGGAGGACATTGCGACCACGCCCAGTTTTTAGCATGCCTCAGTCACCATCAGCTATTGCAACGGGATTCGAACTCCATCTAACTGTTAGAAGCCAGCTCAGAGCTTGGTTCAGCAAAGAATGCGTAATTCCTGAGTAGGGGAATGGTTGGTTAAGGCATCTTTCTCATTATAGGACGGCAGTGAGTTTGAATACCGATCCAATCAAAGATCCGTTGTTGTCGTTAACGGCGATTACGGTACGTTAAATAGGTCATGGTTGCAATGTCTTCCAAGTGAAATAATACCTCTGGGGATGAGTAATAGTCATCCTTTGCTGAGAATTATAAATAATGCAGTTTCGTAACTAGCTATTCCACCTAACTCGTGAAGTCCAATTCTGGACAAGGTATAGAGAAGTATACTGAAGCAACATCGCAGTGAGTGCTTGAAAGTATTCAAGAATCTCCCTAATAACTCGTGAATATGGGCCACTATTAAATAAAAGATCATGGAAGTCAATACAGTGCTGATGCTCAAGTGCATTACAACAGATTTAAGCTATTAAATTGACTACTGCGCGGTCAAAAGGTAACAATATCACTAACCAGCATTTCTTTTTCTAAACTTTCCCACCATACCAATGGCGAGATGTCATTTAAGATGTGGAGATGGATATCTCGGATATGACTGACCAATCGATTTCCTTTTGGATTTAAGATCGATGCTTCTTTCTCATCCGCATATAAATCTCAATAAAATCCTAATTCTAAGTGTCTGCCGATATTTTTTCTAGGAATAAAATGAATGAAACTCATACCAGGATATTAGTCTTGGGTCAACACACAGACTTTGTTACATATCGAAATTTAATTAGTTTTTAGCTAATCAATACGCAAAACATTTCATCGTACAAAAACATATTTTAATCAAATCAATAAAAATAGTTAAAAATAGCAGAAATAATTATTTTTCCGAAATGGAAGTTATCCTGAAAAAAAATGGATACACGTTTTTCACAAGAAGCTAAGGCACGTTGATATTTAACTATGCGAATGAAGTTGTCCTCATCGGTATGAATAAAAAAGATATAAAAAAGAATAATTAATAAAAAAATTATTAAAATTTGAAGAAATATTTTTAAATCATGTTCTTTTGTATTGATTATTACTTAATTGATCACCTACTCAATTTACTCAATTGAAGTTTGTTGAAAGTTTCGAACAAGTATATTTGTGTTTTGAAGAATAAAAAAAGTCAATATAAAATTCAAAATAATTGCAATTTATTTTGCTGCATTTTTACATGCTGCATTTTTAATCTTATTTCTAACAAATTTCGTGAAAGGCTACATTTTTATTTAATAAGTCGGATATCTTAACGAAATTTGTAAATGAGATTGTCTGCATATTATATACTTAACGCACAAGCTTACATATGTATAATAATTTATAATTTTTTGTTCTAATGTAAAAATAAAAAAAAATCCCCGGAAACTCATTTTAACGAATTTTAAGCCATCTCCAAAATATATTCGTTGTTTCGGAGTTCCATTCCCCACAATGCATACTTTTACATCATTAATCAAATTCCAGCTCTTGAAAAAT
Source organism: Latrodectus hesperus (assembly GCA_037975125.1). Classification (NCBI taxonomy): domain Eukaryota; kingdom Metazoa; phylum Arthropoda; class Arachnida; order Araneae; family Theridiidae; genus Latrodectus; species Latrodectus hesperus. The sequence goes on from CM075855.1 coordinate 85,769,320, forward strand.
CTTGTACAGAGATTTACATTGAAGACAAATTTTCTTAAAGGGGACTCATTGTATTCTATCTATTTAAATACTAAGCTTTAGCCAGAATGGAAGCCAATGTTTTCTTTGTTTTCAGTACAGCAGGAAAAAAAACAATAATCGTACAATAGTAAGTCAAAAGATGCAACATTTTAAAATTTGCTAACAAAGATGTAACCTAAAAAAGGATATTGATTTTGTTTATTTTTGTTTACCGTAAGATAAATTGTTATAACGTTCAACGTGGTGTAGTGAAAGATAATTGCTTGCATACTATTAGAACGTTTATTCATTTGTTAGGTCAGTTCAACTAGAATTAACATTCTGATAGTTTTGAAATCCATCTTCTGGTGTTAGTTAATCCTATTTAAAGTTACTTAACAGATGCAATGTAGAACATTAATATGAGGATACATATATTCATACTGTCGTATTAATTCATACAAGATTTATGCACCCTATTTCATGTCGCTGCATGTTTCAGCACACTTATCTCGATAAATTCCTCATACACTCATGCAATAGAAGACTGTGCCAAGCATGGTGTATGATTTGCAGAGGTGATTGAACAATGTGTGCCGGTCCCAGTGCATAAAGTATTTGCATCCTATTGAGCACAGTATTTGACATCTACATACAGTATTTGAGAGAAGATGCCCGTATATCGATCACGTGACTGCAAGTTAGGTCTTCGTGGATTGTTTAGATGAAGGCATGAAATCAAATGTCAACAAACAACGAATATCTGAAATCCAAGAGGAATTAACGTTTGGTGCGGGCTCATGGAATGGACGTTTCACATCAGACTGTTTGTATAGCGAATGTTGTCGCCCCTTTTTTTGATTCCATGCATTATCGAAGGCACCCTTCAAAAAAAAAAAAGCTCCCAAACTATTACTAAACACACGTTTCTCATTGATGACATTGAAGAAATGAAAAAGATAAAAAGATATATAATATCATTCGAACATGCTTATGTCTTATATTGATTCTGATCATGGTGTTAATACATACATAAATTATATATATTTATTTATACATTTTTGAGGTTTTAGAAACAAATTCAAATAAATTTTAAAGGTAATCAGAATGCATTTTCTTCACAATAAAATTAAAATTTTAAAACAGTTCAATTATGCGAAGTAAAACAATGAACATGCAACAAAAACTAAAATGAGTATTATGACAAGAACGAATATATATATATATATATATATATATATATATATATATATATATATATTAAAATAGCAGTTAATTTTCATCCTTTAATTTGAATATATTTGTTTTCGAGGAAAACATCTATACAGCATATTTTATGTTTGTGCACTAAACTATATTGTACTGCACTTAAAAAATTAGATGAATAAGACATTTAATAAAATTAAAAAAATAATTATAAAAATTGATGATAATTATATTTATAAATTTACAGTTATACTGTGAAATGGTAAAGAATATATTAATAATATTTAATCGTGCCTATTATTGAAAAGTAAATAAAGAATTTTTAAGAAACTACATTTTTGTGCGAAAATAGAAATTTGCACCATTTGCAACTTTTTATGGATATTTTTTTCGAAATGATAAAAAATCTTTAGAATAAAAAAACTAATTTTTTAAATTAGTTTTTTCCCCTAAAAACAAATAATAAATTATTTAATTAAAGTTCTTTGATACAGAAGTATTATATATAGTAGCAGAGCGAAATTTCTTCCTAAAATTATTTTATCTTCCATTAATACGATGAAAAAATCTATTACTTTCATAGTTTTACTTTTCATTAGAATTTAATTAAAAAAAATATTGGAATGTCCAAAACCATAAACTTAATAATAAAAAAATTAGCTTTTATTTTAAAAACTACACAAAACAATTATTATCTCATTTTAAGTTAAAATAATTTATTTCTAATTATTTGACATGTATTTCGGAGTTAAATTATTATAAAAATTCGGCAAACATTCATACTTGTTTATCGGAAAACAGAAAAATCATTAGAAATGTAATTTAAATTTTAAAAACAATTGTATAGAATATTTTAAATTATATACATTTTCTTCTAATATATTTATATTAATTTTATTAAAATGTATGGATACACAATTTTATAATAGAACTATTATTAAGTAATAAGTTTAGGAATAGAAAAGCAATTGTTTAATAAAAAAGGAATTTTTTTAAAAATATAACATTGATATTAACATTGAATATAACATTGATATTCATTTTTAAATCACCGACGAAATTAATTTTTTTCTTTTCTTGTTAAATAGTGTGGTCTGTTCAGAGAATTCATTTAATAAGGTTCCTATAGTTGAGAATAATTTTTCTTTCAATACTATGTTCAAAGTAAGAAAACTCATTTCTTCTTAAAGCGGTATACTATATGAAAAAACTTTTTTTTAAACTTTTTCAAAAGAAACATTTGTTTTAAAATAAAAAAAATGTTAAAAATTTCAAAAGAGAGAAACTAGTTCTTAGCTATTTTTACGTGAATCGTGAAATTGGGATTGTTTAGTTTCCTTATTACTTATGACCACATTTTTTGCACATTCAACTCGACCGGAACTATAATTTTCAGAAAGATTATGAGACACTACATGCACCGATGTCTAATCTGGGAATCGAACCCACGAACTGTTGTTCTGAAAATCACATCGGCAGACTTAAGGAGTAACTTAAGCAATAGCAATTTAATATTGCTCTCAATTTACAATAATAAAAGGTATGACATTGCCACAGTTCTTTTCTACAATTTAATTTTCATTCCATTAATTTACTTAGTATATTAATTAATAGTAATATTTAATAAAATTATTCAAACTAATTTGATGGAAAAATAAAATAATAATAGAAATTAAACAGAAAATTATATCTAACTTCACAATTATGAAATAATTTACTAATAAATCAAGTTCCTCAAACCATTTTAGAAATAAATAACAGAAATGTTTTAAAATATTATTTGTTTTACATAATTAGTGAAACAAATGTACAGTTCTAGGCAAACTGTACAATTTTAGTAACAAAAATATGAATATCGACTAAGGGGCGAATTCTATCGAAAATAATGTGATTTATTGGAGAATATTCATATCCATTTTATGAATGATATTAAATTATTTATAAATTTATTCATTTTGAGTATTTTGGAGAGTTACTGCAAATGAATATCTTCACATATTCAAGAAAAGTTATATAAAAGTTTAACTGATATAATTGCAAGATAGTAAAAATATGACGTAACTTTGAATTTTAATAATTTTATTTTCGCCGGAAGAAAATAGTATAAACAGAAATTTTTTAAAAGCATTTGATAACACGAGGCAAAATAACTATTTTAAAGATGGTGGCAATGAGATGAACAGACAGTTTTTCCATTTCAAATGTTATCTATGTTCTTCAAAAATTAGTTTAAAAAATTTTTGTATTTTGTAATTGTTTCTGAGTTGTCATTTTTGGATATTGTAATAAGTAAATTCAAAGTAAATTTATCAATAAAAATAAATTAGATGGCGCTGCATTTATTACAGGGGTTAAAAGATTACGTAAAGTGAAGAATTATATAAAAACAAAATTTTCAAATATTTATTTCTATATATTTATATAACAATCGACGTGAACAGGGCATAGATGTCGTATAATCCATGATTCCAAATTCTGAATTTTTTGGCTATGAAAAATGTTGCGAAGATGACGTATCGTGACATGCGCGATGACGTAAATACTAGGGTTACCAATATAGAATTTTCTGCATAATTCTTATAGGTCTCCATATGTATCACGTAATAAAGACGAGGTTGCCAGATGCATAAGAAAACCCACCAAATAATCGCCAATTTCAGAATTTGGAATCATGGATTATACGGCACCAGTGCCCGTGAACAGATATGACCCTAAAGATAATATCATATTCATCAAATTATCAAACAATGCTAGGTGGAACCAAAGAGACTAAATCATAAAAATATATAAATTTGCAACGCGTTTCACAAATGATTTATTTTCTATGTCTTATACATGTTCACAGTAAAATAAAATTTTTCAATCAAACAAGAACTTGTTATCAAATTTTAGATATAATTTATGATCATTGAAGGGACTTTTTTTACTTTATTTATCAAGTTTAGCAAATTTCAATGACAAACAAGCTTATTTTACTGAAGATAATTGTTTTCCCATAACAGTTAAAAAGTTACAATGATTTCCTTTAAATAATTGCCGAAAATCTTAGTTTGCTTGTTACTGAAGCATCTTTTTGGACATAAATGATTGGAATTTATAATTGAAAATGAATTCGGAACCCCCGAAATCAGTCACTTCTGAATTGGGAAGTCAACTATAATAACAAAAAAAAAAAAAAAAAAAAACAGCAATAATCATTCAAATGGCAGAACATCGTCGAAGTCCTTGGTTATTATACGTGCGTAACATGACAGATGTTATCTTCAGTTTTGAGATTCAATTCTGTTGGCTAGCAATAGGATTTCATCTATGAAAAATAGTAGAAAATGTTTTTTTTAATAAAAGGTCGCACTTATTTTTAAGGGCATCACTTTATTTGATTAGTTTCACCAAGATTTGGTTAACTGAGGATTAAAATCACCCCAGAGGGAAATGTGAATGATTAGTTCAAGTCTCGGAGCCGTTGGCAACTCTCACTTTTTTGGAAATCTTTTTAAGAGTAAAAATTAGGATAAAGACCACATGGATAGTCCCTCCAGAGCACCAATGGTATCAGTGCTCTCGTCCGGGTGGCTCATAGACTTTAATAGACAGGAACAAACTACTTTCGCCCACTTTCGAAAGGGTCCACCTCAAATCATTCAAATTTTCTGAAGGCTCCAAAATTTTCGAGACCTGTTCCAACTGTTTCGCTGAATAAGCTACACCAAAACACATCCTTGCATACCCGAGGCTGTCCGGAAAAGATTTATGCGACGATCCTTTGATGATGCTAAACTTTTTGAGGATGTTAAACGTTATGGACATACTCTAGCACTGCTGGCCAAAGGGGACGTGCGACAACAACACATTATGTCCCGATGTGCATGTGCTTATCTATTAATTATGTCTTGATGTACATATCTACTAGCTTATGTCTCTCTATGTACATACCTACAGTATTATGTTTCGATGTACATATCTACTGCATTATATCTCGATGTACATCAATTACATTATGTCTCGATGTACCATCTCGATATAAAATGCCTAGGGACGCTGTCCTTAGACAACGGGGTTAAATATGAAGAAAGATTATTCCCCACTCATTTTTTTTCTTTCGTATGTTGCTTAATATATTGTTGTTACTTATGGTACTTGGACAAGCCAAGCTCGTTAACTAAGCAAAATTAAGTCAAAAGTGTGCGTCATTGATGGTGCTAAACATTTTGAAGGTGTTTAACGTTACGGATCAGGTCTAGCGCTGCTGGCCAAAGAGGACATGCAATAACAACATATCTTCGTATGACCGCGTACATCTTATCTTGAGAATTTCTGTTTACGAAACTCATAGTTCATCTTGGTTTAATACTTTTTATTAGAACTTGTTGAAAGCACCTTCACCGAGTATCTTCTAAAAGACTAAGTTATTTTAGATGTACACAATTACAAGTTATATTAAAAAATTTAGATTGCATGACAGACTAAAATTCAACACTGATTGTGGCACAAGGTCTAAAAAAAAATTGAAGAATCAACAATGCTAAAATACAAAAAAATAATAAATAAATAATAGTAATAATAAAATTAAAAAAAGAGTGAACAATGCCAAATAAAAAATTTAGCAGCACACTGACATCAATGAACTGAGATTCTATTATTATTCTTTCTTCTCGCTTAGAAACAAAAATAAGACGAGTTGATCGATTTCAATTTTAGCGCCAAACCAAAAGTTTCATGAGAATACAAGAGCAACGAAATGAACTAATATCATGCTAACAGTTGGAATTCCACCGAAATAATAGAGCTGACACTATAATAGATTTAAAGTTCACAGCGAAATACCAAACAGGTACTTGAATGGCCTGGAATACCGATACGCGCTCCAATTGAAAGTTACCGAAAGTATTTGAAATGCAAAAGAGTGCCTAGCCCCTAACCAGGCCGATAAAAGAGCATTGTACGGGAATTCTCCCTCCTCTACAGAATCTGATGCTATTTTCATTTCCCTCGTGTTTTCCCCCAAGACAATCCACTCGTTCAATAATGCAGGAAATAGGAGGGAGAAAAGGTGTGATAAAGGGATTTCGCGCACATGAGAGAGGAATTCAAAATATCGGGAGGGACTCTTTTTCCTTTTTCTTGGACGACAAGGAAACAATATTAATCCTCTTTGCTTTACACTCTCCCTTTTTTTTCCGACAACAGATCTAGTTTTGTTATTTGAATTTGTATCGGAATAACATACAAAGACACAATATTATAATTTCTGCGAGTTTCATTTATTTCAAAATCTGTTTCAGAGATTGTTTCATAGAACATTCGTCGAATGGGAATGAAGAGACGCTTGAAGTTGTTATAGTAAAGGCGGTATGATTTTTTCACTTTTCTGGCATTTCACAAACCGCAAATGTTTGTTTATTAAAAGTAAGAAAGGGAGAATATTTATGTAAATGAGAAACAAGAAAAAACAATTGTCTGTTGTTGTTGTTGCTTATCCTCCATGTCTGACGGAGTCAGACTAGATCCACGAGTTCGTTGACTGTAAGGAAGTCGAAGACTAAAAGAGGATTGCTAAAGAGATCCTTTCTAGAGAGACCCATGCAATCCAAAAGATGCTCAGGAGAAGCCTGATGATTTTGGCACTTGGTGCAGGTGACGAAAGTTTTCCTGCCCTCGTTGAAAGTGAGGCACTTAATATGACCGCTAGCAAGTCTTGAGAGAACAGTCCGGGTACGTCTGTCACACGGGAGGTCAAGGGACAAACCCGGTTTTGATCCCTTGTACCAATTATGGGTGGGGGGTGTTTTCCACTCCTCCGAGATTTTTGATTTTTCCCGGGAGTATAACTCCAGAAAAGTAAGTGTGGAAGAGGGAGTATTTGAAATCCTGCAACCTTCCTTAGCAAGATTATCGGCCATTTCATTCCCGTGGAGATTCACATGTGAAGGTATCCATTGCAAGTGAACATCATGATTAAGTGAAATGAGTTTTAATTTAAGCAGGATAGAGTTGCTGATCTTGTCGCCTACAAGAAGCCAATTACTAAGATGGTGGAGAGAACTACGGCTGTCAGACAAGATCCATAGGTCACCATAATCCTTTTCAGAAAGAATAGTTAACAACTCCGATAAGTATAACAATTGTCTGCATACGAAAACTAATTATATGCCGAGAGTTACAGTGTAGAGTGGATTCCCAACTACAACTGAAAGATCCCTACTCGAGGTGAGAATCGAACCTACGAGCTTCATAACTAAAACTTGAAAAAAAAACTAATAGTTACCAGTTTGGCAGGTTTTTATATTTGATTACAGCTTAACGGTCATTTTGTTGCACACGAAGACACTTACAGTTTAAAGTAGTTTCGGAATCACTGCAAACATCGACTCTCAGGGCCTACTGGTAGGACACCGCTCTTCAGAACGAAAGGTCCTAAATTCGATCCCAGACACTGTTAGAATAACGAGAGAAGGGTGTTACGTTTCTGTTTTCTGCGTATATGTGTGGAGCCATAACCAACGTCAAAACATTCAAGCTTGTAGTAGAAATCGAACACATGAACTGTAGAACTCAAGATCAGATCGCTAATCATGTCTGTTAGCTCGTGTGAAGTACAACAGAAAATATTAAAAGCATCAGTCATAATTATGTATAGATTTGAAAGAAATTAATATAAATATTTACAAAAAAGCAGAATGTTTTTAAATATTTAAACCAAATTACCTTACATAATAATATTGGAATGAATAATTTACAGTTCGTTCAATTTAGTTCATTGAAGCCCGATTCGTGCAGTATTACGCAATTAACTGATTTATACAGGTTTTAATCAGGAATAACACAATCGGAACCTAAACTGGATTACTGTTGTTAACATAGTTCTGCTGCTCACCCAACTCATTTGATAAGTGACAGGGAAAAAATAACTTCCCCGTGATTTTAAATGAATTCAATGTACTCAAAGAACTCACACAAAAAAAGATAATTTTTTCAGTTCTATTTAACAGAATTAGATTGTGAAGAGGTCCATGGAAGTCAACCTTATAAAAGCGCCCCAACAATCACGCAAAGTGGATAGACCAATATTTTGTTAGCGGAAATCATTTTCCTGTGATAGGAGATTGACTTTGAATGGTTCGCATTGGAAGAGAGGTTGATTTTTTTTACCTCAACAACCATTTCGATTTTTTCTCCTTCCTCATCTAATCGTGGCCATCTGCGCTTTTCGCAGGATTATCTCCCATGAAAGAAAAAATATGAAAGCTACAGAGTATGGGATGTAAGATAGGGGTGTAAATGAATTTTTAGCACCATTGAATGACATTTTAGTGTTAATATCTACAAATGGATGGTAAATATTTTCCACACTGTTATCTGTTTTATAAGTATTCTAAAAAATATGGTAATATTTTTTACGGTGAAACAATTGCATGACTGGAATGATAAACGCAAAAATACACTATTCATTTTTAGTTACGGTAAATAATTTGTAAGTATATATATATATATATATATATATATATATATATATATATATATATATATATATATATACATACATACATACTAGCTGACCCAGCCACGCGTTGCAGTGGCTGAGTAATTATAATATATTGAATCAATTTTTTACTAATTCTTTGGTACAATAAAATTAAAATTTTCTATAAAAATTAAAAATAGGTTCATTCATATGAGATTAAAAATAAAACGTTTCGCCAAAATCTAAAAGTAATAGGTAAAGTATCGAAAATTTGAAATTAAGCACAAATCAACATACTTTCTGAATTTACATTTTATTCATCTTACATTAAATTATAGTTTGTAATCAGTGACTGATTGTTAAGGTTAGATTTTTTCCATGGCATTATACTGAAATAAAAAAATTAAAAGAATTTATCATTTGAATAAATAAAGTAGATCAAAATGTACGGCTGAATAAATTAATAATTATTAAATTACAAAATAAAAAAAATATATAAGGCAATCGAGAAAAACTTACATGTTTTCGAGGTGGTATGAAAATTAGTAGAGAAAAACAGTAATAAATAAAATTTTATTTTACTATTTATAATATTAGAAGTATTCATACAGAACACTGCACAGTAATAACACAATACAAAGTATAATTATGAAAATGATTCATGAAAAATTGTTATAGTTTGATTATACATCATGAAAATATATGTAAATTCTATATTCAACCACGCGCTTGCGCGTTCACGTTAATTTTCGAAGATGGTATGTATAATCTAGAAAAATAAACATGTCGCCATCTGCCGAATACCTGTGCAACTTAGATGCTTAACCGCCATCTATTAGGAATTTACAGAACTAACCGATAAATAAACACTAATGTCGTATAATAAATAATGAGATCAATAATTAAGAGATAAAAACTATTCTATCTTTTAAGTTGGACCATATTATAAATGGTTACAAAATTTTATCAAAATCCGTTCAGTAGTTTCGGAGTTTATCGCGAACATACATCGTGACACGAAATTTATATATATATAGATATATATATGACAACAAAAACGAAGAGATTAATCACAAACTCTTTGAAAATAAATGTTATATTAAGTGAGTTGGATGAAACTGAGCGGTACAAGTGTGAACTTCCTCCTATCAGAAAAGTTGGCGCGAATTGTGCCAAATGAACGCCAAATCATTTCATGTGTTCTTTTAACCGTTTCATATTGCGCATATTTAATGAGGATTAACACAAAAAGTTAATTTTAAAAAATAGTTAAATTAGTGTTTTAGAATGTACGATAAGCAAATTTATACATTGGAATTTATTTGCAAAAATAACTAAGTAAAGATATTTTAAATTCCTTATTTTAAAGACAAAATAAAAATATAAAAAGTCATTTAAGTGAAAAAATAAATTATTGGCGGCAAAACCAGTCACATTCTGTTCTGCATTAAATAAATGCCAAATGCTTATCCTTTTCTGCGTAAAAAAGGTACACAAATAATTATTCAAAATCAAAAAACCACGTATTTGATATATAGTTTTTCATTGTTGGAGAAAAATTGCTTTTCGCAGGCATTTTTTTTTCTAGTCCACGGGATAGCAAAGAATAATTTAAGGAAGCATTTGACATAATTCGGTTTCCCTAATAAAACTGGAAAGCTTTCTCCCCCATAAATTATGGATTGATTGAATTTCTTTCGAAATTAATTATCATTGGTAGCCGCCTTTAATCAAGCTTTAGTATTAATTTACTTTGTTGGTGCAAGTGATAAAATTGCCAAATGTTACTATCAGTCCTGTACAAGGTATCATTAATTTTAACACACACACACACATACATTCACCATCTTGTTTCTAAATCAATTTCCCATTTTATTTTAACAAGTGCCATATTTTGATTTTAGATAAAAAAAAATTAACAATTAGTTGTAAATTTATCTATATTTTGTTTTGTTGCCTCAAAATGTCGGTTCAACGAGTTTATTCAAGCAAAATGGAAGAAATACCAAAGATTAATTTTCTTTCATCAAGTTAAAGCTTCAAGCATCACGTTAAAGTAAACTTAGAAATAGCAAACCATTGTTTTAATACGGCTTTTTTAGTACAGATAAGATATTCTTTATATTAAAAAGTAACAAATTTTAATAATTTTACATTTATATCCAGGTAGAAAAATATATATTATGGACGACTTCTTGAGTTTTTTCTGTAAGGCAGAATTAAAAAAAAGAGCATTATAAAATAAACAATCTTCCTTAAATGCACACTAAACCAAAATTGGTTAATTAAGTTGGGACGATAGTCATAGGAAACAGGCTATTGGCGAATATTTGGGTTAAATTTGTATACGTTCTGATGTCCAACAATTTTCAAACGCAATTAAATGCCTACTAAGTAAACTATATTGGCCGATGGCTATAGAAAGAAATTCTTTGAATATGTTAAATCAAGAGTAAGTCCTTTACTCTAAGCTTATCAAAGAAATCAGCGATAATTTTGTTTTGATCAGGAAACTTCACTTTGTCTCGAAGAATTTTACATAAAAAAATCTTGATAAATCAAGTGCAAATCCAGCAACTAGAGAAATGATATTTATTTGCACTTAAATTGATTTATATTGTCTTCCAAAGAAATTATTCAAACTGGAATAAACACCCACATTGAAAAAGCAAAAATAATTCACAAAATGCTCTATCCCAAGAGATTTCTCACCAAATTTGCCATCCTTTGTCTTGACTACAGTTTTCTGGTTTTCATTTTGGTGTTGCCAATTTGAATTTTTATTGCTTTTTTGGAATTGTTTGTTCCCATTTTTGGTTTTTTTTTCTTCTCGTGTTTTACGTCAGTTTTGTGTCATATATACATTTTTTTAAGTGGAAACAGAGGTAGAAAGTCACAAAGGTAGCCAAGGTGGGAATATATCCTATTATTTCCAAATGCTATTGTGAAGGCCAGAGCGTTAACCATTCATTTGCCCCCCGCTGCTGATTTGCAGAAGAATAATGTATTGATTTATAGTTCTAATGGGCATTTGAAGTTTTTCCTTATTTAGTGTTGAATAAAACTTGTATATATAATAACTATGAAACACTATAGAACATTTTCTTAGAATAAAAATAAATACCTTTATAACAATCTTCGTTGCCAGATCTACATTACCAAACAGTTCTAGAAACGGTACTTTAAAAAATAGATTTCTATTAAAATAGGTTTGCATTAAAATAGACAGATAGTTGCATATGACGAAACTATCTGCTAACTTTTTAGAGGGAAATTGAAAATAATCATAAATTACGATTCATCTTCTGAAATATACACAGTAATCTTGATGAATTAGTATTTATCGTTTGCATACTGAAATGAAGAGAAAAAGAAATTAGAATTGCATATGTCAATATAGATTTGTGGTAAAAATCATTTATTTATGCATTCAATTTTCGCTATTTCCAAAAGGTCACCTGGAACGTATAAGAATTATTTCAACAACGGCCCCGTTTTCCGTCCGCAATTGCTCTTCTTCTCGAAGTGAAAGTATCTAATTCACAAATAAAGAGCGAGTTTCTGTGAATGATGTCAAGATTGTAATACCAATTGAATAATAGGTTCATAAATGAAATGATTAAACACATATTAAATATTTAGACCAAATAAAAAAATTTATATAATACAATTTCTTTTGTAGTGAGATACTATAATAACCATGCTTCTTTAATCATTTACTATGAATGTTGTTGCTGTTGTCGTGTGCCAGCTAGGCTGGCATTATGGGGTGCGCTGCTCCACTTTTCCAACTGAACCATATTTTGGTGTGGAGTCCGACTTTCTTAGTACACACATGCCATAAGTACCCGTTTATAGGGTAAGCAACCATTCACATCCCATTCATACAAGGAAAGGACAAAGACAGGATAGATAGAGAGAAAAAGTACATCCATGCCCGAACCGAGATTCAAACCCAGGACCTCAATATCCGCAGTCAGGCACACTGACCACTAGACAAGTTAGGCGGCTTTACTAAGGATAAAACAAGTATTCCACATTATAGTAAAAACGAAATTAACGAGATAAATTTGAAAATCAGATTATTCGATCTCAGAAAATTCAGATCTCGAAAATCAGAAAATTTCGATCTTTATAGTACAGTTAACAAAGATAAAAGTTTTACTTAAAAAAATTTATAAGGAAATAGAAATTACAGTCAAAAAATTCACAAACTATATCTGCTGTTAGCATTGAAGATCAAGGTTAACCGAAATTGGCTCATATTGAGTCAATAACTATACTTTGCTAACGACGAGATTCTCTACACAGATTTCATAGCGAAGGAAATTAGGTTAATATAACGAAATGAAGAGTAAACATTAATTTTACGTAAAACAATGTTGACAAATGTGTCGCCAATATTATTCCAACTTTGCTGTTTATATAAAAATTCGCGAACGAATAAAATTGCAAGTGAATTAGAAAAATAAAAGTGGCAGCAGAGTTCATATTGCTTTCAACACAGATTTGAACAACGAGAAAGACCAAAATTGAAATCTCACAGAATACTGAATACCCGAATGTCAAATTGGCATACAGAAGGATTCAAATCTGAACGGAAAGAGAAAAAAAATGGTAGGGATGACACCCTCTTTCTGCAAGAGTACGAACCGCGATTCAATCCCTTTCCACCCTCAGAGACCGAAACAAATTGAAATTCAGCAGAAACCCCTTTTGAAATGTTCCTCCCTGCATCATTCAATTTCGTAAGGGGTGAGGGGTAAAAGGGGAAAGGCAGATAGCAGGTCGTAAATGAAAGCGATAAATCACGTAATAGGGGTGCAGGAGAAGGCCATCTTCAAAGGTTAATCCCTCCCCCACAAAATGGAGCTTCACTCCCCCGCGTGACGATGAAAGGGGGCATGTACAGGTAGGGAAGGACACATCCACTTCTGTACCTTCCACGTTGTTAACATCTGAAGAGCATTTTAAAATTAAAGTGCTTGGAAAGCATGGTAATAGAATGTAATAACAATTTTCTCGCCAATGTTTACCCAGTCTTTCGAAGTGCTTTTAACAAAACTACTGGCATCACAAGCTGAAAGTTTGGATTTAACCATTGACAATAAATATGAATGGGTCGCCTTATATTTGTTGATATTAATGTAAAGTTTTGTGTAAACTTTTCAAAGCCTTTCCAACAATATGACCCTTAACTTCGATTGTTGGCATCAAATGGATTCTGTTAAGAAAATGCTACGTGCTTTTAAATTAATGTAACAAAAATGAAGTGTTTAATTATTATAAAATATTATTTATTGAAACTACATATTAGTTGTTTAGAGAAAGCAGAAATATTCAACCACCACGTGAGCATTTAAGTAAGACCATGACAAATTATCCTTTCATTTAATTTGGTTGTTGCTCTATAGCTTGTTATCCACAAGAGCTAATCGGCAATTTAAAATGGATTTTGAACCACTACAAAAATTTACATAATGGTGAGTTAGGAATTCCAAATTGAATGAAATGAATAACAAAACTATTCAATAGTTACCCCGGCATTTACCATACATGGAGCAAATATATTCATCAGTCATGGATCTAGCAGATCTCGACCAGTATCAATGTTGGAAGAAAATAAGTCTGCTTTCCGACAGCAAAGAGCAAACCACAAGAAAATTGCAATACTTGTTCCTCATCAGTTTAGGCAACGGCACAGGAATTCGATCAAATGAATTATAAGTAGAAGTTGAAACTCAAGAAATTCTGTTTTTATACGACCTATTTTCTTTCATTTACTTTTTTTGAAAATAGAATCGTGGTTCTTAACTGAAAAAAAAATAACAATATATTTGCATCACATTTTTGAGTACAAATTGTACCTTTAATATTGAAGAAGCTAAGCATTAACTTCAAATTATTAGCGACAAAGGCAGGAGATCTTTCATTTCTAAATCTGCACAGAAAAATGAGGTTTGATATCATTAAACTTAACATATAAAGATTTAATAATGACAAAAAAAATCTGATTTCTTATTGATTCAGTGTTCAAATCAGTTCCAAAATAGAAGATTCTCCAAAAGAAATTCTTTTTAAAAGACGTGAAATAAATTAAAAAATTCTGTATTTAAAAGGGAGTTCTGGAAATAAAATTTTGTTTTTACTTGTATAAAGAATTTGACACAAGTAGCACCTCAATTTAATTTAAATATTAATGGAAAATATTATGAATTTTTTTAATATATAAATATAGTCATTTAAGTTTTTTTAAATGACTATTTTTTAAATGTACAAGAATATTTTGAGAAAAAAAAATTTTTTTTATCATGGCAAATAACAGAGAAACTCTTATAAGGTTTTTTAAATGTCGTGCACAAGAATATTTTGGGACAAGAGAACGATATATCATGACAAACAACCAGGAAAAACTCATAAATTTTTTAAATATCACACACAACAATATTTTGGGATAAAGGAACGTTATATCAAGGCAAATAACAAGAAAATCCTAATAAAATTTTTTAAATGTCTTGCACAACAATATTTTGGAACAAAAGATCATTACATCAAAGCAAATAACAAGGAAACCCTAATAAAAAATTTTTAAATGTCATGCACAAGAATATTTTGGGACAAGAGAACGATATATCATGACAAACAAGGAAAAACTCATAAATTTTTTAAATATCATACACAACAATATTTTGGGATAAAGGAACGTTAAGGCAAATAACAAGAAAACCCTAATAAAATTTTTTAAATGTCTTGCACAACAATAATTTGGAACAAAAGATTATTACATCAAAGCAAATAACAAAGAAACCCTAATAAAAATTTTTTAAATATCATGCACAAGAATATTTTGGGACAAGAGAACGATATATCATAGCAAATAACAGGAAAACTCTCACCAAATTAATTACAAGTATCAAAAGTAAGAATTTCTCTTTGTTGAAAGTTACTCCAAGTAACTTAACTTAAAAATAATTTACTGAGAGTTACTTTGAAATAGATTCAACATAGTAATTCAAAATAGCAAATTTTTACGTGTTCTAAAATAATTTACGTTTTTAAAACACATTTTACCTTTATAAAAAAATTAAGTCCAACTTACTTTAACGAGTTGAAATTCTCTACTATTTCTGTTTATATACAATAAAAAAGCTATTTACATGGAAACCATTCATAAATGCATCGGTCAAAATGATGACCCTAATGGGATTTATGTAAATAAAACATTTCGCTTTAATATCACTCACATATTTCCACAAATTACAAGGAGCATTTACTTTCAGAAGAAAATGTTATAAAAATAATGCTAATACTTATCCAAAGTAGCATAAAAAGAATTTCAACGTCATAGACATTTATTATATACATAGAAATTAAGAATGCAACAAACAAAATGTTTTTTATGTGCCCATCTTTCCGGAAGATTTAAAAAAGAATCGCATTCATCCCCTGGAGCGGCACTCCAAAAAGTTCAACGCAAATAACATCGTTTCTTGTCGAGCATCACAAATGTTTCAAAGCATATTTCAAAAGCCTGCACCTCTTTATGCGCAATCTGAAATGCCTCTTCAAAATCCCTACAAAAGAGGATTTTCCTCTGAAAAAATCCCCATCATCCATTCATCGTTCGATATTCCTGTATCATTCAGAGATCCTTGTCATCAAGGTGAGTAGGGAATTTCCTGCAGGCCCAGAGATCATGCATATTATATAAGATGCAGAACTTGAAGTCATGTCTCTCTTGGAAAGTTAAAAATCTGAAAAATTGGGGATTCAAAATATCTTTACTAAATCATGAGATTTTGAGGGGGATTTTTCTCTTTTACTAACTCAGGTAGATTCATTATTTGAAAGCATTAAGTGGTAAAAATATAATGCGCCTTTTAATAGATTTTGAAGTATTTCGGTAATTGATCACTACTGATCATAAATAGAATTTGACTGAAAGATTTGACTGCAAGCAAAAATGAATTTACGGAATCGATTTAGTGGATTATTTTAGATTCAGTGAATGTTGTTAAAACATTTAAACTTTATTTGATTTCTTTATATATATATATATATATATATATATATATATATATATATATATATATATATATATATATATATATATATATATATATATAAACATAAAATTTAGAATATAAATGCAATGAATTTAAATTTTAAGGATTAAAAAAATTGCAGCATATTTCAAACACAAGATTCACAGCATTAATGACTATTATAATTCCAAGAAGTTATAATTGGCAGTTTTTTCCAATTTCTTAATACCTCAATATAAAAATTGCATTTTAGTTTAATGAAAAAATCCAAACAGCCCCAAATAAAAACAAATTATTAAACTATCGCAATTACGGTTTCCTAAAAGTTTATCATGTTTACTTCATAAATGTTTACTAAATTAAGAAAATCATCAAAATATTAAGAACTTAATTTCATGCTTTAACTATTAAATTTGATTTCAATGCTAACATTTATTTGAGTTTTTTTACTTTATTTAGTTTTGTAATTCTCTAATCATTTCTTAAAAAAAGAGCAAACTATATTGATGCTTAAAATGAATTTTGAATCATCATAAACACAGTTAATCAAGAAACAATTGAACTTACAAAATGTTGAGCTATAAACCATACTATTCGGTTTCAAACTCAAATTTTAATGTGAATTGTAATTTTAAAAACAAACAATAAATCAATTACAATTGATTAATGACTTAAACAAAAGTAAATATCAAGTTAATAATCAAACGAAAAGAATAAAAAATATATTTTTGTTTCCGATTTATAAATGATGTATTTAAAAAATCAAGTGTGTACAGAATTACATTTATTCCAATGTATTGAGAAAAAATTGTACTGCAGTACATGTATTAATATAAATTTTATTATTTTAAATCTTCTTATGAGCTAGTATTTATAATAAAATTAAAACACCAAGTGTAATAATAAAACAGTCTATCAAATATTAGGTGCTGTTATTCGTTATGAAAAGCAAAAGGTTTGTGTGTAAATAGGCAAGATCACTCATTTCGAGATATAAGATTTCTGATAGCTGGACTATATTTCATTTTGTGTCACACTAGTTTCAAAATTTTAATAATAAGTACATTATACACTTATCATTTTCCATTACGAATGAAATATTATTATAAACTCACAAATTTTTACAATATATATATATATATATATATATATATATATATATATATATATATATATATATATATATATATAACAATTTCTAATCTCTCATACATTGCCTGCACAGAGGAAGGATTAAATTCAAATAAACCAATGTCATTGAGTTTTTTTTAAGTAATACAAAAATCTTTTGATGAAAGCTGATGAATAACCACTAATATTCAGAAATGAAAGGAATGAAAATAATTTTTTAGAAATTCTGAAAGATAAAAACCGTTCTAGTTCTTCAATAAAGGCTTATTTGCTTATATCCAATTGTTACCAAACTCAGAAACGAGTCTTCATGGCACTGTAGCGTTAGAAATCAATTTCAAAAATTTTGCAAATAAGAGAAACACGTCCCAAGGCACTCCAATTGAATTTTTCTCATCACAAGATAGGATTTTTACATTTCTGTCTTGCTGCAAAAATCCAAATTCAATCCTTCCCAATATTTTGATTCTTAATGCCTTTATTTCCTTCACCATTTTTAATTTTTTTAAAATACGGTAGGCATAACATTGAATGAAACACTTTTATAGCACAAAACTATTTCACAATATGTATACACATATTATATATGTATACATACATACATACATACATACATACATACATATATATATATATATATATATATATATATATATATATAGATATATATATACATACATATATATATATATATATATATATACATATACATATATACATATATATATACATACATACATACATATACATACATACATATACACACACACACACATATATATTTCGTTATGAATATTTATCTTATTTTCAAGAAATTCCCTTTTTAGCTACTGTACCATTGTTTTGAATCATGCTTTAGTGACGAAGTCGACATGTGAGCTTTGTAACCACATAGTGGGCGGCCTACGGTTGATGCAATGCGTTTTAATATTCACAACACAAAATGTTTCATGGGGAAGGGGATTTCAGAGGTAATGTGAATTATTCACATATTTTAAGCGAGAGTCACAGTGGCTTGGTTGGGTAGATCGTTATTTTCTTTATTGGAAGTTTGTGAGTTTGAATCTCGAATGAACCGAAGATACACCGTGTCCACTAATGGCGATTGGGTCACGTTAAATAGATAATTGTCGCAATGTCCTCCAAATGAAATGATACCTCTGTTGGTGGCACGACACATATTGGGGTTATCTTCTGCTTGGTCCCTAACACTTCTGCCAACCTTCTGTGGGGTTCGTAACACCACAGTGTACAACACAGCTGTAAACACGGCATATATATTTTTAAATACACCTTAAGAAATTTATAACTAAATCGAAAATTTTATATATAATATTCATATCTTGAATTTCTTAAAATGCTAACAATTAAGTATTTCGAGTTAAAAACAACTAAAATGATTTGATTTTGTAAATTATAATTTTCAACTGTTGCTAAATTTTTCCTGAATTACTTACTTTTTTAATTAAAAATTAGATTAAATTTTCTTTTCACTTTTTGAAGCTTTGCAATACATTTAGCTTTTGTTGCTAGAAATGGATAATTTTGAATTTATTTCGCAATTTGTTTTGGATGTGATTTTTAATTAAATAATTTGATTCAAAAGTTTAATGGGAGAAAAAAAAACTTACACAATCGTTCTTATATCGATCCGATTTTAGGAAATGATTTCAAACTATTTTTCTCCATTCTTTTTCCGTATTAGATTAAATAAAGTTTTTCAGAATTTTAATTTCTGCGAAGTGATTTTTTTCGCCAAAAATGTAGTATTGTAAATGCTTTAAATTTTCAAAATTTTAAAGGTAGAAAATTTACTCAACATTTTACATTGTTGTGTATGAACACACATTTTATATATTATAAAACATTAAAATTAAAATTTTTAATTAAGTTTTTTTTTTAAAAAAAATTGTAACATTTTATTTTGGAAAAAATTATTGGGGAAAAAGAAATCCATTATTTTCATATGAGCTTCAGGACTTTATTTAACATGCTTCGGATTGTCCGATTTGGGTCAAATATGCACCGTTTTGTTGTATGATTTGATGCCATTTTAAAGGTAACCTCATAATGCCTCTCTCATAGAAGTCCTGGTCTCTATTTGCAAAAAACTCTAGTAGTCGATTTTCACAATCCTCTCTAGATGCCAATTTTTTATCATTAAAGAAATTTTGCAATGCAAGAAAAAGATGATAATCGCTTGGTGCCAAGTCCGGACTGTATGGCGGATGCATTAAAACTTCCCAACCAAGCTCCCGAAGTTTCTGGCGAGTCACTGTAGATGTGTGTGGCCTAGCGTTGTCCTGGTGGAACACGACACCTCTCCTGTTGGCCAATTCTGGCCGTTTCTGGTCAATCGCTATCTTCAAACGGTCCAGTTGTTGACAGTAGAGATCAGAATTTAGCGTTTGGCCATATGGAAGCAACTCATAATAAATAATCCCCTTCCAGTCCCACCAAATGCATAGCAGAACCTTCCTGGCCGTTAGTCCTGGTTTGGCCACCGTTTGAGGTGCTTCACCGCTCTTTGACCACGATCGTTTTCGCACAGGGTTATCGTATGTGATCCATTTCTCATCTCCAGTCACCATCCGTTTAAGAAATGGGTCTATCTCATTCCGTTTGGCCAAGGCTTCGCAGATGGAAATTCGATCCATCATGTTTTTTTCTGTTAATTGGTGTGGCACCCAAACATCGAGCTTCTTTTTGAATCCAGCTTTGTGTAAATGGTTTAAAACAGTTTTATGGTCGATTTTTAGCTCCTGGGCGATGTTACGACTGCTAACATGCCGGTCAACTTCGATCATTTCTCCGATTTTATCGACATTTTCGACGACCGGCCTACCTGTGCGAGGTGCATCTTTAACATCAAAAATTCCTGAACGGAATCTACGAAACCAAAATTGCACATAATTGGCTGTTACAGTATCGGAACCATAAACACCATTCACAATTTTAGCCGCCTGGCTTGCATTTTCGCCTTTGTCAAAGAAAAACTGTAAAATGTACCGAATTTTCTCTTTGTTCACTTCCATTTTTAACACCCTGTAACTCACAACTGAATGCACCAAACAAAAAACAGCAAAAGAATTTTTTTACTGCGAAATGTCACCTTTCCAACGAGCATAAATCTGAAATTGTTTGATCGATACTTTACGAGAAATCTATCAGTACAGCCATCTGCCGAAAAAATAATGGATTTCTTTTCCCCAACCTAATATAATTTTTTGTTACAATATAGTACTTAAAATTATTCGAGACAATAGTACTATAACTGTTTCTATAATGATTTTTAAAATGGGAATAATGAATTTTTAGAGGAAAAAAATTACAAATACTGTATAAAAATTATTGTTGTAAGAAAATTAGAAAAGCTTTAAAAAAAATATTGATTTCTTTATTTGAATTATGGAAATCTGAATACAGCTTTATAAAAATATCCGGAAGATGTAAAAGGATTGTATTTACTTTTGGTAATACAACAAAGCTGATATATTTTAAGAATTATATCATACAATTGTTATAATTATCAAAATCATAATATTTAATAATTTTTATATAAGTAATATTTTAAAGACTGGAAATAATGAAACTTTAATCACATTAGACTCAATATGAAAAGGAAGATTTCAGAAAATTGAAATCAAACCTGTTATAATCAATCCAATAAAAGAATAATATATATATATATATATATATATATATATATATATATATATATATATATATATATATATATAATTTATCAAGATATAATTCAATAAATTGATCTTTTTATAGAGGCTACGATTTAATATTATTAGACACCATTACTATATAATCTTAAAAGCGATATATCACTATTTTATTATATTATATGAAAATAAAATGGAAATCATCCCCAAACCAAAATCTAAAGCAATACTAAAAATAAAAATAATCCATATTTGAGACAATTTTTAACCATTTATATTCTTTTGCATAAAATTATTCTCATTCAAAATCATTTAATCAAATATCAACTTCAGTTTTACGCTAAAAATAGATATGGAATATAAAGCGATGAGGCGAAACTAATTTTATCAGCTTATATTTTAAGATTAATGGGGTGCAGAAATCTATTATCTCCATTTCAATCTTATCTTTCGATTAATTTTAACATTATTTGTTCAAAGTTACATTAATCGCATATCAATTTCATCGAGTCAGTTTTATGCTGATGATATAGTTATTGCAGCGTAAAAGTGCAACCAATTTCAACAGCTCATATAATATTGAAGTTAAAAGTGCAAAATTTTTTAAACTTATATTTGGCGCAAAAATCTCCATTTTTAAAATTATAATTTCCTATTACTGAAACCATTCATTGATTATCGCTTTATTTATCAGCTTTAATTTTAAGGTGATATATATATGAGCATTTCATTGGAGAATTTTACCAGCTCATATTTTTAAAACTGACGCAAAAATGTCGTTTAAATTCAATTTAGCACAAAAATGTCGTTTAATTTCTATGTAGCGCAAAAATCTATATTTTTAAATAGTCACAATTTTTGTGTTAATCATTCAAAAACACATTCATCATGTATCAAATTCAATTTAATGGTGATGATACAGATGGGCATTTCAGCGATGATGCGCAACCAGTTTCAGCAGCTTTTACCTTTAAATTAATGGCGAAAAATCTCCACGAAATCAAACACTAAGCTCTGCTCCAAGCTAAGACGAGGCACACATAAGCAGCCTCTTCAAACACTATATTCACCCGCGTTTGCACAATGTTAATGACAATCTTCAAAGACTAATAAACATTTTGTCACTACTACCCACTGCAATAACCGTCGCAAAGTAGACGCTTAATATCTGTCAAAGGGTTACCCACTAAGCTGTCGGGGTCCATGGAAGTAAAGGGTTAATTCTTCCCATTATGCCCCACAATTTAATGAAATTGATGGATACAGATTTTCAGGCATATTCCTTTGTAAGGCACGAAGTGATTATCTCGTTTTTGATTAGTTGTTGGTATTTTTGTATAAGTTTTTTAACTCTTTCGGCATTTTGATGATAAATTTGATTATTAATAAAAACTGCTTTTGTTAACAATAGATTAACAGTGACCTTATATGTCGTTTAATCTTAATGAAAATCATTTTTTATTTTTCATACTTAATATTAAATTTTTGTAAATAAAATTAAAGGAATTTTTCCAAAATATAACCATGATTTGAGTTAGATATATTTTCCCTAATCATACAGGCATCATTAACGATTATTAATATAGGGAAAAAATTGAGTTAATTTTAAAATTTAAGCTGTTCGAGCACTCATTTGAACTTATAAGATATTTCTGGTGATGTTTATTTGTTTGGTTTGCTTACCTTTTTTCTGCATATTTTTAAAATCGGTATGTCTATAATATATTATCTTCAGAAAATCCGTTCCATTAATTAAATATTCAGGAACTTTCCTATACGTATGTTTGAATTTACTGAAATTTGTCAATTTTTAAAAATAATTTTCAAGCCAGTTTAAAAATTTTTTGTAATGATATTTCAATAAAATTCTGTCTTTCTTGACAGTTAAACCATAATTCTCCCGCACTCGACCGTTATTTAACTGAGTTTTTCGACGGATTTTTAAGCAACAGTAATAGCAAAAATGTTATTCATGACAATTCTATTTGAATATAAAACAGGAAATTTTATTACAAACAATTATGTTAAATAAAAAAAGTTTAATTCTTGATAACAATTAGTTAAGTACTAAGAAAAATATTCTGACAATGCCAAAAAAATATTAAATACTTCAAGGTGATTTATCACAACACAGCAAAAATTTGAATTATAATATTGAGCAGTAATAGCATAATTCATTGTTATCACAATACTTGTTATTTATGTCGTTCCAGCATCTGATCATAGGTTGGAAAAGCCAAATGTTTTTTATATTGACAATAATAAGAAAAGACCATGGAAAAGAAAATTGCTTTCAATACCATGGCAAAAAGAACGATATCAAAATCAGGATTAATATATCTTTGCCACATTGTACAAGCCTTATTATCTTATCTCTGATTCAACCTAGATTTGTTGACGCATTTTTCTTGATAAAACATTTAACATCGGACCACCACATAAAGCAAACTCAGTGAGCGGCAGTTCGGTCTTTTATTAGGATTAGTCTCCTATTGCATGCCTGGCACTGCTTTTATCTGAACGGAAGTTCTTTCTGTTCCCCACCCTTTGTTTATGCCCATAGATTCCGGTTATCAGCACAAAGAGTGGTAACCTGCAAGGCCAGGGCAAAGAGACATAAAAGTCGGATGTATTCCAGAAACCACTCTCTGGCGATATGATTCAGGCACCTTAAGAGACCAACTCGTGGCGACAATGACTGGGGAGGGGAGAAGAGGAAAAAAAGGTGCCTAATCAGAGGGACCGGACCACGAGTGAATCATCCTTTTTCCGGATCATGGTCAGGAGATAGGGGCACCGTATCGTTTTCGTACATAAATTCAGCGGGGGATAAATGTTTCAGTGAATTGATCAGTTAAAAGGGGATGCGGACTCCGATAGCCACAGTCTTCCCACCTAGTATCGAGATTAGACCTCATCTGGGTTACGGTTACAGAAATGTTCTAGATCATATGAACAGTGGAAAAGACAGTGGTTTTCTTTTTAAATAATACAAGGCTGTTGCAAAAGAAAGAAATTTACGGACTAATGCAGTTAATCGAAACATACTTGAACAAGAGACACCTGAAATGTATGAAATTTTTGTTCATTGTATCAAAATTTCATTATAATGGATTTTCTTATATACAGTGCTTATAAGCACTGGCTCACAAGGTATGTAGCCTTATTTAGTTGGATGAGCTTGTACTGTAATAGATTTCATCATAATGAGATCAAGTAATTATAATTAAACCGGGATTCTTCCACATCGCGTCACATTAATACAGCCCAATATGTGAAATAGTCATTTCTAGAGAACAGCTTACCAGGTGGACATGGAAAAGCCTTAGATCGTTAGATTGTGCAATTTGTGATATTAAAGGAATTTTACAAACATAAAAAAATAGCTTTTTTTTCAGAGTAAAAGTTAGTCTAGTGCAGTGTTTCTCAACCGCCGGTCCGCGGACCAGTACCGGTCCGCGAAATATCCAGCTTTTATAGGCCGACCACCGATACAGTACCCCAGAAGAAGATGTACGTTCAGGTAATCTGTGGATAATCAATCCATTTATTGATAATTATGATAACAATCTCACTACAGTCCAGGAAACAGAACTTATTGAACTGTTTTCAGATCTAGGACTTAAATCACAGTTCAAATCAATAAATATATATCAATTCTGGATAAAGACTGCAACAGAATACCCCAATCTTCATGCAAAGGCGTTGAAGATTTTATTGCCTTTTTCCTCAACTTATTTGTGTGAAACTACATTTTCGGCTATGACTGTTATTAAGACGAAACATAGAAATCGACTTGCTCTTGCACCTGCTTTACGTATTGCTGTAACTGGTTTAAAGCCTAGGATTGACAGTTTAGTCAGCAACAAAGACCAGCAGCAATCTCATTAATTTTAGTTTTTATATAGCCTTTATTTTGGTAAATTATTTTTTCCTTATTTGGTATCTACTTACGTTGTTCACATTTCGACTCATTGTTGTTTTGGCTAATATATTAATTAAAAAAATAAATATATCATTCACGTTGGAATTTTCTTGGAGTTTTAATTAAGTTTTGATGCTTTTATTCTCGATGCAATATTATATAAGTAAGTTGAATATACAAATGTAAATTATAACAAACAAAATGCTTTAAAAATTATATATGTCTTCATGATTTATCTTTGTGAAAAATTGTGCATTGGGTCAAATTATTAATATTACCGGTCCGCGCGAACGTGCCGAAATATTTTACCGGTCCTTGGAGTAAATTCAGTTGAGAAACACTGGTCTAGTGGATCCTTCAGAGTGCGTTCTGAATCTTTTTTTTTTTTGTCACTATTTTTTTCGGCACTCTTAAAATCTGGAGGAAAACAAAGAAAAAGTAAGCTTAAAAGTTGTTTCTTATTTGTAGGACACTGTGTAAAATAATTTATGATAATAATTTTGAATTTAAAATAAAAATAATATAAACTACAAAAACAACTATACGTTTATTTATTTATTCGTTATACAAAAACATTATGATTTTTACCTTTACTTACTTGCTAAAATTTGGCGACAGACTCGTAAGAATTTGGTGGCGCACAAAAATGCCAAGGCAAAGCTTTTGAGAATCATCCCCTTAGAGAGAGATGGAAGCTTATGAGGAGACAATAGCATCCCAAGAGGCCACTGGGTCGATAAAAACTTTACGAAGTATAAAAATAACTCAAATATAGAAAAACCTAATAGGAGCATTTGTTTCTAAATTTTTGTTCACATTAATAGTACAAATTATCTTTAAATTTTTATCAACAATAATACTAATGATTGTTGGTAAAAAATTTAAATAATTTAAATAGACGCTCGTTTTTAGGAACACGTGGGACTGGTAAAGTAGTTCTTAAAAGCGAAATTTTTTTCATAAAATAGGAAAACAACTTAGATCTTAAAACTATTCTTTTACTACACTAGTCTCTCTTTAAAATAAAATTACTATTAGAAAAAATTCATGCGTGTATAAAAAAACATTCAAACTTCATATTTAAAAATAATTACTTTATTTTGAAAAAAATTATTGAGAAAAAATTATACAAAGTAATCACATTTGCTATTTTAAAAATGCTTTTAAAAACATTTTTTCATTGTAGAAAAGCATTTAACTGTAGTTAGCCTATTTATTTTGCAGACAGTCTAAGCTCTCTGTTTTTTTCTTCACGTTTGATATCTGCACATTATTTCTCATTCTCATTTATTAAGTTCCCAATCATTTAATCATCCAATAATTCTTACGGACAAGTTACAACTGAAATCAGATTAAAAAAATTCTGAATTGAAATCTTGGTGAGCAGCAGGTGTCTTTGTCGAAGTTCACGTAGGAGTAACTCACCTACACTAACGTTGTCAATAAATATGTTTCGGTTTAATTCAGTTTTACAGTGGCTTATTTAATGAAACTCGCATGCCAAAATAGACTTGTTGGATACGTTTTTTCCTGGAATGTCATTCCAAGCATGCATTTACAAAGAGTATTGAATGTCAATTACATAAGGCCATTCGATGCCATGATCATCATTCGATGTCATGGACATCGATCAAAAATATCCTACGATATTAGCACTTGGAAGCTATTGATCATGCGCCAATGTATGTAAAATCGAAAATTAGGTTAGAGGGAAGAAATTACACAAGGATTGCTTAAAAAATCAGGATTGAATGATACTTGAGGCAGGTGTCTTTTAATAGCTCAGTATACTGACATAAATCACAAACTTATAAAACTTTCTCAACAATAAAATAAAAAATTACATTAAAAAGTAACGTAATAAGATTTCGTTAACCTCCCCGAAAGCCACCCAAAAGTAAAAATTTAATATTGGCGTAAGCGAGGCAGTAGTCTTAAGATTTAAAAGAGATTGTTTACAAATATTTCAATTAGATACTTTTACTTCGAGAAGAATACAACAGAGGACGGAAAACGTGGTGGATGTTTCCTATATATTTCAGGAGACATTTTGACACCCAAGAAAAATGAATGCATGGAACAAGTTCAGTATCCCCATACACTTGGCGACCGCGGCGAATTTTTTTGTCGCCAAGCTAGGCGCGCGTTTATAAACACGGAAAATTTCCCGAAGTTCGATCGAAAAATAAGCATTTCAGAAAATTTAAAAAGGGAAATAAATGTAAATAATGGACTTCCTTGATATGAAGTTAAGCTGACATGCCGATTGGTATATTTATTTCGACATTTTATTCGTTTGTCACCAGTGTCACATTTCAGTAAAAATAATTATCTAATTTTACAAAAAAAAGCATGCAAAAATATTTTTCTAAGTTTTTACACTTTATAAAATTTTAAAAAAAGCATGCAAAAACTTTTTCAAATATATAAATTTTTTTTAAATTAAAAAAAAAGAAAAAACACGAATAAATTATTTTTTAAATATATACACTTTTTAAGTAAATAAAAATGAAACACGAATACAATAAAAAAATACATGTAAGCAATAGAATTTAAATAAAATAATTAAACCTTCTCCAAATCCAATTTCCGTTGAAAAATTAATAAATATTTGCGAATCCTAAATTAATTAATAATTTGAAATCCTGAGCAATAATCCATCATTATTATCTTTAACTTTTGCTAAAATAATTTGTTGATATTTTTCAACAACATTTTGAACATGAGACATTTTAAATTAAAACAATAAATAAAGTAATTAAAACAATAAAAAGATGATAATAAATTAAGAAAACGAAATAAGGAAAAAATAATATTAAACGGTTTTAAATACATAAAATAAAATATATCATTTAATAAAAAAATATATATTATAAATAAACTAAATAAAAGTAAATAATGTAAAAGAAATAGTAAAAAAAGTTAAAAAAATATACGATGTTTGGACACTGGCGATAACGAAACACAAATGCGGGATATCCACTAATTGCAGCAGCAACAACCAACGGAATTAAAATGACTATTAATTAAAACGTAGAACAAATAGCAAAGAAAAATCGAAATGAAACTAAAAAACTATTGCCACTAAAAAAAAGCACATATATAACGTAAAAATTATTTAAAACACGAGAAAAACGGAATCTGGCAACGAAAAAATAAAAATAGTAACAAAAACTAAATTTGGCAACACTACAATAAAAACAAAAACTGAAATCGGCAACACTACAACGAAAACAACGGTTTCCAGATTTGGCGAGAAATCATCTGTATGGGGATACTGAACTTGACCGAATGCATAAATAGAAATGTTTTCTTAATACAATTCTACTCATATGCAATTATTATTTATATTTTTTCTTCATTTCAGTATGCAAACGATTAATACTAATTCATCAAGGATTATACTGCGTACATTTCACAACATTAATCGTAATTCATGTTGACTTTCAAATACCCTCTAGAAAGTAAAAAGACAATTTCATCTGCAATTATCCGATGACATCGTATGCAAGTATCTACTTATTAATTTAGAATTCTATTAATTAATGAAATTTTTAAGAGTTTAAACTGCCTTTTCCGATTTAAATAATTATAAAATAGATATTTTGTCTTGTCTTTTTCATTTTGCTTTTTCAGTTGTTCTATTGTCAACGTGTTAAAGGCTTGATTTAATAAAAAACGACTTCTCAAACCGATGTTTTGGTCTTTAAATAAGAAATTTTTTTATGAACAAAAAGGTACTTCAAGGCAATTCTCAGAGATTCAATGCTGAGCTTCGCCTCGTTTGCTGCTGCTCGAAGAATGTGATTGGAAGGCAGGCAGAACATTCGTCGATAACTCGCATTGACAACGCCGTCTCAATACGATATCGTAATTAATTACAGGTGACGTAGATGAAACGTCATATGACGCCATGGATGTTTTAAGCCAATGAAAATCGTAATAAGCCATGATCTCAACTGAAACGATAGAAACAATCATTTTATGATTAAAATGTGAGTAAAGCATCAGATGCTAAAAAAATAAACGAAAACGAAAAATGCATAAAGCCTTGCTCGTATGAAAGATTTTTGAAAAAATGAGTTCGTAAATGGGAATTAAAATTATCAGCCGGTCAATGCACACTCTGTGAGATATGAGTCTTCAGTTAGTATACAATTCAATGTGTTCGTCAATTAGACGCTGGTAAATGTAAGATTTCTAGTAATAACATTTTTCTAAAAGAAATTTATGTTAGAAGAAAAATTGGGTACCCCTGGTCTAACACAAACGTTTAATAAAGAAAAATCTGACGGGTTTTTAAAAAACGTAATTTATTAAACTCTTCTTGACCACTGACTTCGAGTCAAGAAATACTGTTTCCATTGGCAAAAGTGGCGGCGATTCTGATATTGCCCACCTCATATCTCCTTTCAAAACCACAGTCTTTTGATTAATAAGGTATTTCTGTTATTCCCACGAAGAAAGCATAACCACAAATCAACTTCGGTCATTACAGTCCTATTTATTGCTACTGCGTCGTAGTCACTGCACAATAAATACATTTCGTACACGAGGAAAGCAGAATAAAAAAAACAAATCTCCAACATTATGATGACGAAGATATTAGTGGCAGACTTTCTACGCTTTTTAGAAACAACTGATTTTTAAAAAAAGAAATACTGGGGATATACAAATCATTTAATATTTAATTGACTTTAAGTCAATAACTGGACAGCGAACATGTGCATATATTGAACGAATTGAATTGTGGAAAAATACTCATTAAGGTAGCAGAATCACGAGAAAGAAATGTTTATGTAACTCAGTAAAATAGATGCTAACTTTATACAGGTGTTTACACAAGCTTGATATTGATAATATCAATTTTCCATACTTAGAGACTAAATTATTATGGATTGGCGAGGAAAATGAATAAACATGAGTTGATACTTGTTAGTTAACCGACTATTCAATAGGTATTTGGCGACATTTTACTCGTTTACTACTTTGAAGCCCCTACTTTATTTTTCTTGGGGCATATTGCTTAGATTATTAGTCTTTAAAAGTAGCCATAGACAAACAAAGGCTAGTTTAATAGATAAATACAGTTAAAAATTGATTCCAAATTACTATAAGCATCCACGAATAAAGTGAACCTCAAACCACGAAATAGTGAATTAAAGGACACATTGCGACTTATTGATTTGACAGTTTGATCTTATTGGCCAAGAAAAATGGCAATTGTAAAACGTGGTTTCAATAATAGGAAAATAATTTACCAGGTACATCAAGCATTTACAGATATTTTCGCTCTATCAGGCATTTGTCTTAAAACATATCGCCAAATGTTGCGGTTTAAAGCAAAACATATTCGACTCCTTATACGTAATTTCAAATAATACTAGTTAACTAATCCCAAGATAAATTTTTTTTAGTATGACAAAGGTAAAAATAACAACAATTAGCTTGCATATTCATAGAAACAAACATATAAAAAAGCTATATATTTAATTCATATTTTAATTTTTACATCGACGGTAACAGAAAATGTAATCGTAAATTTAAAATTTGCATGTGTTGTAAGGAGATTTTAATTTGATAAATAAAGCTTATTAAATAGGTCTGGAATTATGGTCACTAAATAGTAACTTTCGGAGATAAATTTGCAGACATATATTATTTTTTGAATACGATTTCCACAAAGCAAAACTTTTGGTGATTTCAATTTACAAAAAAAAAATAAATAAAATAAAAAATAAATAAATAAATAAATAAAAAATAAAAAATGAGTGTAAATATTCTTCTTGCCTTATTTCGAGTTTAATCGAAAGCGTAACTATCTCAGCGTATATAAAATTCATAAACATAAAAAATAGTATCCGAAAGGAACTAAAATTGGATTCCTTTCATATACTTCCAGTAGAGGAAAGAAAAATATTTAAATATATAATAAAAAATTTGTATGCCAACAGAACAAAAACGCTCTAAGACAGCTCTCCTTCACAGTTCTCAACTGAAATGATTGGGGCGACAACAGCACCTGCTTTGGTTTCTCGTCTTCATGACAGAAGCGCCCCCTCCCCCTAAGTTCTAAAAAAATACCTGGAATAAATGCGACATTCAAAGCTTCTAAGATTCGCCAGCTTTCGACGCGATTTCATTATTGAGTGAAGTGAAATTCCTCGCCAGTGGATGGAGAAGTGTGCATTCGCGGCAAATGCAGGAGAAAATATTCAAAATAAATTATTCATTTTCCTGGAAAAAGGAGGCGGATAAGAAAGAAGGATTTTCGAAATATATTTATGTTTAGAAATCTCAACACGAAAGTGCTCAGCAAAAGCCTATTTTGGAATGCAGAACTTTTGAAGTTTCTGTTGATGCTAGAATGTATTCTAGATGGTACTAGAAATGATGCTAGAAGTAATTATTGAGTAATTTTAATAAAAAAATAAGATAGCGCAGCGGTTTATTTCTTAGAAGTAACAAATGTCGTTAAGTAAAAGTCAAAGCAAATTGAGATAAATAATACATTTGATGCAAAATTAATAAATAAATATTTCACTTAATATCGCATAACAACAATTTTTATATAACATACATTTTTTGACCAAATATAAAATCAGTACCACCAACAGTGAAAATGAGTCAAATTAAGCGTAATATTTCTCATTTATCTAATTGAATTTTAAGCAGTTAGTGTATAGAGATTTAAGTTCAGTAGCACACTAATCCATGTTATCTTTAATAGCTAAAGACAATCTTTAGCTATTGTGTAAAGATGCTATTTGGTTGCAGTTAACGTTTCACTTTATAGAAATTTTTTGCAAAAATATTGTCAAAATTGACTGCTGATTGGACGATATTTACCCTGTTAAATAAAATGTAAAATTACATAAGAAAAAAAAAATGATCATTAGGTGGTTATAACTAAAAATATAGACTCATCTTTTACATACCATTTTTAATTTTTCTCATTTTAAATTAAAAAAAAAAAAACATTGCACAAGATTGCAAAACATAAATTATGGAGTCAATAATACATAAATATCTATTAGTACTTTCAAAAATTCATTTATTTATAAAATAACTGAACCACAGTCATTATAATATTCTATATAAGATTCCAAAGTCATGTATTATGACGCTTTAAGGCAACAATCATATAAAACCTTATTATAGATCTGCAACTTCACAGATTTATGAAGTCTCAAATACATAAAGGTTGTATCACATTATTAAATGTGTGGAGATTTTTAAAACACATTCATCCTTTTAGAGTCTTTCCTTTATTCCAATCTTCAGATATACACATCAATTAAAATTTAATAATGAATTTTTAAGTACTTAATAAAATAATATAATTTGATTTAATTTATGAGCAGTTAAAAAATTTGATTTTATGATACAAATTAGTATCCTACTAAATATAGAACATTTGGTACGTACTATAAAAAAAGCAAATTCAGAAAATTTTTTTTAATATAATTAGCAGAGGTATTCAAATATTTTCGGCATGTTCTAAAAATAAATTAATCGGCAAGATGTTAAATCACTCGTAAAATCTTCGGAAACTAATTATTTTTATTTTGGTTCCATTTTCCAATTTTTTTACTCATGCATTATGAAAACTATTTTTTTCAATACTGA
Organism: Latrodectus hesperus; assembly: GCA_037975125.1. NCBI lineage: Eukaryota > Metazoa > Arthropoda > Arachnida > Araneae > Theridiidae > Latrodectus > Latrodectus hesperus. Next base: position 85,802,392 of record CM075855.1, read on the forward strand.
TGTATAAGGAATGAGATTATTTAATATATTTTAAATAAAAACATTAATATCGAGCATTTTTTTATAAACTTATTCAAAAAAATTTGTGACTAACGGACTTAAGGAATTTTTTCTTTTTTATGAGAATTAAAACACAGAAAAATTTGAATTTTATTTAAAACTTATATTGATCCTGAATACCTGAGAAAATACTTTTTGTCAAAAAATGTATAAATTCTACTCTTTGAAATAAATCCCTCTGTTATCAAAGTATTAAGGTTCATTGTATAATTACTTTTATACATAGTTTTTAAATAAGAAATGAAAAATATAGAAAAGAAGGATTAACCCTTTAAAATATCACAAAAAAAATCTTTTTCTACAATAAATGGAGAAAAAAAAATGAAAAAGTATTCCCCTAAGCTTATTTACTTAATTATGAGAAAAGAACAAAAATATAAGAATACAGCAAAGGTTATTAGAAAGAGCGAGAGAAACCCTTCGCATACAAAATCCTCAAATTGGCGTTCAATTCTGGAAAAATATGCCAAATCGCCAACTATTTCTCTGAAAACTAAACCGATATCATAAAATTCATCACCTTAATTTAATATGCATTTAATCCTTCGAGATTAGGTAAAACTTCGAATATTGTTAAATGAAATCTCTGATTTTTGCTGCTTTTTCAGAAGCCATTCCCTTACTAATTAAAGCAAACAAAAGAAAAATGGAATCAAGTACAGAAAAGCGTCTTCGAACACATCTCAGCTCGTGTCCCCAACTCCTCAGCATCCTTACAATTATTGATTTTAGGGGACGCCGACCCTCCCTTCCAACAACACGTGGTTATTACTCCGGTAATTCTGCCTTGGATGCTATTACACGAGCTTGCAGGAGGGTAATCGCCCGTCCTCCGAGACAGACTTCCGATTGGCTACCGAATCGGAAATTACCTTTACCTTGTAGAGAATAGTTTTTTTTTTCTAAAAGACGTAGAATGAATTTTCGATTACTTTTCAAATAACTACCAACTATGTATTTTTAAACATCTACAAAATACAGCTGAATTTTTAAGCACTTTTTTATAATTTAAGAAAATGCAAAACTTATTTAACAAAGAACTTTGAAATGGTGTTATTATGAAGAACTTTTCAGCCTAAAATATACGTGACCAAGGTTCGGTTTGGTTTGACAAGTTTTGATTCGGTTGGTCGCCAAGGTTTGGTTTGGTTTGGTTGATGTTCAAAGGCTATTTTTTGGACACGATAACTAATTAATCTAGAACCTAGTTTTAACTGGATTCCCAGGCATTGCAAATAACCAGGCCCAAACTGGGACTCAACAGCTGAAACCAAGTCCAGAGCACTTCGGCTGCCAGCTTGGCAAGCCTGATTTCGATATCAGCCACCGCTGAATAATGAAGGTGGATGAAGCATTTGTGTTTCAAATCCGTTGGAGTGGGCGGTTAGGAATTTTCCGGGTTTCCTCCTTTTCAATCTGTGAGCGATGACCGTAGTCAACGGAAATTCGAGGAATGAATTACCTAGTGGATATATAGATAGCGTAAAACAGTTTTTAATTGTTAATCTATCTACAGAACGCGGTGTTAAATATTTAACTTTTTATGAGGAGCTCTTGCATTACTAAGTTACTATAACTGCTGTAAACATATTTATAGATTTTCATACACCAAAAAGAACCAGTTTCCAATTGCATCAAATGTTTTAAGCAGAATTATATTTATACGCATAAAGCAATTGATTGGATGCTAAAATAAATACAATTTTTTTTAATTACATAAAAAAAATTTACAATGCTTTCAGTATACAGCATTTTTTTTTAAAGTTTCAATAAAAACGAATAAATCTTCAAAATACGTCTCCGTTGTCAAAATTATGATGCCATACGAAAAATTAAATCTTAATGCTTTACATTATTTAAAAATATTTGTATAAAAGATTTTCGCAATACAAAAACAAAATTTTTTTATTTTAAATTTAAACTGGAATTTAAAGCATTCTTTAGCTGATGTTTTCCCATTTGTTTTTATTGGATGGAATTCAGCCCGACCCCATACAGTACGGAGCTTCGAAGTTTGACTGACATTCCTTTTTCCCTGAATAAAATCGATTTAAGTTGATTGAGAGAGTTGCCCGTTCCGGCCATTTTGCCCCTTTTCAAAGAACTGCTGACTCTGCGCTATCGGTTTTTCCTTCCCGTTTTATCGGGGAATGAGTATCACTTCCTCCTAGAAAGGACAAAAACACTCAAAATATTCTTCTAAGGAAAGGGGTTCTCATGCCCTTTGTTTGTTTTTTCAATAAATTTTCATTATAACCCAATGCTTAAAGTAAATAACTGTTACTGTTAAAGTACGCAATCCGTTATTTCACAGAATAACTAGGAATTTCATGAAATAAATATACAAGTCTATTAAAGTATATAAAAATTTTGAATTCTAGGATTTAACTAGGTGTTCTACAGAATAGCGATTCCTTAATCGTTGAAGTATGGAAATAGCACACGAAAGTTGATTGCGTCATCTCTAACTGATTATAAAAGTACTGCGAATCAGTAAAATTTTAAATATTTCAAAAATTAATTTAAAATAGGAACTAAAGTACAATTCATAGTTAGAAATGTTTCGAAATACAGGTAACCTAAAAAAATACCAATGAGTAGAAATCGAAGTCATACGTATAACATTTCTTCAGCTCACCGAAATCAACATCATTTCTCGCTTCGTAGAAATAGGGACAAACTATACCGGATCTACGGTTTAAAGTGGATTCCAAGCCACTACAAACAACCCAACTTAAGGTGGGATTCGAGCCCACCAACTACTGAATCGAAAGTAAGGATGCTAATCATTCGGCTACCAGCGCGACTGAATGATAGAACTTCTGAGTATAAGATTTCGGGAATGTAAGCAACGAGAGATGGATTTCGCGCTTCTGCTGTCCGTGTGTGTGATAGGGAGTTTCCGGGTTTCCTCCTTTGTGATATGCGAATATGGTCTACTATCTACGAAAAGTCTTTCTGGAAGGAAGAATTTAAGCTTTGGATGTTAAAATGCCTTACCACGACCTTTGGTCATTATGTTCTCTACTATACGATGTCAGAGTATCCACGCCTTAAGTAGGAATCAAACAGATGAACTGCTGTAATGGAAAGACAGATTGGTACATAGGGTGAATTAATTAAGAAAGATTTGATTCCACTTTAGTCTGCACATTCTGGTAAAGTAAACCTGCAAGCGCAATAAAATGATTGAAAATTGACAAACTCATAAATCGCTGACAACATTCCTTTCAAATCATGAGAAAAGAAAAATTTTTTACGCATTCTTGGTGACCAGTAACAAATTAACTTTATATTCGAAGCCAAGAGCACTATTCATGGTTGGACATACAAGCCATGAATAATTACTACCAAAAATGTGACATAGTCGGAAAAATATTCACGGAAAATTTCATCGGTATCGATATTTAAGATTAAGAATCAGTAAACTGTGAAATTAAGAAAGAGAAACGACGATCGAAGCAGTCCAAAACACATAAAATCAATTTCCCGAACAACAAAAAAACCATCCACACACACAACCCCTATCTCCTCCCGACGATTAACATTTTAATTAAAGGCGATCCGATGCAACCGGTAAATTTGATTTGCATTTCCCAATAAAAAAAATGAAAAAGCAAAAGAAACGCATTAAGACTTTATTTCTTTCACAAATGAAGGAGAAAAGAAACTTTAAAGAAATAAAAATCTTATTTACAGATCCGCGCGTGAGTTAGATTGTGACCAGTTATCGATTTTGCGCACATGGACTCTTCTTCAATTGACTTCGATGGAAGTGGTTAAAACAAATTCCCTCGTTTTTCTTTTTATGGTCGGGAAGATTTAATGCTGGTTTGTGATTAAATGTAAAGAAATTAGCATAGGGATTTTTTTTCCCCAAACTGTAGGGAAAAGTGAAGCGTCATTTACTTCCGAATGAATTTCTCATGAAAATGGATGGCGACGCAGTTCTGGACAAGATTTACCGATTCTGAGTGATTTTTAATGAGTTTCATGATTATTTATTTAAGAATCTTTTCATTTTTCAGATTAAAATGCGATTAATAACACCCGAAGAGAGTGCTTTCTTGAATGATAAATTACATTAAGATTATAATTACAGTTCAGCAAATATTCGATGGAGAAAGATTTCGAAAAATGAGATAGCACCAACTTTTATAACTTTATCAACAGATTGTGATTCAGTGGAAAATACGTATTTAGCTTTCGATGAAAAATCGGAATTTAGAAGATTTTGAAAAATGCGATTAAGATGTAGCAGGTCTTTAGATATCCCATCAGTTTGACTTAACTTGCAGACGGTGCTTCTAGTAAGAAAATATATTCAGTTTCCGAGGAAATTTTGCAATTTTGAAAATAATGATATTTGCTATTAACCTTATTTTCAAAATGGTGTTTTGCACTCTGAATTAGTTATGCTAAGCTTGGTTTGTTTGTCGCTCAACGGTCATTTTTTGCACACGAAGGCTAATTAGATCGGGACCTACCTGGAACCAGGGGGTACGTGTACCTTCCTGGGGCTTGAGCACAGCCACCAGGCACGTCGGCAGGTGGTGGATAGCCGAATGTCCTGTAGGAATGACAGGATAGCCTTGAATATAGAATCAAAGGCCGCGAACCAGCTCCCGTAAACCCTGGTGTTATGCAATCCGTGCCTAGGGCTAATTGGCACCGCGGTAATGGTGTCTGATGGTGGCACAGCGGTAAAGATGAGACACGAAAATCTTGAACATTGCTGCGCGTATACGCACGTCACAGGCGACTAGAGTGCCACCTGCAAACATTAAAAGGAGAAAAAGAGATCGGCGATGTGATTTACTATAGTTAATTTATCGTCCTCCTTTTTATACGAAAGCAATTTAACTATACGTTATTGTAGCAGACATTCTTCCTAGAAAGTTTTTGAGTTCGACCAAGATAGTCTATAGGAATTGCGTATCATCCCTCAGAGCAATTAATGATTGTTCCAACCAAGCAACTGTGATCCTGGGGCCTGAGCAGCTACCAGGCGCGTCGGTAGGTGGTGGATCACCGAACGTCCTGTAGGAATGACAGGATAGCCTTGAATATAGAATCAGAGGCCGCGAACCAGCTCCCGTAAACCCTGGTGTTATGCGATCCGTGCCTAGGGCTAATTGGCACCGCGGTATTGGTGTCTTAACGGAGCCTCTAGTTGCCTGGCAAACTTCTAGAGTAATTTGTCTTGCCCAGTATCTCAGGCAATGCTGGGTGGACTTATATTACCTGAGCTTATTAATTGTTATCTTGTGGCTGAAAAGACACAAGAAATAACAAACCTTTCTGCATTTGCAGGTGAAGCCTCTGAAGTAGACCTTGCTGAAAAAGACAAGGGAACTCAGAGGCAATCTTGTAAAGGGGCAGCAATGAATCCTTCACTTGAGGTAGAAATGACCTCTAAACCATCTTCTTCTGGTGAAAGTCAGGAAGCTATTCCTAGCATGACTGACTTTCTGACCAGATGGGACTGTTTCAGCAAGACCCTATCTGCTGGAAATGTCATATGCAAGAGGAAACGGCAGAGCATGTCATTTACGAATGTGAGGCTCTTGCCCTCCCTAAATTAACTTCTTTAGGCTTCATCCATACTAGAGAGTTACACTTAGACTCCATTAAAGGGTTATCGGACTTTATTAATAAAGTGGGTGACCCGAGCAATTGGAACTAGGAAACATTGGGTTTGGAGTTAGCGGTACAAAATGCTGATAAAAGCAGAGGTGCCCAATGACATACAAACTCAATTTTTAAGAAGAAGAAGATCGGGACCTATGGTTTAAAGTGGATTCCGAACCACTACAAACATCCATGCCCAAGGTGGGATTCGAACCCACGAACTGTTGAACCGAAGGCAAGAGCGCTAACCATTCGGCTGCCAGCTTGGCTAGTTATGCTAAGCAGCGCGAGCCACCTATAAATCAGCGGAATGCAAATTAAATGATGTATACCAAAATATTCCTTCGTTACGAAGTTAATAATTAAGGTTAGGATTCTTTCACTTATTTGCAATCTAAATATATTCGATTGGTGCTGTGTTGGAGAAAATGTAAACACGTCTCTGCTGATGTAAGTGAAATATATAAAACCTACTTTCGAAAATCTAAAAAAGCAGTAATTATTATGACTTCAAAAAATGACGATAATGTTGAAATAACCTATGGCGTGTGTACATTTTCCCTCTATCCTCAGTGGATACGCTTGGATGCACCTTGAAGCGAGCAGAGTTCAATAAAAGCTTTTTCGATATTTGGCAAATTCCTCCTTCATGCCGAAATATTCTGTTATCGAGCTCTCATCGTGAACGAAATGAATAACACCCATGTCGTAATCCTATGAGTTCGATATTAACGAGATATTTCCATCAGTAAAATTATAAAATATAAAACTGAGAGCATATTGTAGGTGATATTGATGCCTAAATCAGTAGTGGTTAGGCCTCAACGTGGCCTAGAAGTAGGATAGTACCTTTTAGAGCATAATATCCCGGGTTCGATTCCAGCTACTGTTGAACTACAGGAAATGGATGCTACGCTTCTGCATGTACGTCTGTCAGGGTGAGTGCTTGGGAGTTTTCAGGATTTTCTCCTTAGTGGCTGGTGAATATGGCCCACAATAGGAAAAGACCTCCTAGAAGACCATTTACCTATGCCTTACATTGGTAAATTGTGAAGATCATTGTAAAGTTGGTAAAATACCTTACAATGGTCTTCAGACATAAGCTGTTTACTACGCAGAGACAAAATTAATCATGGTTATTTATTAACATTGCAATTTCACGCATTAACTACAGAAATATTTATTGAACAAGTAGTGTACAATATTCAAACTTGTAACAGATCTATATTAACTCTAGTGACACGAGATGGCGTTACTGCCCAATAGAGTGAACTTACGATATCCAATTAGAAATAGAGTGAAAGAGGATTAGAATGGGGGTGTGAGGAATGGAAGTCGAACCATCCGGTTCATTAATAACATTGTTTATAATTTGTACTGTACAGGTACTATGTAACCTTATTAATAATTATTAAGTATTTTTTTAATTATTTTTTATTCATGTGTAATGTCGTAATAAATGTAATGTTTTGCCTAATTCTAACTTCCATTTTCTTACGTCCCTACAAACTAATAAAACAATTCATTGCACATAGAACGAATTGTTTTATCATTTAGAAAAAGAAAAAAACAATTCATTTTCTAACAATAAAACAATTCATTCTTTAACAAGAAAAAATTGCACATAGGAAGACATCAAAATGGAATTTTAACTGAGCATGCTTGGTTTATCAACTTATGGGTCACTTTCTGCACACAAGAACTTATTAAACAGGTACCTACAGTCTAAAATGGATACTTAACAATGGCAAACATCCACCCCAAATTATTTGTATAATGTAACGCCAGAGTTTTAAAAATTGTAGAATGGAACTCTAGAGCCCTAAAAATTGTAGAATGTAACAAAAGAGCCCTAAAAACTGATGAATGGAATACCAAAGCCTTAAAAATTGTAGAAGGAAACAACAGAATTCTTACCATTTTAACAGGTAATAATGTAATTTTTATTGTGTTCCGATCAGTAAAGTTTTAACATATGACAAATAGTTAAAGCTATTTCAACTAAGACTTTTTCTGTGCACCCTTCATCATATTCGCCTTTACAAAGATTATCGATAGATGGTGGATTTTATTCCCTTATTACAAAGGGCAGAATCCGGTGTACACCAAAGCAACCCTTTCAACAGAAATGCAATCAAGAATTGATGGTGTAAGAATAATGTAATAAAAAGTCTTACATTTTAAGATTAATAATAAAAATATGTGAACATATTTTGAAATTTTAATTAGCAAATGATTTTCAGATTCTAACCGATTTTGAATATATATATATATATATATATATATATATATATATATATATATATATATATATATACATATATATATATGTATATATACTATATATGTATGTATATATATATATATATATATATATATTCATTCGCTTTCTTGAAATATATATCTTATTATAATTTGAATATACATAATAACATTTATAAGATAATGGAATTCACACTTTTCAAACACTATTAAAATATTTTACGTTATTATGCATCAACAAAACTGTTCAAAATATTTTGGCATAATTCATTATTTTACAAGAGAAATCAATATTAAAATTCTTCTAATAATTTGCTTCCTCTTTTTCTCAAGGTTATTTACAAAATAAACTAAAATAGCGTGTTGAAATTGGAACATAGAGGGAACATAGATTTTCATAAAATTGGGAATTTTGCTAAATTTTTAATTATTCAAATACACAATAAAATGTTTAAGTAAAACAGTATTTTATCAACATAACTTTCAAACAAGATGACAGTATTTAAATATTTATGAAACAATGAGTAAACGCAACATGCGTTTGATTATTTTTATAAATATTATTCTCATTAATATTTTTAAGGCAATTATTATGAAGAAAAAACTATTAATAAGAATATTATGTATTTTAATAATTATTTGGTAAGATAAGAAAATAAATGAACTTAAGATTTATAAATGAAAACAGATAAAAGAGCTTAAAATTAAAATTAGGTTTAAAAAAAGAAAAGAAAAACATACTGTATTTTTCCTTTACAAGTTTTTATTTAAACTCAATAAAACTAGATTAACAATTGTGGTTGTTTTTTCTACTGAAATATTAAGTCAATTTAAGAGCACTTCCGAATGAAATAATCATAGTATCAAGAATAATAAATATAGCAGTATAAGCTATATTTATATAAACTTGCTCCATTCTTATTTTGGCAGATTTTTAAGGATTTTCCCATTTTTGTGGTATCATAATTCAAAACGAAAGTTATTATTTTTTAAATTAAATTACAATATTTTCATATAATTTTACAAATAAAATTTATAAAATTCAGATACCTAAGAAACCTTTTGATTTTTTTTTAATTATCAAGGATAAAAAAAAAGTTTTATCAAGATCAAATTCTTCTATGTGGCGATATTGAAATTAAAAAAAAAAAAAATTTCACTTTACATCGTAAATTACTCTCCACACGTTACAAAGTCACGTAACCCAGTCAAACTTCTTTTTTTCTCCAAAATTAATGCTTAATTTCAGAAAAAAAGCAACTTAATACCTTTTATGAAGGAAAAAAAATCAGAGGCAATTTTTCATGGAGTCAACTTTGATCAGGGTATGCATTTTAATGCATTAAAGAAAAAAGTCTTTTTAACCTTATTTCTTTTAAATCACAGACACCGCCATATATTATCCTATGATGCGATAAAAAATTTTGAAGAAATGAACCTGATTTATTGGATATTTTTTAATCGCTGTGACTCTTAAAGGATTTTATATAATTCACCTGTAGCTTTATTTATCGCATGAAAATTGTGCGAGAGAATATATAAAGTAATAATTGTTTTTTAATCATCTAAAGGTGCATTTTTGTATACGACACATGCATAAATTGTATATTTTATGCAAAAATATGAAGATACTTTTTTAAGTTAAGGACACAAATCCATAAATAGAAATTTTTTTATAATAAGCGCTCATTTATTTGGTGTGGTACATTTTATTTGAATCTAGTTAATCTGAAATAAAATTTTCCAATTAATTGAAATTATATTTCTAACTAACTAGAATTGGATCTCATTAATTAGAAATAAAAAATATAAAAATAAAATGTACAAATCTATATAAAGCTATAATATTTATATTATATTTACTAAATTCAATGGCACAACACCCCCTTGTGGGACCAAGACCTAGAAAGCCGATTCATATTCTCGTGACCAAGGGATTTGGGGTGCGAATTTCTATTATATTACTTCTCACAATATTTTAAAAAATATAAATAAATATGCATTTATACACATTAAGATGAAAGTTTACAAGGAAAAAAAACTACCTTGAACCACATAGACATTTATTATCAGTATGTATAAATCCTCGTATAACCTATAAAAATATAAAATTTTCCCCATCTCTTTTTAAATACAGCGAAAAAGTTTGTATCAACTCCTTGTAGAACAGGAATGAAATATGACAAAGGGAAAATAAAAGTATTCTAAAACATTTTCCATACATTTTTTGATATTGTATTTCAGGAATTATTCAAATTAACGCTGTAAAAATGTGTGTGAAATCCATATCTTTTAACATTATTTTCCTCAAACTAATAAGGATAATTTATGAGAATACAGAAAAATGGATGGTTAACAGAACTTAGTATGAACCAAAAATCAGGAAAAATACATCTTGTCAAAAAATAAATCCATTTCAAGCACTAACTTGCAGAGTAATACGCGAGGATGTAGGTTTAAAGACAGTGAGAATGTTTCATATAACTTATTTTTTCTGTAATTTATTAACAGTTTACGAACAGAGAACGTTTCAAGTTATTCTTCGTAAGAATTTCCCAGAATGCCGCAAAGCACAATAGCTCGATTTTGTTTCGTACCAAGATAATATGCAAATGTAACGCTGTTAAGATGTTATGACGAGAATTGCAAGTTTTACTCAGGTTCACATAACCGGTTGGAAAGTGGTCACCAAAATCACTAAACAGTAAATTAATCCTATTAAACAATACATACAAGATGCTACGATAATACTACAAAATTGCAAGACTTAATATGACGTGAAATAGAGCGATATGATAAACATGACGAAAAATTGAGCGATACGCTTAAGAATATGACGTGAAATTTAGTGATATGTTTAAGAATATGACGTGAAATTTAGTGATACGATTAAGAATGCGATGTGAAATTTAATGATACTATTAAGAACATTACGTGAAATTTAGTGATACGATTAATATGACATGAAATTTAGCGATATGATTAAAAATATTACGTGGAATTTAGTGATACGATTAAGAATATGGCGTGAAATTTAGTGGATACGATTTTAAACGTTTATAACATAACGACAAAAAAATTGTGGTTGGGTATTTCAGAGAATGTATCGTTAAAATTCAGAACTATTAAGTAAACTAAGATTAGCAAAGAACGGTCATTTTGGCAGCTACATACAGAAGCAAAGCAAGCCTTTCCAAATTCTGTAAACACGTTTGCTGTAAGGTATCACTATAGAAATAAAATCAATTTACTAATGACTTACGAATATAGCTTGAAACTGAGTACCTGATACTAAGCTAAACTTTTAAGGGATTAGAACCAACTATTTAGTTAAGCAATGTAGAGAACGCAATTTAAAAATTGAGATCCATCAAGGATCATAAGACGAATAACGTCAGTTTTGACAGCTAAGTACAGAAACAAGAAAAGCATTTCCAAATTCTTAAACCATCAATGCTTGCTTCACACAACCACAATACAAATATGATCAATTTATCAGTGATTTAAGAGTATATCTTAAAAGTGGGTAACTGATATTATGCTTAACATTTAGAGGATTACGGCAAAATATTTGATTAAACAATGTACAGAATATAATTTAAAAACCAAGGACTATTCAATATCTAAGACGAATATAAAAATTGTCCTCTTTGACACAGCTACGTACAGAAACAAAGCAAACATTTCTAAATTCTGGAACTAACATGTTTATATTAAAGTACCACAATACAAACAATCAATTTACTATTGACTTAACGAATATAATTTGAAATTCAACAATTGATTCTAAATTGTGAAGGATTAAAATAAAATATTTTGCTATATAATGTGTAAAGACTAGAATAAAAATCAAGATTTATCAAGTAACCCAAGATGAATAGCAAAAAAACGTCATATTTTACAGCTACATACAGAAACAAAGCAAGCATTTTCGAATTCTAGAACTGTTTACTTTACACACATAATACCTATTCCACATTAAGCATTGCGATACTTATGTAACTGATACTAAGTTAAACTCTTAGGAGATTAAGGCAGAACATATTTGGTTAAACAATGTAGAGAATGTAGCTTAAAAATCAATTAAGTACCTAAAGTCGAGCAACAGAAAACGTCCTGTGTGACAGCTACACACAGAAACAAAACAAGAACTCCAAATTTTGGAGCTAACATACATATGGTGTAAAGTACCATACTTATGTAACTGATACTAAGTTAAACTCTTAGGAGATTAAGGCAGAACATATTTGGTTAAACAATGTAGAGAATGTAGCTTAAAAATCAATTAAGTACCTAAAGTCGAGCAACAGAAAAGGTCCTGTGTGACAGCTACACACAGAAACAAAACAAGAACTCCAAATTTTGGAGCTAACATACATATGGTGTAAAGTACCATACTTATGTAACTGATACTAGGTTAAACTCTTAGGAAATTAAGGCAGAACATATTTGGTTAAACAATGTAGAGAATGTAGCTTAAAAATCAATTAAGTACCTAAAGTCGAGCAACAGAAAAGGTCCTGTGTGACAGCTACACACAGAAACAAAACAAGAACTCCAAATTTTGGAGCTAACATACATATGGTGTAAAGTACCATACTTATGTAACTGATACTAGGTTAAACTCTTAGGAAATTAAGGCAGAACATATTTGGTTAAACAGTGTAGAGAATGTAGCTTAAAAATCAATTAAGTACCTAAAGTCGAGCAACAGAAAAGGTCCTGTGTGACAGCTACACACAGAAACAAAACAAGAACTCCAAATTTTGGAGCTAACATACATATGGTGTAAAGTACCATACTTATGTAACTGATACTAGGTTAAACTCTTAGGAAATTAAGGCAGAACATATTTGGTTAAACAATGTAGAGAATGTAGCTTAAAAATCAATTAAGTACCTAAAGTCGAGCAACAGAAAAGGTCCTGTGTGACAGCTACACACAGAAACAAAACAAGAACTCCAAATTTTGGAGCTAACATACATATGGTGTAAAGTACCATACTTATGTAACTGATACTAGGTTAAACTCTTAGGAGATTAAGGCAGAACATATTTGGTTAAACAGTGTAGAGAATGTAGCTTAAAAATCAATTAAGTACCTAAAGTCGAGCAACAGAAAAAGTCCTGTGTGACAGCTACACACAGAAACAAAACAAGAACTCCAAATTTTGGAGCTAACATACATATGGTGTAAAGTACCATACTTATGTAACTGATACTAGGTTAAACTCTTAGGAAATTAAGGCAGAACATATTTGGTTAAACAATGTAGAGAATGTAGCTTAAAAATCAATTAAGTACCTAAAGTCGAGCAACAGAAAAGGTCCTGTGTGACAGCTACACACAGAAACAAAACAAGAACTCCAAATTTTGGAGCTAACATACATATGGTGTAAAGTACCATACTTATGTAACTGATACTAGGTTAAACTCTTAGGAGATTAAGGCAGAACATATTTGGTTAAACAAGGTAGAGAATGTAGCTTAAAAATCAATTAAGTACCTAAAGTCGAGCAACAGAAAAGGTCCTGTGTGACAGCTACACACAGAAACAAAACAAGAACTCCAAATTTTGGAGCTAACATACATATGGTGTAAAGTACCACACTACAAACATAACCAATTCATTAGTTTCAAGTGGATGCACTCACTTCAACACAGTATCCAGGTGACGCGTAGCCATCTCTGAACTGCACGCAACTCTTGACACAAAAATAGTCCTGGGGGTAGTCCCTAAATCCGCAGACGAACTAAAACACGTGAGTTTTGGGAGCTTCACCCCAAACTAACGGTGCGGCACGTAAACAACACACACACATCCCCAACTCCTCGAAATCATTCTGATGTTATATTTGGTCTCATCACCCTCCCACTCAAATCCCTCCCTCCCACCCCACCCCCTCGGTACGGTGGGCCCTTTCATTGGTTCCTATTACGGTTGAGGGAATACCTTCACCCCACACCCCCTTGAAGAAAGGAGATCAATATTTTTTTGTGGGGTAGGGAATGAATACATCCATGGAGGGAAGTGAAGTGAAAAGAAGCGAGGAAAAAGGTACGATATTATATATATTTTTTGTTTTTTTTAAGAGGAAGGGGAGCTCCTGGTAGAAATGCCAGTCTCATGGTTTATTCAAGATAATGTCAGTTCAGGAGTCAAAATTACGCCGATGCAACAAGTAATTGTGTACATAACGTGGTGTGTAATGCAATAAAGTTTCAGAATAGAACCCTCCCTCCCCCTTCATGGTGGCACAGATTCAACTTTCTTTTCACAAATGCCTTATAACTCTTTTTTATTTACATGACAATTTAGCGCAGTTAGGTAACACACTTTTATTTTAAACAGAGCTAGTCAAAAAGAGGTATAATTTTACGAGTTTTTGTTCGTTTTATTTCAATCGATATAATTATTTTAGATATTAACAGGAAAAAAGAATAGCCCAAAATATTATATAATAAAATAATTTTCTGGTCTATGATTTAAGCTTTAGTTTAATATCATATTTAGATGTGCACAGTTAGAATTCAGTTATAGGAATAAATAAACAAAAGGAGAGAGAGAGAGAGAAATTGAGAGTTTTAATCACAGTTGAAAACACAATCAGTTGCCACCTAAGAAATTTCAAATTCGTGTATGAAAATTAAGATTCAACAAAGGCCGTTTCTTGTAATACGGCTATTTCTTGATCAGAGTTTTTAGACCTACAGTTCAAATGAATTCCAAACCACTACAAACATCCCAGTCCAAAGTGGGATTCCAACACAAGAACTGTTGAGCTAAAAAGGCCTGGACGTCAATTATTCAGCTGCTACCTTGGCGATTTAAAAATTTGAATTAAAGGCACTTAAACGAAATGCATTCAAATCTCGACATAGCCTTCTATATAATAATTGCAGACAAAGGAGAAATTTAAAATTTCGAATATAATAAATTATTTTTAAGGAGACTCATTAATCAATACTTCCTCAATCTATTTCAAGTGTAATAAATCATCAATTTCAATTATAACAATAGTACTTCCTCAATTGATTTCAAATATAATAATCGCATAATAATGCTATCACAACTCTGGTTTTAAGAACCATTCTTAACTATAGTGTCGATGATATCTATAACTTCAAAAGATGAATCAAATCAATATTTATGACTAGTATATTTCATTGTGTCTTATTTTTACATTCCCTACAGAGAAATTTGAAAAATAAATATTTTACGCACAGCTTTTAAGTTCTTCTCATATGTGCGTGAAAAATTTAGTTTATTTTAATATAAATTTAAATCAAAGAATGTTTTACAATCACTCATATTTAAAACAATTTCATGACAGTTAATATATTATAAACATCTTTAAAATAATACGCAACTTATTATTTCTTATTGTTATTAAGTGTTTTATGGATTTTTGAATTTTAAACATATTTTGTGCTGTAATGGTATTCTGTGGGCATTATCAAATCGATTACACAGTCCATGATTTGGCGTAAGTATTCTTCACGTTTTGCAGTACACACTAAAGTAATTACAAAACTGCAATAAAATTTAATGTGTTGTGTGAAATTATTTAAAATTTTAAATAATTTATTTTAGATTTTTAAGTTTTGTTTTTTATACAAAAATAAATATCGTGTACCAACAAATAAATATCGCATACTAACAAATTATAAGTCTCAACACATTTTGATTAATTTGTCGCTTTACTACCACTTTTTTACACAAGGGATTAATTGATGTCAATTTACAGTTTAAAAAGGAGATTTCGAAACTATACAAGTACCTACACTAGAAGTGGTAATTGAACTCATGAACTAATAAATGAAAACCGGAGCACTCTAACCGTTCATATGACATTTAGATTCTCAACGAGATGTCATTTGAACATTCAAAGATCATTTTTTGCATGCAAGGAATAGTTTGTTCGGGACTTATAGTTAAAAGCGTATTCTGAACAATACAAACATCCAAGCTAAAAGGAAGAATTGAACTCACGAGCAGACGAATTGAAAGCCAAAGTGTTAACTATACAACTGAGATCTCGGTTTCTCAATGTGGGTTAATTATCGCTCAATGATCATTTTTTGCACATGAGGATTACTTAGACAGAATCCTAAATTTACAGTAGATTCTAAATGAAAATAACACCTCAAGTGGGAATCGAGCACATAAACTTTTGCACTGACACTCAGGGACATAAGTGAAGGAGGAAATTCCACGGTTTGTTTATTAGAAATCCACTTGTTTCACCCAATTTTATATATTTAAAACAGCAAGAACAATATAGAATATGTTCATGGATACATTTGAGAATAGTGGTTGACAGTTTGGGAAAATATACCATTCAGCATTCAATTAAAAACAAAAACTCCAGGACTGGTGATTCTCAATGAGTGGTTGGTCCCCCTATTCCACTCCCCAGCGAGACCCTGCAGCTCAGAGACCCATAAGGGGGCCGGAAGGGTGGATGGAGAGCTAAGGTATGAGGACAGGAGAGAGAGAAAAAGTCTTGAGTTAGACAAGCGCAGAGATTTTGCCCTCCGCGGCACTGAAGATCTGTCAGTTGCATAGCAACTCCCGGAAAATTTACGTCCTCCTCTCCCAGTTCCAGAACGGAAAAGCAAATCGGGAGATGATTAAAGCAATGGAGGAAAAGGGGGAAAAAAAGGCATGAAAAATATTCTCCAGGACAAATGAGGTTGTCAAGGCAAAGAAAATTATGGCCACCCTTTTCGTCATCTTCCAAGTCCCACTCTGCATTTTTTGAGCCACGCGATGAAGTTCCCATTGGACTAAGTGGAATGAAACACAAATGCAAAGGAGGGAGGAAGAGATTGTAATCAAAGCTTTGAAACGACACATTAATGAGCCTCCATCTCAGGTTCGACCCACAACATTGGAAATGAGTTTAAAATTGATTCCCTGTACGAGGTTAGCATTCATGATTTCTTTGTTCTCAAAAAGCTATTTTAAAAAATATTGTATTTATGTACATTAAAAATATATGAAAAAAAAAACCACAAGCTCACCAAGTTCATACACCCTCAACAAATGTTCCCTCTAGGTCCTTTTTCATGACACGACACACATCTACACGATAAACAATTTCATACATTTTGTTACATCAGCACGCTTTCCTGCACCTCGACCTGAAACTGAATTGGACTCCACGAGTTAGAGCGAAGTTGCTGGGTAAAGTCTTCTGGGTTTTGAAGCTGGGACCTAGCAATAGAGCCCGCAATACTTGGCCTGCCATCCCCTGAGGTATCATTTCACTCGGAAGACATTGCGGCCTATTTAACTTGCCTCAGCTGCATTGAGCGAATACGACCTATTTTCTGTTAAGCCTGGATTCGAACTCACTACTTTTCGATAATGAGAATGACGTTCTTGCCAATCAGGCCATTGTGAGCCTTCTAGTACGTTTCGTAGCAAACATTTTTTTTCTAATCGCGGGCACTGGGTGACTAACGCTTCGCCGCAACAAGTGCAGAAACTATTATTCATTTATCATTACCCAGTGGGCACATGTGAACCAAGTCACTGAAGCGAATAGCATTGTCGACGCTATATCACCACAAAACCATTTATAGGGTGGACCACATCCATATATCATCTCAAGAGAAAGGGCATACATACACAACGGTGCAGGCGAGCGAGTTAGAAGCGATAACCACTCAGCCATTGGTCAGCTTTAGCAAACTTGAATTGCCAATGGTACCACAAAATGCATTGTTTACATAAGTAGTTCATCGAGAAGTCTATTCTCGGAAAACATTAAGGAGGCAGCCAGCTGAGCTGTGTTCTGTACACTTGTGGTCATCTCTAGTTCTCCCCATGGACACGACACCAACTAACGAACACAAGTAGTTATTTTCCATACTTTCTTTTGATAGAACATTGAAGAGAACTTCAGTACTTGCGCACTAATATTGCGAGTGTCATAACACGCACAGCTAGCATACTCGAGGATACATAAGCAATTTTCCAGCTGTTCGACCGGAGGAAGTCTCTTATTACCTCACACGATATGACGGACAGTGATCTCACTCTGCCACCAGGAGTACACAACACAAACTTAGTGACTGTTTCCACATATGTCTCATCTGTGTGCGAGCAATACTTTTTGAAAATACAGCCTTTCCAAAACGAATGAATCATTTATGGGAATACTCTACGAAACAATACAATTATGAGAAGTGCGCAATATTAAGTATATAGATGGCAACATGTTTAATGGAATGCCTTCGAATGAAAGATAAGTTTACTGAATTATCCCCCAGAATTATTGGCACAAATAAATCTTTATTCTGAGCGGTTTGTTGCTTAGTCAGTTGTTGCAGACGGTGTTAAATAGACCAATATCTACAATTTAAAGTACTTCCAGTTACTGTAGACATTCATACCCAAAGTGGGAATCGAATTGTTGAAGCAAAGACCAGAGATCTGACCCTTCAGCTCGGCTCTTTATTCTATATGTCCGTCGAATATTGGTCCTGGGTGAAACGAAGATAGGCTGCGTATAAAAAAATGCAATGAAATTCATATCAAGTTGATGTTGTTCATTGGTTAACTTAAGGCATAAGCCACATTTTGTCTCCAAAATTCGATGACAGCATTTGAAGTTAATTTGAAGTCATTGTTAAATGGTAGATGTGGCATGGTTGGTTAGAGTGTTGTTCTCATTATCAGAAGGTAGTGAGTTCGAATCCACTTAAGACACGACGTGTTCACCAAGTGTGGCTTGGTCATATTAAGTAAGTCATGGTTACAATATCCTCCAAGGAAAACGATAGGGGCAGCAATTTAGAATTGGGAAGTCTTCGGATGAGTCACTGATGATCAACCGACTGCTTCCAGGTAACAGTGTCCAACTCAGGGCTAAATACTGAGAAGTAGGCTGCCGCTGCAACAATTCACTGTAGAACCGCTAAGGTCACGATGCAGTTCCAGAACTTCGAGTGCTAGATCTGAAACCCCCGTGGATCTTTCCTTTCCTCCTTTGTTAAAATTATCATGGAATAATCGATGGGAATCCAAAAAAATATAAATGCATCCTCCGATACCCTCATCCTTAGAGATCTTCCCATTTTCTTCAAAGAAATAGGAAAACACAGTTAACACTTGCGAAAGCATAAACAAAGAGAAAACACTACGGATTGATTTATGGAAATAAAAATTCAAAATAAAATCGAGGAGTTCAATTCTATCCTATAAAAATATGAATCTAAAATGTCTTTGTAAGTTACGATATTCTGAAAACTAAACTCAGTTGATTATAATGCATCAAAATATTTTTCTTACCATATTTTGTGTTCTCTTATAAACAGAAATTTTTTAAGCAATGAAATACAACTTTGGCTTAAAATGTGCTAAGTCTTAATAGTTTTGCTTTATATGTATCAGTTACGAACATTGTCAACAAATATCATTCGAATTTCAAACTAGGATCTTAAGAGAAAGTTTCTATTTTACATAAATAAAATATTTGAAGTTAGTGTGACTATATAAGATTAATTACAAAATACACATATTCATATATTGCATTATTTTTTAATTAGTGATGATTTCACACAAAATGCAAAGAAAACATATAAAGACAACTTTTAAATTCTATGAAAAGAAGGGTCCAATCTAAATCATCTTTCCTAAAAAGAATCACCGATCAAGATAATGTTCCACGAAGTTGAAAGTCTAAAGTTCAATTCAGACCACTGGCACAAATAATAAATTATTAAAGTTTAGTAGACATTTCTGTTGGGATGAATAATTAGAAACTTAAGGATCATTCCACGGCGATATATATATGGAAGTATAGATCCAGTATCTTTCCTATATCCTACCTGAAGGAGGACACAGTTTTGCTATGCGGGAGAATCCTGCTTTACGTGATTCAGTTTGCTTTTGATTCTGCAACTATTGTTTTGGAACACAAGAGCTAATTAGATTTGCACCAATAATGTATAAAATGGATTCGAACTACCATAAACTTCCAAGTAAGAACTAAGATTGTGTTGAACCGAAACTAGAAAGTTACCTTTTCGTCTGACATCTCGACCTTAACTGAAACTCCAGCTACACAGTTTAAAGTAAACTCTGAACCGCTACAGGCATCCACACCCTAGAAGGGATTTGGTTCATTTGCCATTCCACGGTTATTTTTTACATACGAAGGCTGGGTTTAGCTCGCTAAAAACTCAAAGGTCACTTTCTGGAAGCGACAGCTAATTAAATTGAAACGTAGTTTTAAGTAAATTACGAGCTTATGCAAACATTGAATCAAAGTGAGATTCGAATCCACGGATTGCTAAATTGAATGCCAGAGGTTAATTATTCAACTGCCTGATGAACCCTCACGAAGACTAATTCAACCGGGACACTTAGTTAAAAAAGAATTATAAATTACAAAAAACATTCAAACCTGATGGGGGAATTGAACCAAAGAACTACTTAAATGAACTATTCAGATGTAATAAATTCGCCTGCTTTTCTTGGGTTTTTATACATGAATTACACATGATAAAAAAAGAGAAACATCAACATTGTGCTGCATTGACTATACAATTAGATTAAAGTAATAAAAGATGAATTAACTCTTTCCACACCTTGTTAATTTTTAACCAAAAGCAGATGCAGTTTAAGAGATAAATAATTATTTGCTTTAAAGTACTTTAAAACATAAATCAAAAAATAAAACCAATTTGCAAGAGGTAAAAATTTATTTAAAAAAATAATGAAATATTAAAGGAGTTAGAAATCTGCTCTGTGATGCTAAAAAACACGAAAGAAAAGTCAGGCATTAAACCACCTTTGAATCTCAGAAATTGACCTCTTTTGGGAGAGCATCGCCATCTCTTTCTCCGTTGCCACTAGGAAAATGAGAAATAAGAATACAGAGGGAGGAAATATAAATACATTTTCTAGCAGCCAGCCTCAGCGTGGCATTACGGAGGGGTCGAAAGCGAAGTTGAAGCGTGGAGGATAAATAATAGAAGGGCGAGCACATTAAAGCCAAGAGAGAAAAAATAACATAAAAAAGAGAAATGTTCACTACTAAAAATATTCCTAGGGTTGCAAACTTTGGAAAATAAAAACAGACTTCGAGAAAGTAAAGATTTTTGAATAAAACCTTCAAAGATAAGTAAACAAAAATGGGGATATGTTTCCAAATAAAACGGCGATGTTTCTTCAAAGAAAGCTTGTTTGCAAATAGAAAATTACGTGTTGATGGGAAAATGGAGACAACGAATTACTGTTAAAGTGCCCGATTAGGAAGAAATTAATTTTATATCATTTTTTTAACACATAATTCATAACAAAATCATGTTTAAAATTTGAAAATGACATAAGCATTCATTTTCATATATAAATTACAATTAAAAGAATGGTAACAGTATTTTTTTTAGCTTATTAACTTAACGATAATTTTATAATTATGATAACAATTTATATTAATATAGTAAAACTAAATTAAATAAATTCTGCAGTATAAACTTAATTACTCATATTTCAATAAAATCTATTTTTTCCCTAGACTTAAGAATAATTAAAAGGAAATGAAACGATTTTTTTTATAATTAAATATGATGTTTTTTAATAAAAAAACTTAAAGTTTTCCGGGTCCTGCTTTATTTCTTAAGTGACATTTTTACCCAAAACTTGATTTAAAGTGCTTTTCAACTTTTTTTTTCTGTCCATAAAAAATGGAATTGTTTAGCAAAATTATCACCGAGGAATTTCAAAGGAATTATAGCCCGCTAATAAGGTATAACATTGGAGAGGAAAATGGTAGCTCACCTGTCACCCTAGTCACTAAAACATGGTTTAAAATTAAGGAGCATTTAGCAGCTAACTTCGGCACAAACGGACAAAAATGTATCGCAATGATTTATCACAATTGCATTATTCATTTTAATATATTTTAATATATATATATATATATATATATATATATATATATATATATATATATATATATATATATATACATATACATATATATACATATATATACATATACATATATATACATATATATACATATACATATATATACATATATATATATATATATATATATATATATATATATATATATATATATATATATATATATATATATATATATATATATATATATATATATATACATATATATATATATACATATATATATATATATATATATATATACATATATATATATATATATATATATATATATATATATATATACATACATATATATACATATACATATATATATATATATATATATATATATATATATATATATATATATATATATATATATATATATATATATATAACAATTGAAAGGAATGAGCCAACGAGTCAGCTTAAGACCTTATGAAGCCAAAACATACAGATCTATAATGCCATTTGGTAATGCAGCTGTGTATTCCTAATAATTTCTCTCTCAAATAACATGTGTGTCTGCCAATAACGAAATCTCCCGTGAAGTGTAAATTTGTTCATTTACTAATAATCCTTATGAAATGCAAACGCAATGCTCCAAAATATTATTTAGTATGGATATATGTTCCAAATAACATTCAATTAATGCGTGACAACAAATAACACAAAATCTCAAGGTAAGTGAAAACTTGTGTTCATCTACTAATATTCCAGACATAATCAAATTATAAATATTTAATTTAACACGTATTTATTAAAGTAATTTAAAGTAAGCCATAATATTTTTTGGCGATGAAGTAGCATCAAAACAGTTCTGCATCCAATGTGCTAGACAAAGGAAATGCGTGCCATAAAAGAAATCGCCATGGATTGATCTTCATTAAGTACTAAAAAGAGATAATAACACTTTGCGGCTCAAGTTCGTATTTTTACGAGGCCCACACACACAAACAAGATTACTCGTCAGTTCCATTTAACAGTTCCTATAAAGCAGAGCAGTAGTCGCCCATCCTGGAAGCACCCTCGGACGATTTTATGCCTCGAACAAGGCAGCCACTTTCCAAGGAGGTGATGAGATGAGAACGAGGTTTCCTTGGACCCATCGAGAGAGATCCAGTTATAAAAATAACAGCCCAGATGAACTCCCAGCTCCTTTAATGAGTGAAGGAGAAATTTGCGGCGATAAGTCTCGGCGAAGAGCTGCTGCTGCTGCTCGTTTCCCCGGTGATTCACGGGGCTTATAATTTTCTGAAAAAGGGAAGAGATCTAATTTTAGGAAGGAGTGCGTTAGCAGGAGTTTAGAGTTACCGATTCTCCCATCGGTTGTCGAACAATTTCCGAAGGGAAGTTCATGAAATGAGATTCTCGGGTTCAGCTAAAGATCCTAAATCTGATTCAATATACGAATACAGGAACTTATTCCATAGGAAGTGGAAGTTTTTACAAAAAGGATGGATCCATCAAAACTTTTTGCTTCTTAGAAAAACAATAACAGCATATTTTGCTTTTTATTTTACTTCTAATTACAAGGATGTGGAAATTTGCAATCAAGCTTATTTATGTCTCGATATACATATCTATTATATCATGTCTCGATGTACATATCTATTACATTATGTCTCGATGTACATATCTACCACAATAAGCATCGATGTACATATCTACCACAATAAGCATCGATGTACATATCTACCACAATAAGCATCGATGTACATATCTACCACAATAAGCATCGATGTACATATCTACCACATTAAGCCTCGATGTAGATACCTACCACATTACGCCTCGATGCACAAACCTACTACATTATAGCTCGATTGCATATCTAGTACATTATGTCTCGATGTACATATCTACTACATTACGTCTAGATGAGCATATCTACTACATTATGTCTCAATGTACATATCTATTACATCATGCCTTTGGCTCACGGCTTTAAGACAAGAGTAAGCTACTCTCACCTGCTATCGAAGTGATCACCTCAGATCATTAAACTTTTCTGAAGGATCCAACACTTTCGAGACCTGTTCCAACTGTTTCGCTGAACAAGCTATGTCAGAACACACCCTTGAGTGCCTGAGGATATCCACAAGCATGATTTAGATGACGATCCTTTGATAATGCTAGATTTTTTGGAGGTGTTTACCATTATGGTGTTATCTAGTCTAGCACAGATGGCCAAGGGGGATATGCAACAATAACAACACATTATGTTCGTGATGTAAATATCTGCTAGCTTATGTCTCTATGTACATATCTACTATATTATGTCAATGTACATATCTACTACATTATGTCGATGTACATATTTACTACATTATGTCGATGTACATATCTACTACATTATATCTCGATGTACCACCTTGATATAAAGTGTCAAGTGACCCTGTCCTATCAGTAGAATATGGGATTATTATAGTCTAGTTTTAAATATAAAGAAAGATTATTCTCTACTCATTTCTAATCATTCATATGTTGCTTAATATGTTGTTCGTACTTACGACACTTGGACAAACCAAACTCGCTAGCCGATGGCTATGCGAATATAAGCCAGAAGGGTGCGTCTTTCGCTTAACCAGAACACACGAAGGAGAAAGCAGGACTTTTTGCTCTAAGACCCCTCCAATAGATCCGAGGATCCACTTCCTTAATATAAAGAAGTATTATCTATTCATTCTTCTGCATTAAAATGTAGTTTCATATACTAAATTCACTAGACTATGGGGTAATTGTAGTCTAGATTACGGAGTTATCGTAGTCTAGTGATAAAAGTGTTTTCAGGGAGGAAGATTCTAGGTTGGATACCGTTTACTGTTAAACAAAGGGAGACAAGCATGCTTCTGTGTACTGCATGTATATTGTGGCAGTGGGGACTTGAACACTCTCCAAGCACATCCCGAGCCTCACGTGAGAATGCACCCCTCTACGAAAAATCCTCTCTGAATACAAAGAGGGGCGGAAATGTCAGAAAACTATACATCCTCCACCTGTTAGATTGTCTAAAACATACTGTTTAAAAACTATTCGGCGTTTCATTTTAGTTACATTAGCACTATATATTGTATTTTACCCACATATTTGTTACATTTACATAACCTATCATTATAGCTTATGTATAACCGTTAGGAATAATTAGAAAATTATTTTCTAATTATTCCTAACTGCTAAATATAAAAATGGTTTAATGGTACCAATAGTTTAATATAAAAATTATTCTCAATTCATTCCTAATCATTTATAAAAAAATATGATCCAAAAGTCATTCCTAATTATTTATATAAGGCTTAAATATGAAGAAAGATCACTCCTTATTCAAATTCTAATCTTTTTTTATGTTGCTTAGTGGAGAAGATTATTTTCGAGTCTTTCTTAATCATTTAAAAATAATTTATTAAACTAAAATTACTTCTACATTTATATTTTTCATATAAAAGTTTTTCACAATTCATTTCTTATCATTATCTATAGTTTCTAGAATAAAAAATTACCCATTCATCCCTAACCATCATATACTGTTTAATACTAAAATTCCCTACTCATTCCTAACAATTTGCATATGGTGTTTCCATATGCAAATAGTATATATATATAAAAATAACTCCTCATTCATATACACATTCCTAACTATTTATAAGTTATTCAAAATGAAGTTATTGTCGATTCATTCCTATATAACTATTCATATATGCGTTTTATACTTTTATTCCTTATAATTTATTTTGATTATATAATAGAAATTTGTTATAGGCTATTTTTTAAATGTTACTTTGTTTCAAAACAATTTTACCTTGATAAATTTCTTAAAATTAAAAACTTTCTTAATTTTCCCTAAACTTTCTGCTTGGATAGAAAATTTGAATATTATTTCTATAAACATAAATCCTCCCTCACTGGTCACTTTCAGATTTCTCTAGCAAATTTAATCCTCTTTTTTATTTGGATGTATTCTCACCAAATTAGTAGTTGAATGAATAGTGTCGTACTCTTTAGCTCAACGGTTTTTTGTTCGAATCCATGCATCAGGTATGAATACAAGTCATTTTTAAGAATTTATATTAAAATATTTGAATAAACCTACGTGAGTAAAAGTTCACAGTAGATGAACAATACTATTTCAGAAGAACTGTGTCGCGCAAATTATTAAATTTATGACTGAAATTATTTCGACGAATACAAAATCTTTAAAAAGAAACTATAAATTTCAATAAATGTAAGTGTCTTGATTGTCACTTTACTGTTACTTTTACCATTATTATTTATGTTATTTATGATCATAACGAATCATACATTACTTTGTGTGGTCGCAAATTTGATCGAGACCAACTATTCACACCTGGGATGGATTCGAATCTACAAACTGTTAAACTGCAGATCAGAGTACGAATTATTCAGACATCAACATGACAACAAATGTAAGTGATCTTAAATTTATCATTATAAAAATAAAGCTAGATAAAACATCTTTTCTTTATATAACTCTGTGATTTAGTTCAACAGTTCATGGGTTGAATTCCTACTTCGTGCTCGCCGAGCTGGCAGCCGAATGGTTAGCGCTCTTGCCTTC
This sequence comes from Latrodectus hesperus, assembly GCA_037975125.1. Taxonomy (NCBI): domain Eukaryota; kingdom Metazoa; phylum Arthropoda; class Arachnida; order Araneae; family Theridiidae; genus Latrodectus; species Latrodectus hesperus. The sequence continues at coordinate 85,828,850 of CM075855.1, forward strand.
GGTTCAACAGTTCGTGGGTTCGAATCCCACCTTGGGCATGGATGTTTGTAGTGGTTTGGAATCCACTTTAAACCGTAAGTCCCGGTCTAATTAGCCTTCGTGTGCAAAAAATGACCGTTGAGCGACAAACAAACCAAACCAAACCTACTTCGTGCTCGTATGCTACCAGTTATTCGAAATTATAAATTCAGTTTTGAATTAACCCTAATGCGTCAATTGTTACCGTCATGCAAATCTTTCCATTTACACATTTTATCAATTTTCTTAAAAAACACACATTATATATATTTTATTGTATCATAATAAAATTATCTTTATATGGTAATATTCTTTTATTTTTACTGCCATCCGCAACCATTTTAAACAATAAAATGCTTTTTCACGATTATTCTAATAATAAAGAATAATAACGGGGAATATTTAATGAAAATTAATCTTTGCGAATCCGTTAGGGAGCGCGACTGTCGCATTCAGGGTGCAGAAACACACACTTCAATTAATAAAATGTATTCTCATCCTTTATTTAGACAGCAGGGCATCAAACAGAATAAAACAGCCTTCCAGTGGAGGCTCGCCTTTGCCTAATGATAACGCTCGTAAATGAGCTCTCCGAATTTACTCGGGATGAATATTTAACGTAACATCTCGTGTCACGAGTTTTGCTCTGCTGCAGGTCACCGTTTAAGTTAATGTTGTATTTTATTGGCTTCATTTGCATCGAATTAAAGAATGTCCGCTGGTGTCAGCTCAACAGAACATCATTTAGAAGTAAGTCATCGTGGGTCGCGAATTATTTTGCACTAAGTATTTATTTATTCATTACGAAATGAATATTTTTGCGAGTTTAAGTAATTATTTGAGTTTTTTGTTTTGATAATTTAGGTTTCCCGTTATACTTAAATTTTAATTTCACACACACACAATGCATTATTTTGGTTTCATATTTTTAATGAAGAAACTTAGATATATCAAACAATATAAATTAAATTTGTATATTACTGTATTGATGCAGTTTGCAGACTAAAAAGCACAAAATTTACAGATTTTGTCACACATTACTTAGAGTGATTATTACTTGATCGGCTCTTTCGATTCAATAGACAATTCTTTTTTTTAATAAACTTAGAGAAACCTGAAGTAGACAATAAAATCCATATTTTTTTAATTAAAAAGTGATTAAAAACGAAATGAATACTAATGTATGCAAATTTCTCAGCAGCAAATAAGTCAAAAATTTAAACGCATTAAACTTAAGTAAGAAACTAAATTTGTTGGTAATATAATATTTATAATTTTGTGCACACTTGTTTTTAATAACTTAAATTTAAAAAAAAATCTTTGAGGAAGAATTTTATACACTTCCGATATTATATTGTTGTTTGTGATTCACATTTTTAAATTTTTAAATAAACATTGTTGAAAATGCAACAAAAAAATAAACGATAAAATAATAGATTTAAAAAATTGAAATCAGTAATGACTAATAAATTTGGAATGGGTTTTAATTTGTTTTAGAGCCCACGATAAGAAAAACAAGATTTTCGTGAAAAAGTTTCTATTTTTAAATATCTCTAATATTAATTCCACCAAGAAAATACCAAAAACAAAGCCACATATTGTTTCTATATAATCAATATTCGTAAAACTATCATTTAAAAATAGATAAAATATTCATTGAAAATATAAGAAATGATAGATAATCATACGCAAAAATTTACAATTATAATTTAAACAGAAATGAAAAAGCACCTAAGTTTAAATTATTAGTAAAATCGTCTGCATTAGAATTAAATGACTATTGGTACTGTAGGTAATATCATAATGAAAATTAAATTTGGCTATGGAAATAATATTTATATTGAAGTTAAATCGGATAATTGAAATAAATATCAAAATTTAAATTTAATAAGGTCGCTGAAAAAATATTCAATATAAAATTTATATGCAATTTAATGATGATAATTAAAATTGAATAAGGCTATTAAAGTAATCTTCTGAAACATGAGTTTTGAAATAACCCTCATAAAGAATATGTTGAAATTAAACACTCACATTTAGTTTTTGATTATGAAAAAATAATCGTCATAACGAAAAAAGTTAAATTTGGTTATGGAATAATCGATAACATTAAAGTCAGCCAATATTATTGAAATTTTCGATTGAATTACAAGTAGCTTGACTGTTATAATAATCGTCTAAAATAAAATTAAATACTTTTTAAATAATTTTTATAATCATAAATAATTTCGCTTTCTTCAAAACTCAGTGTTCATTTTTTGCAGGCGAGGGCTAATTAGACAGAGACTATTTACAGTGGATTTCGAACCGCTACAAAACATCCAAATCGAAGGTGGATTCAAACCCACGAACTGTTGGACCGAAAAATTGAATTAATATTCAATTATTATTCAATTATCAATATTATTATTCAATTATTGAATTAATAGTTTTAGATTAAATGAGGGTATTGAATTAATAGTTTAGATTAAATATGGTTTTTTGAAATTTGTTATATTTAAAAATTAATATGAATATTTATAAATGCTGAAACTAAAATCACGAAATTTAATGAAATTTTCGAATCTATATTATTTTAGAAAACTTACAGGAATTGAATCCACTTCAGTTTGGCATAAAATTATTTCCCACAATTCCTGAATTTTCATTATCAATCTGTACCAATGTTGCTCCTGCAGTCTCTATTTCCTAATTTTTCATCAGTTATCTTTAAATCTCAATTTGGGTTTATTCATCGCTCAAAGAACTTTTTCGGGTAGGTGGGATTCGAATCCATGAACTGGTGAACCCAAAACGAGAGAGCTAACCATTCGGCTATCAGCTGGGTTTCGCATGTTTTAGAATAAAGAAACTAATTTAGTTTTTTATTACAGCATATCGATACGTTAAATAACATAAAATAATGAGTCAAAACCAAAAAGACACTTTCAATGGGTATGAGAAGTACCATTAAAAGACGAACATTTGCATCAGCTAGAACGAATGAATAAATTGGTGTTTATATCTTTAAAAATTAAAACATTATGGACCTAAAAAAAACTGTAAATAAGCAAGATTAAAATGAAAAAGTTTTAGTTATTAATTGAAAATAATGAAGGTAAAAAATGGAATGAAAAATGTGAACGAAAACGTTATGTTTGACGAAACGATATATATATGTGTGTGTGAGTGAGAATTCACGCCCATTCATACATATATTATTATCATTATTACTAGTTAATGTTATATATTTGTATTAATATATTCATTATTAATGAGCATAGCAACTAGATAGAAATAATGTCTGTTACAAAATTTTTCACTAATATCTATAAAAGCTGGTGGGACATTAATAAAAGGAGAATATGATTTATGTGGGTGAGCTTTTTTTATAGTTAACCTTCTTACAGGGTAGTGTCCTCAAATACGTTGTTCAGGAATGAAAAAACAACGAGTGGATGATATACAGGAAATGTATGAGAGTAGGGATACATTCCATTACAATGATGAGGGTGTGAAAGAAAAAAAAAAACACGCCCCACCCACACTCATCACACAGACAGTCGAATATTAGACATTCTTTCATATTTAACCAGGGATGAGGCGTTAATGCCATTTTGTTGTTTTAATTTCATTCATTAAGCAATACCTGAGAATATAAAAAATTGAATGCATAGCAAAGGAAAAACTGTTATTTAATCTTCGTTAATTAAAAAAAATGATATTAATTATCCAGAGTGAATTATAAAACAAATTTCTTCGTTTACTTTTTATATCCCTTTTAAGTTATCATATTTTTAATGACTCAAATATTTCATTCATTATATCATCTGATACTGGTAATTTTAAGCATTTACTTTTATAAAGCAATATACGAAAACCAAAGAATGGATTTCTATAGATTAGTGTTCAAAAACACTAAATAAATATTTTTATAAAGTTATTTTTTTCTTATATTATTCATAGTTTTTTAATATTAATTTTCCAAATTTAGCATCTAAAATTACTATAATATAGCCAAAAATATAGTGAAAAAAAAACAAATCTATATTTATGACATTATTAATATCACTTTTTATTCTTCATAAATTACGACTGAACTGCAAATCGTTAAAAACATTAAATGAATTTATTAAACCTGGATCCAATATCGAATTTGTTAACCTCCAATCAAAAGAATAACTTAATCAAGAAACTTAAACAGAGTTTGTCTTGTTATAAAAGATAATTAATGCTTTTGAGGAAATTTTTCAAAAAGTGAACTTATATAACTAAATATTAAACTATTATGGTAAAAAAATATTGCACATTACATCTAATTTGAAAGACACGGGAACAATTTTGTTAATAAATAACTACAGTCATTATGTTATTAGATTTGTTTAGTAGCAAATAAATAAAACCTAATATAATAACATCAGTTAGCTTGCAACAGATATTGTTGATTTCAAGTTAATAATGAGTCCTAACTTAAGCTACCTACAATTATAGAAATTATACAATAACTCCGTACGTAGAAAATTGATAAGATAATAAATATCGTCATATGAATCACATGTTTGTAAAAGCGCCCTCTGTTGGCCAAATAAAAATGTACCAAAATATATTTTAAATAGGAAGTCAGTCATCATTCATTAAGGAAAATTTTAAGCGATAAAATAATAACAGTCATTTTGATATACTTTAGGTCACGCATCATTTTAAATATTATTTATATCTAGAAAAATGGATATTTTATTTAATCTTTCTGAACTTTATTACAGGAAAAATGGAATTATTGTGAGACAATATTTTTTTTAGTGGATTTAAGATTAATTAGTGATCTTTATTACATTTATTTGCTGGAAAATAAAATCATACTTTTTTCTATTGTTTATTGTAAACTTCTGTTATTGCTTTATTGTCAGCTAATTATTTTGAAATTACATACACTGACAGATTTTTTATAATGTAGAGTAATTAAGTTTCCTCTAAATTTATTTCCCCATACTTAAATACTTGAAATAAGAAAAAACAAAATTTTTTACAATACTTTGCTAAGTAGTACTCAGAAAACATTTAAAATTTATTTAATAAATTTTCTGAATTCAAAAAAAATTTAGAAGGAAAATATCTTCATTTAATATCATGAAATTTTCTTGTAAATTTATTTAAATATAATGCACATTGATAAGTTAATAAATAAGCACAAATCAAAATTTATTCATTGAAAAAGTTTTAAATATTCCAAGATGAATTTAAGGCAAAACTTGGAAAGGAATTGCCACCTAGCATTTTAAAGAATTCATGTTTTGTTTTACACAGTATATGATCTAAACATACAAAAAAATCATTTTTTTAAGAATAATGCATATTAACGAAATAGCAAATAATTTAGTATGTATTTAAATCAGTTTGTAAAAGTTTTCTTAAATGTTTTTAAGAGATTTTAAATAAATTTAGAGAATAACCATAATAATGAAGAATGCTGCTAAAGATATCAAAGGAATTAAGTTTTGTGTCTTAAAAGTTGTGATCTAAAGATAAGTAATTGAAATTTTATATTTTAAGAATAATGTCCATTAATGAGTTAGTGAAATATTAAATATAAATGTAAATCGATTCCTTAAAATTTTGAAATGTTGATATATAAAAGGATTTAAAACATAATTTATATAGGAATCCTGCAAACTGGAAAATACTAATATTTAAGGTTATCTAAGAATTTCCATTAAATAATATTAAGGTTATGCACTAAAAATACAAAGAATTAAAATTTAATTAAAATAAATAAGCAGTAATAAATCAATAAGTATAAAAACATTAATTTCAATCAGTTCCTTAAAAGGTTTTAAAACTTTTTTCCAGGAATTTAAGAACATTGAAGAATCTGCAAAACGAATCACGTTGCTTAAAATACTGAAATAGTTATGAATTAACTGCACGAAAAATAAAATTTACTAATATTAATTTAAAAAAAAACGTCTTCAAAAAACTTTTATGAAAGCAACATTTATGATCTAGTGGATAACATTTTGTTATCGAAATTATACAATACTTATTTCATATTTTAGGAAAGTTAATTATTTTTGCTTAGATTTATTTAAACTAATAAAGTAAACCAGAGAAAAAACAAAGGTAAATCACACTGGATGAAATATTTGCTCGTGCCATTTAGCGATATTCATTTATTGAAACAAATTTAAAATAAAGCATGACCTGATGATATTTCAGAAATATATGAATTTTTCCAATCATTAGAATAAATATGCACAAGAAAAATTAAGTATTTTAGAAATGCATTACAAATGTGGTTCATTTTTAAATTAACGCTTTAATTTGATTTTGCATCTCTATCTCAAAATTTTAAATACCCGATTAAGTTACTC